>PVKU01000854.1:0-383720 GCA_004027475.1 Anoura caudifer
TTATTATTTGTTCAAATAAGTTTTCCACTTGTTGCTCTTCCCCTTCCCCTTCTGGTACCCCTATAATTCGGATGTTGGGACGTTTAAAGATGTCCTGGAGGTTCCTAAGCCTCTCCTCATTTTTTTGAATTCTTGTTTCTTCATTCTTTTCTGTTTGGTTGTTTCTTTCTTCCTTCTGGTCCACTCCATTGATTTGAGTCCCAGTTTTCCTCCCATCACTATTGGTTCCCTGTTTTTCTTCATTTCCCTTATTGTAGCCTCCATTTGTTCATCTAATTTGCAACCAAAATCAACCAATTCTGTGAGCTTCCTAATCACCGGTGCTTTGAACTGTGCATCTGATAGGTTGGCTACCAGTGCTTTGAGCTGTGCATCTGATAAGTTGGCTACCTCCTGGTGGCTTAGATGAATTAGCTGTGGGGCTTTCATCTGTTCTGTTTGAGTCATCCTCAGGTTTTTTTGTTTTTTTTTTTTTTGGTCTGGTCATGGCTGTTATGTAGTGAGAGGCGGAGCCTTAGGCATTCACCAGGGCAGGGCAACCCACTCGCTAGGTTGTGATGCTGGATGTGGGGGCGGGGTCCGAGAGGAAACAATGGCGCTTGCTCTGCTCTCTCTTGGGTTCCAGTCCCTTCCGCTGCTTTCCCCAAGCAAACTGGGCCCTTCTGGAGCTGATCTCTGTGTGGGCGGGCTCGTGCACATTCCAGGATCCCATGGGTCTCTCCAATAAACTCTCCTGTGAGGCTGGGACTCCCTCCTGGCACCCCAGTCCCCACAGGTGTTCTCAGTCGGTACCCTTTAGGCTCTATTTCCTGGTGCTGGGGCCCTGCACTGCGCAGTCTGTCTCATTGCCCGTTTTTGCCTGGCTTATCTGCACGCAAATGTGTGACCATGGTCAGCCACCTTGCACACCTCACTTAGTCTGTTCACTGCCTCCCTGCGCTGGGTAACTGCCTCCTGTGCACCTAGGACCACCAGCTACTGCTTCTTCCTGCCGCAACCCCTCTCTACCGACCACTGACTCTGCCCCTCTTACCGTTCTCAGTGAATCGTTGTTGGACTTCTGTATAATTCAATCCTCTATCCATTCTGGTTGGGTGGGTTGTTTTTTTTTTTTGGTTCTATATTTTTGTTGTCCTTAATCTTAGTTGTGAGAGGAGGTGCAGTGTGTCCACCTACGCCTCCATCTTGGCCAGAAGTCGCTAGTTAAAACATTTTTAGATGGCTGCTTTGAAATCCTTGTTAGATAGTTACATCTGTGTCATTTCAATGTTGATGTTTGTTGATTGTCTTTTCACATCCAAGTTGAGATTTTCATGATTCTTGGTATTTTAAATTTTTTCTATTATATTCTAGATATTTTGGGTATTACATTAGAGACTGTGGATCTTATTTAAATCTATTTTAGTAAATCTCCCATGACTCTGCACCAGTGAGGAGATGGGGTACCACTGTGTTGCTGTTAAGTGGGAAGTAGAAGTCTAGGTTTCCCCACTTGGCCTCTGTTAACAACCTGGAGGTGTGTACTCCAACTGCTAGGTTAGAGTAGCAGCTCACACTCCTCATAGATTTCCAATGACTCATCCTGACTGGGAAAGGCAGAAGTGCCTTGTTAATTCTCCACAGTCATATCATTATTACTGGGTGGAAGTAGAACAGGTTCCCCAGGTGGTCTCCAGTGTGTTTAGATGCATTACTATTGGGAGAGGATGAAGGTCCAGGCTCCTCATTCAGTACAGGAATGATGGAGGGGTTGCTGAGCAAGAGTTGAAATCTATGCTCCCATTCCTCTTGGTGCTACAATTTATCTCATGGTGTTTGGTGGAGTAAACCCATTATTGTCTAAAAATTTTCTGCTTAATCGGCTTCCCCTTTCCTTGTCTTTTGACCACAAAGAGCAGATCTTTTGTGGATTTTTTTCTCTCATTGGTATTTTTGGATTTCTGGCTTCTCCAGCACCTAGTTCAGCATATTTGGGACAAAAAGAAAACCCAAGTCTAAAGGAAAAATTCACTTCTGCATATTTCCTTTACTTTTACACTACTATCACACTGATAACACTTTTGGCACCAAATATGCAGGTTTTTCATATATCAAGCAATTCTTCAAAACCAGTTGAGTGTCCTAGGATTCAACTGAATTCTAACACTATCTACCTGGATACAGCATCAGTTCCCACAGGCTAAGGGCTTGCTACCACAATACTGCCTCACCCCCATTTCAGATGCCTATTACAAGTTGTCAATTGTACTTCTGACTAACTGGCTATAAATAGAAAGTTCACTTGCTTAGGTTGAAATAATTTGCTAGAGCAGTTCATAGAATTCAGGAAAACATTTACTTGCTAGATTACTGGCTTATTTTAAAAGGGTGAAATCAGGAACAGCCTGATAGAAGAGACACATAGGGCAAGGTATAGGAAGGGGATGAAGCTTCCATGGTGTCCCTGAGCACATGACTCTCCCAGCACTTCCACGTGTTCACTAACCCAGAAGCTCTCAGAACCACCCCCTTTTGTGTCTTTATGGAGGTTTCACTGTGTAAATATGCTTGCTTGATTAAATCATTGACCATTGATAACTGATCCAACCTCTAGCCCTTCTCCCCTCCCTAGAAGTCAGGAGGTAGGACTAAAAATTCCAACCTTCTAATTGTGGTTGGTTCCCCTGGCAACCAGCCCCGATCCTTAGGAACTTTCCAAAAGTTATCTCATTAATGTAAACTCAGGTTAGCTGAAAAGAGCTTCTTATAAATAACAAGATACTTCTTTTACCTTTATGGCTCTGGAGCTATTTCAGGAATCTATGATAAAAGACCAAATATTATAACAAAAGATACCTTGATGGTTCTTATATAGGAACTTACAAAGATTTTAGGAGGTATGTGCCAGGAACAGTGGATGAATACTAAATATATATATATTTTTTTTCTAATTTTTATAAGTCACAGTCTGACAGTCTACCCCTAAAGGATCCGTCTTTGAACACAGATCACAGCAAAAGTATAATAAAATTCAAAAGATACTAGCATTATTACTACAATTCCATGATCATTATTGAGTCCATAATCATATAGAAATGTCTCCCAGGGTGAAACCAATCAGATTTGCAGGCTTCCACTGGAGACCTTGTCAGTTTCCCTTAGAGACATGATCTTGGAAAACATAGCTTCTCCCTTTCATACATATGGTATAATTGAGCCAAGAGACAATATCATCTCTTGCTCAGAGCCTCTTTGAGGTATTAATATAATATTGGATTTTTCTCATTATATAACTTATTTGTTAATTTCTTGGCTTATAACTACTGTTTATCCTCTCTATTCATACTCAAACTTTTCCACCTTTGGAAGGGAAGGTAGGTTCAGCTACTGTGCTGATACAGAGCAGACAGCCATACTAATCTAGCAAATACCTCCCCATCAGTCCACTCCTATTCATATAAGGTTATATAGGCTCAGAACTAGTGGGGCTATTTTTGCCACCAGGTAATACAGCTATATTCACCGTCAAACCCAATTTTGCCAGATGTAATAAAGAAAAACCCACCCTCATCACGCCCTTAGGAATTTGGACATAAGGTTGAAAAACATATTTATAGTTTCATTGCTTAGAAATCATCCTCCCAGCACTTGTTGCAGCTGTGGTCTTGTGACCACTGCATCAGGTAGGAAAAAAAAGTTGAGATGATGGGTGGGAAGAAGAAAAATAAAGTGATTATACCAACATTATCATCCTCTCTTAGCTAGAATTGTATAGTCATACCAGCCAGCATCCTTCCCTGAACCCACTTCCCCAGACCCACCAGAAAAACAAAAATCTATCCAGTGAGGACATACCTTTAGCCCCATTCATGTTCACACTGAGTGTGAGCACTCATGAAGGTGTGTAAGCCAGCTTTCATGCTTTTATCTCCCTCTGTTTTAGACAACCAGTGTTTTTAATGCCCATTCCAATTCTCTATCAAATGTCTTTCTACCCATCATTGGATATTATTATGAGCTGTCAAACGTGTTCCTTGGTCTGATGGAATAACAGTCAGCTGTCCAAATTGCTGTCCAGTACCTTCTATTCCAGTTCTTTTACAGCACTCTGAACATTTGCTTTTACCACTGGGTAAGGAAAACCCAATGCACAGTCAGTATTTATTCCTGTCAAGACCCATTTGTAGCCCCTTGGGGCTACCAGCCTCAGTCTGACTTGCCAGCTATGTTCAGGGCGTTCCCCCCAGGGGGAAATCTGTCACTTGGCCATCTGTAGTCTCTCTTTTGCTGGCAGACAGAGAGTATTATCAGTATTTTGTGTCTCAGAGGGTACAAGAGGAATATGTATATAGATTCAGCCCATCTCTACAGCATTGCTGTAGACCCTCAATGTCCACCTTGTCAATTCCAATCACCTTCCAAACCTAACGGGGAGTTCTGATGGGCATTAAAAAGACCTGCTTTAATGTACCCCTCAAATCTCCACAGGACAATGCTCCATGTGGACAGACCTTTAATAAGCCAGATTTCTATTACCCTCCTGCCTGACTGTCCACTTGGCCAGGCCAAGACATTAGATCAAGACCAAATACATATTTCTTATTATAAATAACAATAACATACCAGGGAACTCACCATAATGTCATTCTTCAGGTCCCAAGGTCCCTAGCTGGTCTGTCATCTTCTCTGTACCTTTCAGTCTCCTTATGTTTATTTTATATATAATGTGCAGAAGGTTTAGTTGTACTTAGTAGGAGGAATAGAGAGAAATGAATCCACTCCATTTTGACCTGGAACCAAAGGATTAATGTCATTTAGTCATCTGTAAGAGAAGACATTACTTTCTAAATGTCCTCATATATAGGACCCAACAGAGACTGAGTGTGCAAAAGATTCATTTGGTGGCAGACTAACTTCTGACATGATTGCAGAACGACAAGGACATTCAAACTTTACCCAAATGCAAGAACTAAATTGGACTTCATCATCCATCAGGTACAATTACTTTATTATATGTTTTTAGCATTATAGTTAAATAAGTAATTATTATCATTTTTCTTAGGTTTATAATTTTTACATCTTATCCAAATATAACTGATAATTCAGAAAATCATCAGCCCTTCTTCAAAATCTCATGCTAACTTTACCACCCTTTGAAATACTCTAATAACTTTTATCATCACACACTATGCTTAAAAATGTCATCAACCTCTTTCTAAGACATTTTATTTCTCTTTTCTTTATAACCAAGCTTTTAAAAATTAGAATATACTAGGTTTGCTACTCACTTTGAATCAGTCTAATTAATGTAATCTGGCTTTATTCCTCTGATGGACACTATTCTCATGAATATCATCACTGTCCTCCTGGTTAATAAATCATTTTATCGCCTTTTTTCTTATTCTGCACTCATCACAGACAGGCATCTTTAGCCATAGTTTTAACTTAAGATGATGACCCCCAAATTTAGCTCAAACACAGGCTTCTCACTTGAATATTCAATTGCTTTCCAGGTAGCATCCAAAACATAACATCCACCTATTGTTGCCCAAGCCAAAAATGTAAGAGTTATTTCTGCCTCTCCTTTGTCCTCTATTTTCAATTAATCACCATGTTCTCCACAGTCTATGTTTTAAGTATGTCTCATAATTCCTGCTTCTTACTATAGTCACTGCCATTGGCCTAGGTTGGGAAATGAACTACTTTATAAACCTTCTTGATCATTTTGTTGTCATATATAATCTTTCCTGCGAGACCATCTATTATTTATACTGCCTTCTAAAATGCAAATTTTATCAGAACACTTCCTTTGTCAAAACTGTTCAGTGGATTTCCATTGTCTACATAATAAAACTTAAAATCCCTGACTGCCAGCCAAGATGGAGGCATGGGTAGATAGACTTTGTCACCTTGCACAACCAAAAGAAGGACAACAATAAATTTAAAAACAAAAAATAACCATAACTGCCAGAAAATTGAACTGTATGGAAGTCTGACAACCAAGGAGTTAAAGAAGAAACATTCATCCAGACCAGTAGGAGGGGCAGAGATGGACAGCTGAGGGAGTGGAGAGGACTCGAGGCAAGGCAGTAGTAGCTGGAGGACCAGGCAAGGTGGTGACTGGTGGAGCTGGTGGTCCCACATTTGCATGCAGATAAACCATGAGGAACAACTGGGGAGCAAAACAGACCATGCAACCCAGGGTTCCAGCGTGGGGAAATAAAGCCTCAAAACCTCTGACTGTAAAAACCTGTGGGAGTTGCGGTGGTGGAAGAAACTCCCAGCCTCATAGGAGAGTTTGTTGGAGACACCCACAGGGTCCTAGAAAGTAACAAAACCACCCACTCAGGAATCAGCACCAGAAGGGCCCAATTTGCTTTTGGGTAGTAGGGGAAGTGACTGAAAGCCAGCAGAGAACTAAGCAAGTAGCATTGTTCCCTCTCAGACCGCTACCCCACATACAGTGCCACAACTCAGTGAGGTGAGTTGCCCTACCCTGGTGAATACCTATGGCTCCGCCCCTTACCACATAACAGGTGTGCCAAGACAAAAAAAAATATGGTCCAAATGAATGAACAGATCAAAGCTCCAGAAAAAATACAACTAAGTGATGAAGAGATAGCCAACCTGTTAGATGCAAATTTCAAAGCACTGGTAATCAGGATGTTCACAGAAATAGCTGAGTATCATCACAAAATAGAGGAAAAAGTAAAGGCTATGCAATGTGAAATAAAGGAAAATGCACAGGGAACCAACTGTGACAGGAAGGAAACTGGGGCTCAAATCAACAATTTGGACCACAAGGAAGAAATAAACATTCAACCAGAACAGAATGAGAAACAAGAATTCAAAAAAACAAGGAGAGGCTTAGGAATCTCTGATACAACTTCACACGTTCCAGCATCCAAATCATAGAGGTGCCAGAAGAGGAAAAGCAAGAAATTGAAAACTTATTTGAAAACATAATGGAGAACTTCCCTAATCTAGCAAAGGAAATAGATTTGCAGGACGTCCAGAAAGCTCAGAGAGTCCCAAAGAAACTGGACCCAAGGAAGCACACACCAAGGCACATCATAATTACATCACCCAAGATGAAAGAGAAGGAAAGAATCTTAAAAGCAGCAAGAGAAAAGGAAACAGTTACCTACAAAGGAGTTCCCATAAGACTATCAGCTGATTTTTCAAAAGAAACCTTGTAGGCAAGGAGGGGCTGGAAAGAAGTACTCAAAGTCATGAAAGGCAAGTACCTCCAACCAAGATTACTCTATCCAGCAAAGCTATCCTTTAGAATGGAAGGGCACACAAAGTGCTTCCCAGATAAGGTTAAGTTATAGGAGTTCATCATCATCAAGTCCTTATTATATGAAATGTTAAAGGGACTTATCTAAGAAAAGGATGATCAAAATATGAGCAGTAAAATGACAACAAACTCACAACTATCAACAACTGAACCTAAAAAAAAAGTAAAAACCAAAATAAGCTAAGCAAACAACTAGAACAGGTAATAGATTCCCAGAAATAGAGATCGCATGGAGGGTTATCAGCAGGGAGGGGGAGGGGAGAAAATGGGGAAAAGGTACAGGGAATAAGAAGCATAAATGGTAGGTACAAAATACACAGGGGGAGGTTAAGAATAGTATGGGAAACGAAGAAGCCGAAGAACTTATATGTACGACCCATGGACATGAACTAAGGTCAGGGGAATGATGGTGGGAGGCAGGTACAGGGTATAGGGGAATAAAGGGGAGAAAAAATGGGACAACTGTAATAGCATAATCAATAAAACACATTAAATAAATAAATAAAGTCCCTTTTACTGCCCTGACTGGTGCGGCTCAGTCAGGGTTGATAAGGCGTCATCCCAAAACCAAGGGACACTGGTTCAATTTCCTGTCAGGTCACATGCCTGGGTTGAAGGCCAGGTCCCCAGCTGGGGGCGTCCAAGAGGCAACAATTCAACGTCTGCTTCGGTTTGGATAAAAAAATATTTAAAGTCCCTTTGTACAGCACAGAAAAGCCTTTAATTATGTATTTTTATCTATTGTAATCCTTACCTCTATTGCCCCATAATTCTTTATACTCCAGAAATTCTAAAATATACTAGTTCTTCAATCTTAATTATAAGATAGTGTTTCATGTTTCTGCCTTTGCTTATGCCTGTTACACTGCCTAGAACTCTTTTCTAATTTACCTAACAAATGCCTATAAATTCTGCCAAGTCTCATTTTAAGATCTTTCTCCCCTGTGAAGTAATCCCTGACTTCCCCAAATAGGTTTTTCTTCCCTAAAATACTCTACAACTGACTCTATTTATAGCAATTTTCCTTTTTTATTTTAGTTTTTTCTGGATCCCACTCCTTGAGGGCAGACAGTGTCTTTTCGTATTTGCTGTAACCTTTTCTAACATGTTGTCTGCACTTAGGAAATACTAATGAAAATATATTGAATGAATGACTGACTTATTAATGGAGAAGAGTATGTCATAATTGTAACTTCAGAGTTTAGAATTTGTTTACACCCTTCTCTATTATGGCTCAAAGGAAGGTGGAACAGTTACAAAGCTATGGACTAAGAATCAAGCATTCTATTTAATTATCAAAACATCCTTACAAGTGGAATGCAATAAAAGATTTCAGGAGACCCCACAGGAAAACCTGTTTTCAAAGATTTCACTTGCTTTCTCCTTTTTTTCCCCATTCCTAATCCTTTCCTGGCTCTTCAGAAATGACCTGTTTAATATATATCCTCTGCAGTTTACAACCTGAAAATCTTATGACATCAGCTTAACTATGATTTCATGAACATATAAATTTATAAAGAAATTGAAGATGTTTATTTTTAAAAGTTTTTTAATGATAGTGTTATGTTTATGTGGTAATAAACATTTTTAAAGCAATGAAATTCTGTCATTTTCTTACATACATGCTACTTTAAAAAATGCATTTATCTGATCATTTCAACCATACATATTACATGAAGACAATTTTTTTTCATAACATTTGTCAGATGAGGTTTTTTTTTAAAAAAATGCTTTTGGTTTTGTACATGAGGGATTCACTTATATAATTTTCCTATTAAAATTATAACTGTATTCCTTTGTCTAAATTCAGAACTGTGGATTTGATTCCAATTGACCAATTTAGAAATGTGTGTAATGTGAATCTACAGAACAATAATCTTACTTCATTCAGTGGGTTAATCTACTTGCCTAATGTGAAGGTAAGTCATAAGCTTTCTTTCAAAGTTTTAAATGCAAGCTATATTCTTCTTTACTTTGAATTAAAATGTATTTTCATGTTACTAAAGAAAAAATATTCCTGAAGTTTTTTTTCACCAAACAAAAAGTATAACCTCCCAGAGGTGTTTTGGTTGACCTCAGTTTTATGGGATTGCCTTGTAAGCAGTAAACCTTACTGGGCACAGGAGATGGGGTGGAGGGCTGCCTCAATAGTGGCCGTGTGAGGTGTGAAGTCGGAGGACAGTGCAGCGCTCCAAGCAGCCTTACTGCCTCCTGTTCTATAGCTTGACTGAACCCTCTCCTACAGTCTTTTAAACATCGAGATATAGCAGTCTCTCCAACTAAAGAGTTATTTCACCTAAATCGGGCTTGGAGAAGTCAGTGCCAATTGAGAAAGTTAAGCTTTCTAGAGTCTCCATTTTTTTTTTAAATGTTGTCATTTCCCAGCATGTCAGATAATTAAAAAAAAAAAAATCAAAGCCAAATCCACATAATTTGCAATATAAAAATTTGTCATTTTAACACTGATATTATTAAATTATGTTGTATAGTCCCACCATTTTAATAGCTTTTAAGATGTTAATAATCTCAAACTGAAGGTTATAAATACATATGGCAACATTTATTTTTAATGTCTGATTAATAAAGTATTCTTTTTGGTAGGTCTTATGCCTCAACTATAATCATATTGAATCAATCATGCCCAAACTAAAGCCTCAGACTCACTTGACCAACAGACAGCTGCTCTACCAGAAAGTGCCTTCAAGTGGCTATGGACAGCAAGGAACTTCAAAAATGAACCGGTACTGTTCTTTTTTTTTATAATTATAAATAATTTAGGTTGGGAATTTAAAAAATAGTAAGTCACATTAATTATAGCAGTAACATACATTTAGCTTATTTTAATACTTATTTAATAGCTATATGCCAAAGATGAACATCGCAAATAAAAAGATACTCAAAATACCCCCTTTTCATTGCTTTTTCCCTGCTTCCCCCATTTAACATCCATATTGTAAAAAAATAAAAATGATAAAAAACCTTGTATGTTTAATGATCTTCTGTTTTTTAAACTTAGATATAATTCACATACCATAACATTCACCCTCAATGTACAACTCAGTGATTATTTTAGTATGTTCACAAAATTGTGTGGTCATTACAGCCATCTAATTCCAGGACATTTTTGTCACACCACAAAAGAACCCCTAAATTAGGAGCATAGAGTCAGGTTTCCCTTAACATTTGTTTTATTTTATTTCTAAATTATTCATCTGGTTACTTAATGCCCCAGCATCAATGGAAAAGATACATTATAAAGAACATGAGAACATACCTCCCACCTTCCCACACATTTTTAGTAGAATATAAACAAATAAATATCAAAGTTAGAATACCTTTATTACATTTTCCCCAATAAAGAGTATTCTTGCATTTTTATTACTTTTATTGAAATATAATTTGCATATAATAAAACTTGCCATTTTAATTAAATTTTGACAAATGTATTCAGTCATGTAACCATTACCGCAATCAAGGTATGAACTGTTCCTATTTCTAAAACTTTCCTTATATCTCTTTGCAATCCTCTCCCCCTAGACACTAGCCCTGGCAACAACCACTGATCTATCTATCAACTTTCTATCACTATAAATTTCACCTTTTTTAGAATTTCATATGATTAGAATCATATAGTAAGTAATCTTTTGTGTCTGAGTTCTTTCACTTAGCATAATTCTTTTGGGCGTTATCTTTTGTTGCAAGTGTCAGTAATTCCTTGTATTGCTCAGTGGAATTCCATTATATAGATTATATGACAAGTTGTTTATTTATTTATGGTTGGTGAGCACTTGGATTGGCTCCAGTTTGAGGTTGTTTTGATTAAAGCTGCTATGAACATTTAATTTATACACATCCTTTATATTGGGAACCATTCATATTTGTTTTCAACAGCCTTATTAAAATACAGATTCCATATTATATTCACTCATTTAAGTATATAATTTTTATAGAGTAGTGCAACTATTACCACAATACAGTTTTAGAATATTTCCATCACACTCCAAAAAAGATCCTTCAGGTTCATTTGCAATCAATTACTTTTTCCACCTCTAGCTCCAGGAAACCATTAACTCACTTCCTATAAAGTTGTGTCTTCTAGACATTTAATGTAAGTAGAATCATATACTATATGTTCTTTTGCACCTGCCTTCTTATATTTAGCATAATGTTTTTGAGATTCATCCATGTTATAGCATGTATTAGTAGTTCACTTTTTTTTATTGCTGAATATGTTGGGTATTCCATTGTATAGATATGCCACTCACTAGTTAATGGACATCTGGATTGTCCCCACTTTGGAGGTAGTATGAGTAATGCTGCTATAAACATTTGTGTAGAAATATTTGTGTGCACTTATGTTTTCACTTCTCTTGGGTAGACAGCTAAAAATGAAACCGATGGGTCATATAGTAAATGTTTAACTCTAAAAAAATGTATTTTATTTATTTATTTTCAGGGAGAAGGGAAGGGAGGGAGAAAGACAGGGAGAGAAACATTGATGTGAGAAACATCTATCTGTTGCCTCATGTATATGTCCCAACCAGGGACCAAACCTGCAACCTGGGCATGTGCCCTGACTGGGAATCAAATCCATGACTTCTTGGTTTGTGGGACAATGCCCAACCAACTGAGCCACTTCAGTTAGGGCAGAATGCTTAACTTTTTAAGCAACTGCCAAACTATGTTGCAAAGTGGCTGTACTGTTTTATATTATCAACAACATTTTTAAGTATTCTAATTTCCCCATATACTCACTAACACTTGTTATTATTGTCTGTCTTGTTTATTACAGCCACGGTAGTGGTTTTGAAGTGCTAACTCATTGTAGTTTTAATTTGCATTTCCCTCATGACTAATGTTCTTGAGCAGCTTTTCATATGCTTATTAGCCATTACTATATCTTCTTTGGTGAACTGTTTAAATCTTTTGCTTATTTTTTATTAAAAATTTTTTTTCTGCCCTGGCTGGTGTGGCTCAGGGGATTGAGCATGGGCCGAGAACCAAAGGGTCGTCAGTTCCATTCCCCGTCAGGGCACATGCCTGGGTTGCAGGCCAGGTGTCCAGTGGGGCTACCACACATTAATGTTTTTCTCCCTCTTTTTCTCCCTTCCTTCCCATCTCTCTAAAAATAAATAAATAAAATCTTTAAAAATTTTGTTTTTCTTTCATTGATTCTAGAGATGGGGGAAGGGAGGGAGAAAGAAAGGGAGTAAAACATTGATGTCAGAGAGGAACATCCATCGGATACTTCCTGCCATGTGCCCTGACTGGGGACAGAATCCAACTGTCAACCTAGGCATATGCCCTGACCAGGAATTGAACCTGCAGACTTCCAGTTTTCTGGATGACACCCAACCAATTGAGCCACACTGGCCAGGGCAAATCTTTTACTTATTTTTTAATTAGTTTGTCTGACTTTCTATTATTGACTTCTTTAAATATTCTGTGGCTATAAGCCCTCAATTAAATATTATAAATGATTTACAAGTATTTTATCTCAGTGTGTGGCTTTTCATTTTCTTAAATGGCATCTTTTAAGAAATTTTAATTTTGTAAGTCCAATTTATCAACTTTTTCTCTAACAGATTATGGTTTTGGTGTTGTACCTAAGAATTTTTGCTAAATTTAAGGCCACAAAGATTTTTCTCACATTTTCTTCACAAAACTTAAAAAGTTTTATGTTTTTCTCTTTTCTATTTAGGACTATGAACTCCTTTGAGTTAATTTTTGTGTATGTTGTGAGGTCTACATTCATCTTTTTGTATGTGGTTATACATTTGTCCCAGCACCATTTAAAATACTATCCTTTCCCCTGCTGAATTTCCATGGTACCTGTGTTAACAAGCAGTTGATGATAAATCTAACAGTTTATTTCTGGACTCTATTACATTAATGTATGTATCTGTCCTTTTACCAGTACCAGACTGATTTGATTACTATAGCTTTATAATAAGATTTGAAATCAAGGATTGTAAAGCCTTTTAACTTTGCCCTTTTAAGAGATTATTTTGGATATTCTGGGCTCTTTGAATTTCCTTACAATTGCTAGAATAAGATGGTTATTTTTCTGGGCTGAGGGGAGGCCTGCTGAGCTTTTGATAGAGATTGCATTGAATCTATTGATCAATCTGGGGAGAACTGCCATCTCAGTAATACTGAAAATATATGGGCATGGAATATTTCTTCACTTATGTAGATCTTTAATTTATCTTAGCAATGTTTTGTAACTTTCTGTGTATACATTTTGCAGTTCTCTTGTTAAATTTTTCTGGATTATTTTATTCTTTCTTATACTATTGTAAATAGAATTCCTAATTTCATTATCAGTTTATTGCTGATATATAGAAATTCAAATGATTTTGTATATTAATATTTTACCTGTGATTTTGCTGAACTCATTCTGGTAAATTCCTTAGGATTTTCTAAATACAAGATTATGTCATTTTAGAATACAGTTTTATTTATTCCTTTCCAATCTGGATGCATTTTTTTCCTCCTTCTTTACTGTTTCTTGGCTAATTTTCACTCACTCTTGCTTTTCATTTTATGGTAAGTACATGCCAGACTGTCTTTTTATGATATAGCTGGTTTGAAATTAAGTTGACAGGATCAAACTTACATATGTGTTTCAGGGATATAATGAACAATGAAAATTTGCCTCCAATAATGCACAGCTTAGAAGTTCTTCATCTGGGCTACAATGGAATTTGTAATTTAATTCAGCTACAACTAAACAGACTAAGAAATTTAAAATTCCTCTTTCTACAGGGTGAGTAGCAACACTGTTGGTGCGTCTTTGTTATTAAAAACTGACTTGACCATTATCCTTTTTGATAACCAAATACAAGTATCAACATATGCTTAAAACAGATTCACTGACAAAAGTATTTTAGTGATCACAAATGGGTTTTTCTTGGGTTATTACATAAATAATGAAAATGTAACATTCTAAGACTATTGAATGTTATCCTAGAAAATGCAATATTCCATAGCCCTAGAAAATGCAATATCCTAGGACTATGTGCAGTATTACATCATAATGTACTTCTATATCATATTCTATTTTTAAAACAATAGAAAGTATCCAGTAATTCATAAGTACTTATTAAACCCAGAATTGTGCTAAGTACTAAAAAAGATACAGAAATACTATATAGTTATAATTATATATAATTTAGATCCTTGCTCTAAAGTAGTTTAAGATCTACTTACAGAGGTATTCTGAAACAAAGATAAATTAAGTTCTGACACTGTGTTATTACTTAAGTGCAATAGAAGTTTAAAGAGAAATTAAATCATTAACTGCTTTACGTAGCTAGAACTTTTTGAAAGATTAATAGAATTTAGATTGAAGGTAAGCATTACCAAGAGCTTTGCAAGTGGGATGATGGAGGGGAGAGTCACAAGGGCAAGACTGTGGTGTCTATGGGCCAACACTTGAACAGGGACCAACCTAATGAAAACAAAGAATACAGTTTTCTGAAAGAGTTATAAAGTTTCTAAACATGATCAATTTGATGGATAATGTTCATTTTTGCAGTTGAAAATGGTAGGAATTGTAAATTATTAGAAAAGTAGCATGAGAAAAAAACAGGGTTTGGAACATTAGTATAACAATAAAAGGGATCAAATATGTCGTGATTAAAGGAGACTCACTTTTGGCTGGTAAACACACACAGCAATGTATCATAGATACAATGTATGGTATCACTGTATGATACAAGGTGCAGTTTTTCAAACAAATGTAAATGCTGTTAGTTATAGAAATATAAAATTCCTGAAAACACATTTAGCATAGTTTTTTTTTGGAGTTTTCTTCCTTAAATATGCTTAATGAGCATCTCAAAATGAATTATGGCCAAAAATATGCTACTGTAGACATTATTCAGTACTTGAAGCTATATGACTTGATTTTTATACCACTGGACTTAAAATATTAAAAGTAATAGCCTAAATACATAATTTCATGAATGTGACATATTAACACACTGAGTTATTTTTCACTTTTACTTGAATAAACGTTTTGAATTTATATGTAAGGCACTGGCAATGTTTCAAAGTCTGTGATTTTTAAAACAAGCTCTGTGTGCAATTTGGTTGAAGGTTGTGATGTTATCAATTTCCCTGTAAAAATATAACAAAACAATGTAAATTTACCATATATCATCAATTTTGAGACATACTTTTTACATTTAACACCTCTGAAATATGGTTGTTTCTTAACTGATGGTTTGTCATGGTTGACTTAACCAAGTTTTTTCTTTCCAAAGCTGTACATAAAATATTGATATATCTTAATATTGTTGCTGCCTTAAATTAGATGAAATATATTAAATTTCAAGAAGAATTCCAAGATCATAGGATCACATGTTTAGCAATACATTCATTTGCTAGGGCAGTCATAATAAAGTACTAGAGACTGGGGGGCGGGGGGGCTCGACAACAGATACTCAGTTCTTCATAGTTGTAGAAGCCAGAAATCCATGATCTGAGGGATTCTTTTCTTGGCCTGTAGATGGCATCTGTACCTTCACATCGTCTTCCCTATGTGTGTTTCTGTGTCCTAATCTTTTATAAGGACACCAGTCATATTGGATTAGGGCTCACCCCAATGACCTCATTTAATCTTCTTTAAAAAACCATGTACCCAAACACAGTAACATTCTCAGGTATTAAGGGTTAGAACTTCACCATATGAATTATGGAGGAGGGGGACACAATTCAGTCTATTACAGACAAGGAGGACGAATAGTAAATGAAATAGTGTATGGCATAGTAGAAGCAGCATTGAGCTTAAAATGTAAAAGGTCTAGGTTAGGCCTGGTATTGCCCCTTTTGTATCTTTGAGCAAGGTACTTAATTTCTCTTACCCCCAGTTTTATGATAATTAAAAATGATAATATTTTCCCTGTCCTATTTTGAGACTCTGTTAGGAAACACATATAAAAGTGTTTTGTCAACTCAAAGGTCATCTCATATAAATTATCATTAATACTTATAAAGCTATTGATTGCTACAGTAGAGAGAAATTAGATTATAAAGAAAGGATTGAGATTTTAAACAATGTAATGTATTCTTAATTTCTAATGTTGTAGTATAAAAATATGTTTTTGTGAAATAAAAACATATTTAAGATATACTTTTCCAACTTAGCAAGATAACAAATTAGTTTATTTTAATAAATAATTAGATATATCTATTTGAATACCTATTCAAATAATCAGATATACTCAGAAAGCATATCTTTTGCAGCATTTTATACATCTACTTTTGTCAATGCCAACTATTTTAGTACTTAATTACTGAACAGAGATTGGATCAATTCAGTATACTGTATATGTAACATCTTGATCTTTCAAACATAAAGAGGAAATTTTACCAAATATTATTTGATGATAATGCTTCATTCTTATAAACCACATTCCTATTACTCCCTGAAAATAAGTTCTTTTTAATACTTTTCCAAAAATAAATGTATGAATAAATATTTAAATGAAGATAGATAACCTTTTCTTCAGGAAGTTAGGGATCACTTGACATATCATGACTTATCTTTTTTCAGGGAATGAAATCAGTCAAGTTGAAGGGCTTGACAACTTACTAGTACTTCAGGAGTTGGTAGTGGACCATAACCGCATCAGAGCATTTAATGATAGTGCCTTTGCCAAACCAAGCTCCCTACTGGCACTTCACCTGGAAGAAAACAGACTACGAGAGCTGAACAACTTACAACCTTTGGTAAAACTAGAGAAACTCTTCCTAGGATATAATAAAATCCAGGTAATGTTAGTTTATTTTTGTTACGAGATTTACAAGACTTATGTAATTCCTCTGAACATAAAGCTTCCAAACACGCCAATGAAAATTTTGCTAGTGTGTTACTTATCATTTATATGCCAAGTAAACACTCTGTGATGCAGAAGCATGTAGATAGCCTGTGATGCATAGATGTCACTCTGCTTCTAGACTCATAAACCCGACCAACCCACATGCATCCACCTGCTAAAAAAGATTACGTAGCTCTAAACATTCTAAGGCTCTTCTCAGCAGTCCTCTCCAAGAGATCTGTTTTGTTCCTAACTACTTGGTCCATGCTATTGCTGCATCTCAATCCCAGACTTCCTCTGGTCATTTAAACTTGACATATAGACTTGTTCTACCTGGTATCTGAATCAATTTCTGATAATGCTTTAATATTCCATCTCTCCCCTACTCAGAGCTTCCTTAGGATCCTGCCTTAGCTTTACCTGATCAAAATTCCACCTATTTCCACTAGGCCATAGCCCCAACTGAGCCTGCCCAGACTTTCTCCTGAGATAGTGTACAGATGAGAGGGTTGAAAATGTATATAACCTTGTATAGCCCTAACATTTCTCTTAAGTGTTTTGCTGATGATCTGTTAGCCTTCCTTTTACCAATTTTTCTACTCTACCCATATCTCTAAGACAACCTCAAGGACAAAGTGAACTGTGAACTTCCCCCAAAAGGCAGGAACTGAGTCTGTCCTGCCCACATTTGTATCAGTATATAGCATAGTGCCTGATATATAAGAGGTACACAATCAATATTTGCTGGTGGCTATACTTACTCATGTTCAGAAAGCTGAGCTGATAAAAGTCTGCTCAAAGCTAGAAAGACATCATAAGCAGTGCCCCTTTTCTACAGCATAGCAAGTAGGAAATACACATGCAAAGAAGAAAAACAGCATGTAATTCATTTATCAAGGTTAAAGTAAATTCGCCTGAGTTACCCCTGCAAAACCCCATGATTCTTCCAAAGCTTTATCCACAAGTTAACTAAATTAGGAAAATTGCCTTCCTATGGGGAGTCTTCCAGTGACAGCAACTGAGGTAACACAGTGGACTGTCAAGTTAGACTTACACGAATCAGAGCTCTTACCCAGTATCACACTTTTTTACTAATAATTTCAAAGATATACAGGGTCTAGAACACTCCCATGACTTCTCAGGTCCCTCCTCTACGTATCTCACACATATTGTCCAGCTTTGAATAAAATGTGAGCTCTCCAAATGAGACCATCCCATGCAACAAGGGAGTGTTTCATTTATTAAATATCTTCATTTTATACTTGAATTTATATGATATTTCATAGGGAGCCATGCCTGATAAATCTATAGATCCTAGGTTTATTTATTATAAGCACTCCTGAACCAGAGAGATCCTGCTAAGAGCACCTCATAAATTAGGACCTTCTTTCTAGTAAATAGCATAGGTTTATTTGACAGGACAACTGGTTACCAGCATACTTAGAAGGAGTTTAGACCAACTAACCTGCTTTTCCCTAAGAATGTCCCTGCCCCACCTCCCTCCCCATTCCCCTTACCCCCTAAAGGAAGTGAATGAATAGCAGATCAACTGATATAGCAACTTCCTCCCCAGTAACTTAAACAGGATAATGTCTAGTCTAGCTTATTTACTATCAAAATTTAATATAGCTAAGGAACCGCCTCTAGGATAAATCATGGGGATCACAGTTTTACTGTTGTTATTAATATCAATCTACCTAACTATCAAAGATATTTTAAAAATGAAAATAAAGAGAAAAGGAAAAAAAGTCTCAAGAATCACCTGAGATTGCAAATGACTTTAGGAAATAGTCAATTGCTATTTCTTGCCCTAAATTAAAGGCTCCACATTAATGTTTATCCTGATAATGTACTCAAAATATAACAACCATCGGTGTGCTGGTTAATGTTTAACAGATGACTTTTCAGGAACAAAAAGTCCTGATCAACAGTACTTACCTAGTTCCATGGTATAATTTCTTCTAGCAAAGCCAAATTCAAGTTAAAACACCATCTCATAAGTTTCCTGAAAATTTACCAATATTACACAGATCTGTCTTTAGTCAACAATACAGAATACTGTCACTCAAGCTCACTTCACAGGGTTCAATCATGAGCTAGCTGCAATCCAACACTTACATATAATTAGCCTCAAACATATATTTGAAGATATTGGATCTAACCAAATAACTTATTAACTTTTGAATAGGATATAACAGAACTGGAAAAACTTGTTGGTATCTCTTCTCTCAGAGAGCTTACAGTTTATGGCAATCCAGTGAGTATGTTACTTTTCTAATTTATTAGTTAATTTACTTATATAAAATTTATTTTTATATAAAGGATTTAATTTGTTTTATTTGTTTTATTTATTCATAGACAGTTATCCAAGCACAATTTATTGACTAATGTCTTCTTCCAACTGGTTCCAGTATAAAATGCCATTGTCAAATATAAGAGGGTCGGTTTTAGAGTTTGACATTATATTCATTGGTCTATTTGTCAATCCCTGTATAGCAATATTACACTGTGTTCATTACTAAAGTTTTATATTGTCTTGATGTCTACTAGGGTAAGCACCTCTCCTCTTCCACCTTCCATTTTTCTTTCTTTGTTGTCTTGGCTATTCTTGACCCTTTACACTGTAAGTTTTAGCAAACAGCTTCTCAAGTTCTATAAGACTCTTGATATTTTAATGAGAATTGCATTGAATGTAAAAATTAATTTTGGGAGAAATTTGCCAACTTTCCTGTTGAAATCTTTGAAGGGCTAATAAGTAGAGCCCTCGTTCACCTAACATCTGACCAAATTGAGAAACATGTCAGTGGCAGATGGAAAGGTGAAAATACTTGGCTTAGCTTAGTGAGAAAGCCAAGTGGGCCTGCTAATAGATTCCAGAAACAGGCGATCATGATCACCCAGTAGCATACTTGACTGAGGACTTTCCACCTGGGAGGACAGCTTCTCCTGGAAGAGCAGAAAGCATTCTCCCAGCAATGAGCCCTTTCCCAAAGGAAAGACAGGAGCTAAACCTGCCCAATTTCATCTTTCCGGATTTATTACATCACTCTACTTCCCCTGTTGAGGAGTTAAAGTTTCAGAGAGCACAGCAGTGACACATCAGAGAGCTATTTCCACCAAAAAATAAATACAGTTACTAGTCTCTCCTAACATTTATAGCATTGACTTCCCATTCATAAACTCAAATGTCCCTACATTTTTATGTCCTGTAATAAAGATGTATGATTTTCTCCTAAGGGTTTTAATCTTTGGTTAGATTTATTCTGCTGTTTTTCTCTCTTGTGATTTACTTTTATCTTATTTTTATTTTTAATGTATTTTTTCCATTACCATTTAGTCTCCTTATATGGGCCTCCCCCTCCCCCCCCAATCACCACACCATTGTCCATGTCTGCTGTTTTAATAACCGTTTCAAACAGTACCTTTTTACATTCTTGTGTATTATTCTTTACCCAGGAACCTTGCTGAAAACTCTGTTTTTAGTTCTAATGGACTGTAAATTGTGTTGCATTTTCTCTGTAGACTATCATATTATCTGTAAGTCATGACTCAATTATTTTTCTAATCCTCATGTTTTTTAATTTCCTTTACTTCTCTTAATGTGCTGACTAGCACCTGTAGTACAGTGTTGAATAAAAGCAATCATAGTAGGTGACTGACTTCAAAAAGAATGCTTCTAAGTTGTCACTATTAAATATGATGTTTGCTCTGGGTTACGGGCAGATAACCTTCAACATTTTAAGGCAGTTCCTTTCTAATTCCAGTTTACTATCTGTTTTTATCATGAATGGACATTGGATTTTGACTAATTGGTAATGCAGTTCCTCTCTTTACTTTGTTAATATGTAAATCATATTAATTGACTCTAGTGTTTAATGACACTTAAATTCCTGGGACGAATATCACTTAGTCATGTTTACACTTGGCTGGATTCAATTTACTAAGATTTCATGTAGCATATCTGCATCTATGGAAATAAGTAAAATTATCCTCTAATTTTAACTTTTATACTACTATTTTCAAGTTCTTAAGGCTGTTTTATTGCCTCCTGAAATTGGGGAGTTCTCCCTCTTCTTCTAGTTTATGAATTAGCTTATATAAGAGAAGACACATGTTCCTTGAAGGATAATTAGATATTGGCCTTAAAATCATCTGGGCTTAATATTTTTTGAAATTAGATTTAAAACTTATTCAAATTCTTCAATAGCTATAAATCTAGTCATGGTTTCTATTTCTTCAAAAGTCAATATTGAGTTTTATTTTTCTATAAAATTGTCCTTTTCATCTAAATTTATTGTTATCACAGTACTCTCATGAATTTTTAAAATCTCTATTATATCTCTTTTGTCACCTTTTTCATACCCATGTTTGTTCATTTTTGTTTTTTCTCTTTTATTCTTGACAAATCTTGCTAAAGGTGTGTCTGTTGTATTAATCTTTCAAAGAACTTTATTTGGGTTTCATGAAATATATTATTTCTTTGTTTTTATTTCATTAACTTCCACCCTTTTTTATTTCCTTCTTTTAGTTTCTTCGAATTTGCTTTTTAAAAAAATGCTTAAGTAGATGCCTAGCCCATAAATTTTAGGTCATGAAATACTGCATTATCAGCATCCTCAGTTTTGATATGTGGTGTTTTTCCTGTTCTTCATTTCTTAAAATCTGATTTCCAAAAGATTTCTTCTTTAATCCATGAATTATTGAGATGTGTGTGTTCATTTCAACCCTATGAGATGTTTTTAGTTATCTCCTCGCAATTCATTCTTAATGTTATTACATTTTAGTCAGAGGAAATAGTTTATTTATTACAATCTTTGGTATTTATTAAACTTACTTTAAGGTCTAAAATATGGTCAAATTTTTCTCTTTATTGAATTATATGTCTTAGATTTCTCTCTCCACTAATGCATATTTAATCTACTACATTTTTAAAAATAGATTGTTTATTCATCCTCTTTTGATGACTGTTTTGCTATCACAAACAGTGTACCACATGGCTGTGTTGTCAGTCCCCAAGATCACCCCCATGTTCATGAATTTACTAGAAAGGCTAGCTTGTGGGACTTAGCATATAGTTGCACTCATAACTAAGATTTATGGTAGTGACATAGCGAGGATACATAGACAGGTGATGAGTGAAAAAGACACAGGCAGAGTCTAGTGGAATCCATATTCAGACTTCCTTATGTTCTTCCTTTCCCATGAGGGATCACACAAGACACACTCTTCACCCAGCCACAAAAATGCAGCAACATGTGTGTTACGTTTTTGCCTAGGGCATTCCAATAGACTTAGCGTTCAAGAATTTTGATGGAGGCTGGTCACATTGGTACCCTATGCCTATCATGTACCAAAACTCCAGACTCCTAGAAGCAAAACAGGTTGAGCATAAATCATATTGTTGTATAAATAGGCTAGGTACAGTGAACTATCCTTGTCAGTTAAGGAATGGCAGGAACAGGTCCAAAACCCAAGAACCAAACATTAGTCAAGAGCTATCCTTACAAGCAGACCCTTCTAAAAATAATAGCCTCTGGACTATTATGTTAACTCTTTCTACACATCTTCTTAGGCACATATGCAAATATTTTTAAGAGTAGTTTAGCACTATGAAGTGATGGATGATACAGTTCAATAGATGTGTATTGAATTAAATTGGATAGTGCCTATAGGAAAATATGTTTCAAACTAATAATTACTTACAAGCATACTTTCATAATATAATCGTATTCCTAAATTGGGATTGCCTGGAGTTAATGAACAATAGTATATACTCTAAAAAGAAGCCTAAACCTCTAAATGGTAGACTTGGTTAGAAAAAGAGTTCTTGTCTTCATTTATCATAACGGGGAATGAGAAATCTTTCAGAAAGGGAGCTCATATTTGTATCACCTGCCTCTCTGCTGCCTATGCCAAATTTTCTTCTTCAGGTTAATCTTTAAATAAAAGGTTTTCTTACAGAATAAATTATTTTTAATTCTATTCAGATTTGTAGAAAAATGTTACATCGCCACGTGCTCATATTTCGGCTACCTAACTTACAGATGTTAGATGGAATTCCTGTGAATTCAGATGATAGGGCAAAAGCTGAATTTCACTTCTCTGAACTACAAGCAAAGAAAAATTCGGTAATAATTATATTATTTATACATTTTCTTTTAAAATATGTAAATTATTACTAACTTAATATTCTATCTTGTCCATTTCTGTTTAAATACTTAAACCTTGGATATCATGTTCTTGTAGATTATTTAGTACCTTTTCAGTAATTACTATCAAAGGCTTGATCCAGTGAATACAGCAGCACACGCACACATACATACATGCCAGGGAAGCTCCATTTTCTAATAACATAATTTGAAATAAAGCAAATTATTTAAAATATGCCTTTTATTCAATATGTCCAATAATGATAGAAGATAAGAAGCTACAAGATACCACTTTTCTAAATGGAAGCTAACAAAACTCCACTTAGCAGATAGGAAAGAAGATAAGAAATTCTGACCTCAACTCTCTGGACTGTTCATCTAACAAGAGAGATGTGTACCTCTTTTTTGTATATTGGCTAAATAATCAGGCCTTTCACCCATGAACTCTAGAAAAGGTATCTGACCATGGTAGGAAAGAGATTAGAGAGAGAAGAATCCAACAAAGCATATCATTAGGAAAGTCTACCATTGACCACCCTTCAAAGACTAAATTTAACACAGAAAAGCTATGGTTTTTTAAGAAGCAACATTAGTAGAGCTGTGTGGTTGCAAAGATCTGGGAAGAAGAGGATACAGACAAAGAAATCAATTAAGAGGCTTTTAGAATAATCCAAGAAAGAGATTATGAAGACCTAGACTGGCATGGGGTGGGGGAGGAGGCAGTGAGATGTAAGTGAACCTGTAATGTAAGTGGAAGCCAGAGAGCATGGGCCTTAGCAAACAAAGATTAATTTAAAAGTCATACTGAAGAAAGAGATCAGACTTACTGTAAATGCTTTCCCTTAGATTACCCACCACTCTCCATTCCCTCTGTAAAACCCACTCCCAGAGCTCACTGAACATGCTACACTAGTGGACTCCTCTAATCCACTTCAGCCTTCAGCAGTAGATTCACATATTTTTCAGGGGCTGGCTGTGTTTTTTCAAAAATTTGTTAGTTCACTATTTTAAATAAATAGATACATTACAAATGCAAGTTTTAAGTTATTATTACTCTGTTTCTATGAAAACCAAATGAGATACTATGGAAAGTCTGGATAAAGATCACACATACACACAAAGTATCAAATTATGTTGGGAGGAAAAAAACAGTAAAATATAGGAGAAAATTACAAAAATTAAGACAAAATATGTGGGAAAATTATTTTTTAAAATCTAAACAGATTTTTGTGTTTACATTTTATCCATGTGTCTTTAAATTCTTGCTACTTTAAAGAAACCAAAATTATAACTTGTAGACAAAATCTTAATTGTGGTTTTATCCAAAAACAATCAGATAAAATACCAATCAAGGGACTCTTGCTTACAGAAAAGGCCTTAGCCCTTCATCAAAAGATTGTTAAGTGTATTTATTTTTTTATTTTAAAATTTTGAAGAGAAATATGCATTATACATATAATTCTTAATTATTCCCTGACTTTTTCTATTAACCTTGACTTTTTTTTATTAACCAAGTGGTTTCTATTATAGGTCAAAGTAGCTACAGGGGCCTGTGAGAGTTAAAGTTGGACAATTTATTGTCTAGATGAGGTCAAGAAAATTGGTTCATTTGTGGGTTATATCTACAAAATTTTTTTTAAACTATGCTTTGTGAAAAAAACTTAGCTACTAATCTGTATGACATATCTAAGAAAGAACACCATCTAATGTCATCCACTGAAATTATTGTCACAGGTTCCAATCTTTCAAAAGAAAACAAATAATCAAACAAAATTGAGGCCAGAGATTAAACTTCCCTTCCCTTTCACTGTTTTATATTTCAGAAGTGAGTCACTTCTTGCTTTCAGAAATGGAAAACTAAAGGAAACTTTAGTTTCCTCTTCCTGCTGTAACAAATTACTTCAAATTCAGTGGCTTGAAACAACACAAATTTATTTTCTTACCGTTCTAGAGGTCAAAAGTAAAACAAACAAACAAACAAACAATCTTATCAAGCTAAAAATCAAAGTATTACCAGGGCTGCACTCCTTCTGGAAGCTCTATGAGAGAATTTGTTCTTTTCAAACCCCTAAAGGCTACTTGCATTCCTTGGCTCTCAACCCTCTGCCCAGAATGGCATCACTTTGACCTCTGCTTCAATCATTAAATTGCATCTTCTCCCACTCTGACCCTCCTGCTTCCCTTGTATAAGGACCATTGTTGCCTTTATTGAGTCCACCTAGATAAATCAGGATAATCTCCCCATCCCAAAATCCTTAACTTAATTATACCTGCAAAGTCCTTTTCGCCACATGAGATAATGTATTCACAGGTTTTGGAGATTAGGATGTGGACATTTTTAAGGGGGGGTTGCATTTTTCTGCCTACCACACACATGGGCTCTGATGAAAGACCTATAAAAACTGTCACATTAAAATTTATAAATTCATTTTAATGTTGGCTAAATTTGAAAAATTACATATAATTACATATAAATAAAACATTTAGAGCAACTTTAAAGATCATAATTTCCATATTTCATTAATTGCTTAATACAGCAGAAAAAGTACATAAACTCAATTTTTAGTCAAGGCTAATATTTCACTGGAAGTGTTGCTTGCTGGCTATTCTATTATATTGCTCATACAGTGAACTCATTTTCCCATTACTATGCTACGATGTTGTCTGAAGTGATTCTAGATACATATTCTTGCCATTTAAAATTTAAAATGGTACCAGGCCCTGGCTGGTGTAGCTCAGTGGATTGAGCTCGGACTTGTGAACCACAGGATCACGGTTCAATTGCCAGTCAGGGCACATGCCTGGGTTGCAGGCCAGTTCCTGCCAAGGGATACATGAGAGGCAACAATACATTGATATGTCTCTCCCTCTCTCCTTCCCTTCCTCTCTAAAGATAAATAAATAAAATGTTAAAAAATAAATAAATAAAATGGTGCCATATACATATAAGAATTAAGTTCTTATATATAGTTATTCTGAATGTAGGTATTTTATTTAAAATTTTATTTATGTACAATGGTTAGTAAAATAAAGGGCATATTTGAAATCTTTAGGGAAAATCTCAAAATTTTAAGATTAAACAATAATTTTTATTTTTATAGCTAGAACAAAACTGAGCGATTATTTCATTTAGCTGTTTAGGAGACCCAAGAATACTTCTGAAGTTTATCAGTTCAGTGTAATGTATTTTTCTTTTGTTTGAGTTGCTGAGGTTTTTTTCTTTTTTAATAGCAGATGAAGAAAGAATAAATGAAATCTAAAGTTGTCCTTTAAAACAGACATATTTGTCCTGGCTGGTGTGGCTCAGTGGATTGAATGCTGGCCTGCAAACCTAAAGGTTGCTAGTTTGATTCCCAGTCAGGGCACATGCCTGGGCTACAGGCCAGGTCCCCAGATGGGGGCGTGTGAGAGGCAATCTCTTGCACATTGATGTTTCTTTCTCTTTCTCCCTCACTGCCCCACTCCAAACCTAAATAAATAAAATCTTTTTTAAAAAAGACATTTTTGTTGCTTTGGTTTCAGAAGAAAATTTGACAACATTCTAGATTAGTGATGGGAAGAGAGTCCCACAAAGGAATTAGGGAATTTGGGACTTGCCAGTTTTAGTAAAAGGCCTGATGCCTAAGTGTTCATTAAAAAGCTGTATTTTTGGTAATACTTACAGAAATATAAAGGAAATCAGTAATTTTATACAAATGGCAAAGCCTATGCCTCTAAATAAATTGAATCGTATATTTAAGATTTATATTTTTAAAAGTATAAGCAAGATATCTTAATGAAGACAGAGCAGGCACCTATTTCGAAAGAAACCAAGCGTCTCCTCCTCTGTTTACTGATTCCTAAAATTCTTTAAGAAGTCTCTTAATTCACAACTAACTTTAAAGGAAAACACTATTTAGAGAGTTAGCACATTCATTAAAATTGTTATAAGATACTTTTTCTTAGTCCTCATTTCCTTTACTTTTTTTGAAAAACTAATTTACTTCAAGGCTCCTGATGAGGTATTGCGAGGAATACAGAGATATAGAAGATATTACTCCAACTGTCCAGAAGTTTCTGTTCAGGAAAAAAGAACAAACATCACAAAGAAGAAAAGGCTTAATTCTTTATTTCTAAATTCTACACTTTCCTTGTGAATACCATTTGGAAAGGGGGTAGTGCGAACACACTGAATTCTAGTGATGAATACAGTGCAGCCTGAAAAGGCAGATCACAGTGTTTTATGGGAAGTTAAAGACCCAAAGACTGTTTCACAGTTTTTGCTTCATACTAACTCTGAGTTTAGGCAAGTATGTAAATAATGACCTAAAAAATTTTTACTTATCAAGTAGAGCTTGTAATAAGAACTAAACCTACTGATTTGAGGTTTGGAGGCTAGAGTTCTTAATTGCTCTTATTTTATTATGTAGCTTATTCCTGCTACCAACTCCCCTATGGACGGTGCATCATTTGGCCAAGTGAAAGCTTCTCCTATAAAGATAACAAATGTAATTCTGTCTAGTGGATTTAGCCATTACTTGGGATCCGACTTCAATTTGTCTCCTGAAGTTGAAGGTATTTTGTCAGAATTTCGGAGTGAATGTTAAACAAACAACAAAAACCTACTTCATTTGAAACTAAAATCTCAGTTTAATTTCTAATACTACTTAAAATAGCATGTTTTAAATTTACATTTTAAAATTGCTCCATGGCCGGTGGCTCATTTGGTTGGAACGTCACCCCATACACCAAAAAGTCATGGGTCTGATTCATGGTCAGGGCACAAACCAGTACCTCGGATCCCTGGTTGGGGTGTATATCGGAGGTAGCCGATTGATGTCTCTCTCTCTTTCTCCCTCTCATCAATGGAAATATCCTCAAGTAAGGAGAATTTTTTTTAATTGCATGTATGTTCAAGATTAATGTGGCCGTTCTGATTTCAAAGAAGTCTGTAGTATTTTTTTATTTTTAAACAACTATTAGTATGTTGTAACTAAACATTTGCTTACAATTTTAACCCTGTGATACTTGGACAATTATTTCCTGATGTTTCTTTTCAAACTTATTTCATAGCAAATAACAACTAAGACCAGTTCATTAGTATATCCTGCAAAAAGCAGAACTCAGAGGTTTAAAAATATTGATAACAAGACTCTTGTGGTATGAAGGATATCTTGGAAAAGAAGATGAGACTTTATCCTTGAAACCACAAGTAAAATAGTCATGAAGACAACACTAGCAAAGAGTTTCAAGAGGTAGAGCTCTAAAGGAGAAAGTATGTTAAAGGCACAGGGCATGCAAATGGTTCATTCTGTTACATACATTTTAATTCAGGCTCAGATCAAACTCTTCCTCTAATTCCAGATCTTCACTGGCTACCATTTTGGTAAAACTGAGAGTAGCTACTGCCTTTCTGAGGGGCTCACCTCTTCCATTCCTTTTAACATCCCACATTGCCTCAGGCTACTGTGGGTCAATAAAACTGAACATCACTATAATTGTAAAAAGATCTAAAAAGTCTACTAAAAATAAAAGATTATTCTACATGATAATTTTTAAAGGAAACTCAGTTAAAAGAAACCCAACATAATTTACTGTTGTTTTTTTAACTTATTTTCCATACTTCTATATACTGTGAATCCAAGGTTTTAATCATAGTCAGAATGTTCATGCTTTTATCCAGTAAGTATAACTATCAGTAAAATTGGATGTACCAAATTGTCATTAGGCTCCTTAATAGTACAATGTCATCTTCAGGAATGTCATAAATATCTTTTGGGGGGCATTAATTCAACCCTGGATTCATCTCCATAACTTCCTCCTGAGATATCTTCAAGATCTGTCGTGCAACCACTTTTTAGGATTTTCTGGAAAAGTCCTATAATTTATTTCCCATTTTCTGACTATGTTGTTTCAATTTTTTATTTTGAAAAGTATGGTCACTTTATCTATACATTTATTATAGCACACAGCTCTGGATATTTATATTTTTAAAATTACCTACAGGTATAACAACAAAAAATGGAGGTTCAGCTGCCTGTTACCACAAAAGTAAAAACTCTTGAGGCAGATGCTGGTGCAAAAGGAAAGAGGCTTTATTCAGGTGCCGCACAACCTGAGAGAATGGTGGACACGTGTCTGAAAGCACCTCCTCTTTCTGTCATGGAAGAAGCCCAACTGTCTCCTCAGCAAGGCCAAGGCAAAAGCCAGTGTCCAGAATTCCTGCTCCATTTTAAAATACAGTCCTTCAAAGCCCACAGGCAGTCACTAAGTAGTCTTAGTCACCATCCAGGAAGCTTAGCTTGTTCCTGGCTGCTGTCCATTTCAGACCCCCTCCTGGAGCCTGCATGTGCAGCCCACATGGCCATGGGCCATGAGGCTGCTGGAGCCACAGGGTTGGGTGCTCCTGGGTGAGAGAGCGCATGAATGCACAGGTGCAGTGCATCACCAAGTAGGCAAGACATCAAGAGAGACAGGCGACAGGCTCCCTCCTGGAGGCCATGGGTCATGTGGCTTTAAGGCCACATGGCCATAGAGAAAACAGATGAGTGCACCATACAAGTGCAGGTCATGAGCCAAGAGCTTCTTTGTTTCCCTGGCATTATGTTAGTTGTGGGACAGACCAGGTTTTTTCTCAGAATGACTGATCAACTTCCCAAACTTCACACACTTCAGGTGGGTCCACCTTCCAACCGATCCCTTCTCTCCCCAGGCCAGACTAAGCCTCTTTGGTTCAGCACCTTCGCCTGCACCATTTTGACTTCTTTTGTTTTAAAGATTTTATTTTCAGAGAGAGGGGAGTGGGGGAGAATGAGAGGGAGAGAAACATCGATGTGTGAGAGAAACATCAATTGGTTGCCTCTCACATGCTCAGAACTGGGGTCCTGGCCCACAACCCCAGCACGTGCCCTGATCCAGAACAGAACCAGCAACCCTTCAGTTTGCAGGCAAGTGCTCAATCCATGAGCTACACCAGTCAGGGCCATTTTGACTGATACGGCACATGTGACTGCCTTCCCTTGGTCCCACCCACAGTCTGGTACCAGAGGTTGAGGGAAGGGTTTTTTTCTATCTAATTATCTTGCTAGCTTTTTGCATACTCAGCATAAGGGCAAGGTCAGAATTTATTAAAAATTTGAAATTGGTTTAAGGCAGGTCTTTCCACATGTATGTATGTGGAGGGGTGTGCTTGATTAGGACTAAATTAAGATCATAATACAATAGTTCTGGATTGTTGGAAACAGAGGTGAGGATTTGGGGGGCAAAGAATTCAAATAAGCTGAGAGTGTCACCACCTTGGCCGATGTGGGAGACTCCCTGGCACTCAACTGACTCTTTTATGGTAACAGAGAGGGTAGGTGGAAGAGGGTAAATGGGGGATAAATGGTGAAGAATGGAGACTAGACTTTGGATGGTTAGTGCACAATGCAATGTGCAGATGATGTATCATAGAATTGTACTCTTGAAACCTATATAATTTTATTGACAAATGCAACCACAATATATTCAATAAAAAGTTACCTGGAAAGGATCAAATTGATTCACCAGTTCAGAGAATTAAGCAGCATTAATTGCTAGAATATATTACAATTATATATTTATTTTAAAATTTTAATTCATGTTATAAAGTATGTATAGCAAACATTTAGCTGAAGGACAAATTTTATCATTTGTTTTATTAATGTTTCTCATTGTTTCATAATTCCTATTTTCAGACAGAAAAAACAAGAATGCAGGGATTCTGACAAATAATCCTCGGAGCATCCATGCAGAAATAGCTTTTCAGCAACTCAGAGGGATAACTCTCTCTCCATCTCTTTTATCACCTCAGACAATGGCATCTCCAACTGCACAAACATACCAAAGCAACCAAGATGGGGGAAGGTAAAGCTATTGTATATTTTAATATCATTTCTCACCATTAAAAAACCACCCTAAATTTGCTAGTCATGTATAAAAATAGGGAATATTGTTATATACCATTATATGTCTACTCTGAAAACTGGAGAAAACTGTCAGATAGTATAGGGCTTCTTTTCCTACATTCACCAAACCTTTCCTGAAGTCTAGTATATTTACATAATAATTTAAAGAGACTTAAAAATGGCTATCAAGGTAAAATAGTGTTCACTTTGTACGTAAGTGAGGGAAAATTGAAATAATTACATGGGAACCACTTTTAATTGTAGTCTGTCCCACATCACTTCTACTCACTGAATATGTACAACTGTTCACTTGTGTTTTGAACAACAGATAAATTCAATGCTCTGAAATCACAAAGGCCAGGAATTTTGTAAATTCTTCAAATCTCTCCTTACAGTTCCCACTTGCTCTTCCTCCCTTCTGGATTCTAACCCTAGAGGCCAGCTCAGTGCCTAAGAGCCTGCTACTGCTCATTAAGAATCCACTCTGCTGCTCAAAACTTGTTTGCTTTGATTTCCATTTTTTACCACCAGCTTCTAAGTAGCCAAACTCTACCTCATCTACTAGAGTGACCTACTCAGCAGCAGATCTAGCTTAGGCCTGGCTCTTACTGCACTAACTTCCCAACTGTGATCAGTCAGTCCCACTGACAGTCCTCAGGATAATCCAATTTTTAGATAGCCAAAAATTTGCATCATTTTCTCTTTTGTGTGTGTTTTTTAATTTTACACATATAAAATACAGAAATTATTTACTGCAGAATTACCTTAAGTTAGCTGACCCATTAAGAAAGTGCCACCATTATTTGACTCAAATATTTTATTTCTGACAGAATTCCTGGCAGCCACTTCCCAAAATCAAATAGAATGTAACTGCCTAAAGAGAAATGAACATACACCAAGAACCTATTTCTGTTTAGTAATTGTGCAAAACCTAGCAGACAATGTCAGTGGGGAAAAAAAAAGATAACCATGTTACTTACGTTTCTGAAGCACTTCAGTTTAATCTTTGACATTCTTACTTAGTAAATTTTATTTACTATCCCTTCTCTTAAACTTTCTTTATGGTTATCTTAATTATTCATTTGAATTTCTATATTAGAAAAATCATTAACTATTATATCATACAACAATTTGAAAAGACTCAAGTGCCATAAACAAAGGCCAAAGAATCAAATATGTAGTCCCAGTACTGGAAGCATTTAGTTACAAAATCTTGTTATGGTCTATCATATGAGGATACTAAGAAATGTAATTTTAGGAAATAAGCATACTTTCATTTGTAGAATATCTGTTCATTTGGGGTTACCTAAAACTAAAGCATACAGTTCTTACCAAATACAACTACTACCAAAGCAAGTTAAGATTAGCTAGTTGAATCACAGACTAGTCATTTTTGGACTATACTTGGGAAAAAAAACTTCAAGTGGGGTCTGCCCTAAGAATTGTTTAGAGGCAAACCATGGACATCAATAGTTCTTTCTGAAAGTGGCTAATTGTAAGTGCAACCAGTCATTGATGCTCTAAGAGTAAGAGAATACTACCTCATATACAGGATTTGTTAATTGTGCCCATAGTAATATAATTTTACAACTGGTTCTAGGCTAAAAAAGAACACATGTTCAAACTGAGTAGACATTTCAAATTTGAACCCTTAATAATTTCACTGGAAATAATTTATCTAAAATATTGCATTGCATAGTTTTAGCACATATCACAAATCAATCCAATTTTTTTTTACTTTAAGATAAATATTTATTTAGAACCTATTTGGTAAGAAACTAAAATTTTGTTCACAACATCCAGATAAGTATGATGTACTGGGTGAGACACATACAATGCCACCCTCAGCACTGTAACAAGATGAACACATGACAGAGATCCTATAAATCTTGAATGTTTACTTTCTTGGGATGGGAGGAAGAACAGGTCACCATCTTGGCAACTAAATAATATTGCCTGACACAATTTCATGAACTAGTAATGGAGAAATAATTTCTTGGCCCTACCTCAGATGATCTTTCTATAATTCTAAAAATAAGCAATTCTATTAAGGTGTCATTTCTTTCACAAAGAAATGTTTTCATTATGTTAACACAGTCCATGCTGGAAGACTGTATTTTTTGTTTTTAATACCAATGTATATCATATAATGGAACAGAAAAGTTTTTCTCCTATGTTGTCATCTTAGAATTTGTAAAGAATCAGTCATAAAAATAGTAAATCTTTTCAAAATTGCTTTGAAGTACATCACATGCATGACTTACAAATCAGATTACTTCAAAATTCCCTTAGCATCACAGTTATCAAGTATGGTTTTAAAGATTTTATTTATTTTATCTTTAGAGGGGAAGGGAAGGAGAGAGGGAGAGAAATATCAATGTGTGGTTGCCTCTCATGCATCCCCTGCCGGGAACTGGCCTGCAACCCAGGCATGTGCCCTAACTGGGAATCAAACCGCGATCTTTTGGTTCGCAGGCCCACACTCAATCCACTGAGCTACACCAGCCAGGGCTCAAGTATGGTCTTAAATGTGCATGTTTGTTAAATACAGTTCTTCAAATTAGTGACTAAATTATTAATCATATTTTGATAAAAATTGGCTCCATGATTCATGACCTATTCTATTTAAATTTTCAAGTATTGGTTCAACATTGCATATAATTTTCACACTATTATATTTTATATGTTTTTATATAAAAATAAACTATTTTTACTAAGAATTTGTATCTTATAATCTATCTGGAAATAGTTTAAAAGATATTTTGGAAACTAATCCAAAGTGTATGCAACAATTTTGTATGTTTTCTTCTTTAACTGCTGCATGTTTGTAATTAAATCATGTAATATCTAAAATTTCAAACCTAATAGATTGACTTACCCTTCTTAATGTGTGGTTTTTAAACAATTACTCTAGGTAAAAATAAGATCCTTTGTGTAAAAAAAAACAACTATGCAGTTCTTAAGATGTCCAGAAGATGTCTTTGTCACCCTGCAGTTGTCAGAACTGCTTACTTACATTACAGTGTCAGGAGAAGGGTCTGTTCATTATTGGTTACTAGCTGGGCATAATCTGCCTTTTTTCTTCTTATGATGATGCTTAAATGAAACACCAAATATGTGTTATTTTTATAATAAAATGTGTCTTTTAAAATAATAATCTGGGTGGGACAAGTAAATGTAACAGGTTTTCACTAGAGAAAAATTTACAAAAAAACTATCAAGCAAAAACACCTCATTATCCAGCATCCACTTAACATCTGACACACTGTCTTTCAGCCATTTTCCTCTAAATTTGTACTATATTTGAGATCTATAACTTGATTTTTATGTACGCATTATTAAATTTTGAGCTATCTTACTTCATAAATGTATAAATATATCTGAATTTCTCCTTGAAGATAAATTAATTTGTAATACATTATTTGATAGTGATATGAAGAATAATAATAAATATGTATTTAGGAATTGCTAGGTGCCATACAGAGAACAGACACAAACCCACCCTTAGGAATATTTTAATACAAATTTACAATAAATGATTTGTATAAAAGCAGTGAGGGGGTGATTACTAATATAATATAGCACAGTTTGTAAGAATTTTTTTTTTGCCATGATGGCAGATGACACTGATGTGATGTAAAACATATTCTGTCTGGAAATGCCTAAATATGTTAAACCATTGGTTATGTATAGTTCACAAAGCAATAGATGTAACTTCACCAACAAAACAAATAAAAATGTCATTGAATATGTGGGAATCCTTTTCTAGGAGTGACTTTAGATCTGCTCTAAATAGCTTATCATTCACAACCTGAAGTTTTAAGTTATGGTTACAAATTATTTGTAACACACTTCGCAACTCATTGCAACAAAACAGGCAGGTAATGATTTAAATTTACAAACCACTAACCCATGTTTTAACATGGTTTATGCCAATAACCACCTTATGAAGTAGATATGAAATGTCTCCACTTATAAGCTTGCTTAAAAGGAAAAAAACAGATATCACACCCAATCCTAGATTTTTTCCAACTCCAAATTCATTGCCTTTTCCATTACTACAAGTGAATTGACGTTTAATTCTCACGAATATGCTATTTAATCAGCTGTTGTAGAGCCCTAATGTGTGTAAAACTGTGAACTATTCATTTTCTCTTAGTGTATTTAGGGAAAATAAATAATTTCTACAGCAAAATTAGTTCTTTGCTCCCAGCAAATATCTTGATAGATTTATTTTGCATGCAGTCATATGCGTGATTATATGACTTGCTTTAAATTAAAGGACAATTACACAAACAACCTGGAAAGCTAAAAATTAGAGCACTTTAACTATAGATAAGGAGCTTACTGAATATAGGTAATGCCAAAGTGATCTTCTGATTTTAATATATGCAGATTGACTATTATAATTAAGTAATTCTTCAGCAAGAACTTGATTTACTTCTATTTTTATAGTTCTGGATTTCTCTGACTGTTGATACAAAATCAGCTATGGTTACGAACATATTTTTGTGCGCATTTGCAGGCACTCATGACTAGTTCTAAAATAATCCTTATAGTTAAGTCACATGTGATATCACTACTTACTCATAAGCTATCATACATTATGAGAAGTGCTTAATGTTTTAAAACATTAGGGCTTACTGTTACTCATGTTGTAGGCTTTAAACTTCAAATAAATATTACTTATATAAAAAGAAGTAAATTATTTACAGCACTTATGTTGAATTCTGTTGGTTATTCAGTAAATCTAATCAAATTAGTTTCCTATACGATAGAAACTGGCTGTATATTTTTATTATTCTGATTAACTACCTTCCTTGGTCATCTCTGCACTTTTCTTCATTATTAAAATATTTTTAAAGAAAACCTATATACTAAACTGCAATTTTAGTTTGTAGTCAGCCAGAATTAGTTATTTTGTTAGTAATATTTTATTTCTATAAGTTTTTATCTTATAAATATATGAATTATATCTATTATTCCTTTTTTCATTTATGAATAAAACTTTTGTAGACTACTGAAAAGACATTTCTCAGATCTAATCTGTACATTTTTTATTTTACTTTATTCTTCATTTCTTATTTTAAAATTTTATTTTGGTAATGATTTGTCATTGTAATTAAAATAAAATAAATAACTCTTGGCAAAAATATGAAATGCTGTGACCTGAAAATAGTATATTCAAAGGAACTTGGAAGTAGCTTTGAAACTCTTAATTACCTGAAATCAAAATTTTTATTATTTATATTTTACTTATTAGGCCTTACCTTAACTATATGGTCTTTTAGGTAAATCAAAAAGCTAATTCATCAATATTATTATTATTTTCCATATAAAATAACTGTGATTCTGAAATGGTAATTTTAAAATTAGAATAATTTTCCTTATATGTTATCATTAAAAATAAAAATATTTCTAAATTGTCTGAAAAGTCCATTCAGATAATATATATTGGTAACTTATTAAAATTAATTACATTTTGATCAAATAGTAAAATAAAAATAAATGTAATGTTTTCAAAAGTAATATTCTACATTTTCATTTGGTTTTAATTTTATAATTCTAATTAACTTCCAATTGTATAAAAATATTTTATACCAGCAGAGTTCCATTATTAAACATTACAAATAAGAAAACAGGTTAGTGATGATCTTACTAAACCAATTATGGTTTATGGTATTATAAACCATTTATGGTTACATTTCTTTTTAAATATTAATATCTACATGTTAAATAGAGAAAAAATTAAGGTCATGTGGTTTAAAAGCTGTAGATTTAAATCTTTGACCTATGTGTTTTACATTATGCTTATTGTAAAATATTATTTTTTAAGAAAATGTTTCAGATAATTTTAGTAGTTTGGCTCTATTGTTAGTTACATTTTTAATTATTACACAATGTCACTCCTCATCCCTCCTCTCCCCTGAATGTTTTACAAGTGTTTCTCAAGAACAAAAACAAAAAAAACCTGTAATTCCTAATCTGTAAAAAATATATCAATAACATTAAGTTTTCAATTATTTCTTATTCCTATCAATTTGGCTGAAAACAGGTATTTACAAACAATGTAACCTACTTTCTTATGGCCTTTCATTTTTTATGACGTACTGTAAGAGAGTTCAATCAACCTTAATGGTGCATTTTTAGTTAAGGAAATAGAATGGGGAGAAGTCAATTTGAGCTCCAAGACAAACCAGTGTCTTCAGAAAGAATAGGCATAAATGGATTTAGAAAACAGAGAGAGTACGAGTAAAATGCAGTGAGCAGAGCACTCAAGGAAGCCAGATACAATGAAAAGAGTAAAACACTGCAGAGCTTTTTAAGCTACATACAATTGGAACAATAGACTTGATCTAGCCATCTACGTTAAACTGTTAAAAGATAGGCGAAAAGCAATCTGGGATTCTATAGAGTGTTGAGGAACAGTAGAATGAAGAGCTTGAAATATAAAGAGAATGAATGTGGTCATTCAATAGAATGGAAATGAAGTCAAAATTGGCATATTTCCCTGGTTAATTTACCTTGTGAGGGACTTCTGCTCAGTTTTAGGTATTAAGCCCTTATTAGCAACAAAATAGTCTTTAAATTGCCACCATTGGAGTTTTTAAGCAATAACATAGTGTACATCTGTGAATTTCATACACATATCACATACACATAAACAATACATGCAAGAAAAATACAATATATAGGTCTCATATAATTGTAGCAATTTAATATTGTGGTGTTATCTCAGCCAGTGCACCTGTAAATGTCAAACTTCCTGCCCTCCAAAAACAAAACAAGAAAAAGACTAATTTAATTAGAGTTAGTGCCAAAGGTGCAGGTGCACAATTCCAAAAACTTGAAAATTAATATAGATGACACATGTAACTCGTAGAATAGGATACTCTGGGATGATTGAATGGCTTAATGTTTTTAATTACCTGGAAGTCAATCAGAAGACTTGTTCTCTACATTTTGAGGAAACTTTTACTAAATGTATTCATGTACTTTTCTACTTTATTAGGTAAATTAAATAAACTTTTATTTTCAAAGATTTATAATACCTCAAGCTGATAATTGTGCATGATTTATAATTTTACAAAATGCTGCTGAAGGAAAGAGTGTACAATGTGTCCTGAACTGAGAATATAAACTTGGAAGTTACTTATGGCCAAGATCCCTGATAATGTGCTTTTGTCGTCTGGTTTGGTTTTGTGTGTGTATATTCCTTCAATTACTAAGATGCTGAAATAATTTTTCAAGTTTGGTGAAGGTTCTAATATTTTCATGTGTAGTGAACAGAAGCATCACTACATTGCTATATTATGTATTAAATAAAGGTATAAATATACTTACAGAAATAGATATAAAACATCTGTAAATAGAAATTAAATACACTGAAGTCCAACATCTGTCAATGTTAACAAGTTAGGCCATTTTTAACTCTCAAAATGAATATCTATGAGAAGGTTAGCCACATAATTGTCATCCTTTAGGAATTCTGTTATTAAATGTTGTAAATGCCTATTCATTCTTTTTAAGACTTAAGCATTAACTAAATAAGTGACATTACCAACAATTTAAACAACACCTATAACAGACTTCAGAAACAGTGAAGATTGCCTAGTATCATGGAACTGTTTTAATATAATGCTATTCCAGAAATTTTAACGCATTACAAGAAAATAAGAGTAGAAATAGGTACTTACAACATGACTGTTTCATAACAAAAATCATCAAAAACAGCTATTAAAGATAATAAACACCAAACTTTAAAAAAAAACATTATTTTCATAGAGGAAATAAAAATGAAAAGAGTTTTTGATTGGGAACCACTTTTCTCTTGTAACTTAAAAACAACTTTAAAAATGAGATATGTTTTTAATATTTGATCCTGCACATATTTTTATCAGTTTTATAGTTATATTCAAAAGATCAATAAAGAATACAATTATGAGCCTATATGAGGAAAACAAAATAAAAACAAAGCACAATAATGTATCTAGAGTAATTTTATTTATATTTGGTTATAAATAAGCTGATCTCCCCACCTGGGTCATAAACATTTATTTAATCTTGCAATCAATTATTAATACTTACATACTGTTTTATTTCCCACTGAATTCTTTTCCTATTTTTTTATTGTTGTTCAAGTACAGTTGTCTCCATTTTCCTGACACCACTTTCCCCCACCCTACCCACTCCCACCTCCCACCCTCAATCTTTTCCCCACTTTGGCTTCATCCATAGTTCCTTTATACATGTTCCTGGACAAACTTTCCACTTCTTTTCATTATGCTTATGAGTCTTTTCAGAATAGTAAAGGAGAAAAAATTTTTTATTATTATTTTATTGTTGTTCAAGTACAGTTAGCTGCCCATTTCCCCCCATTCTCCCCCACCCCAGCCATCCCCACCTACCTACCCTGATCCTACCCCCCACCCTTGGTTTTGCCCATGTGTCCTTTATGGTTGTTCCTGAAAACCCTTCCCCCTTGCCCCCCATTATCCTCTCCCACCTCCCCTCTGGTTACTGTCAGATTGTTCTTAATTTGAACATCTCTGGTTATATTTTCCTTGCTTGTCTGTTTTGTTGATTAGGTTCCATTTAAAAGTGAGACCATATGGTATTTGTCTTTCACTGCCTGGCTTATTTCACTTAGCATAAAGTTCTCCAGTTCCATCCATGCTGTCAAAGGGTAGGAGCTCCTCCTTTCTTTCTACTGCATAGTATTCCATTGTATAAATCTATTATAGTTTTTTAATCCATTCATGTACTGATGGGCACTTAGGTTGCTTCCAGAACTTAGCTATTGTGAATTGTGCTACTACAAACATTGGGGTGCATAGGTTCTTTTGGATTGGTGTTTCAGGGTTCTTAGGATATAGTGCCAGCAGTGGAATTGCCAGGTCAAAAGGCAGTTGTGGGAGGAACTCCAGCCCACAGAATCCTCCCGTCTGCCGCAGATGGTAAATAAGTTGTCCTGGACATAGTCTTGCTGTTCCAACAGGAAAAGCAGTGGCAATTCCCTCTAGTGGAGAACACCCCAAACCCTCCTCCCAAACAGCTTTTTTTGGGAATGGTATGTGTAGGGGCATACAGCATACTTGCATAGTTTATCAATCAATGTGGAAAAGGCTATAGTCATTCAAAAACAAGTATTATCTATAAATAACAATTGAAGGAACACAGAGATCTGTCATAAGTCAGGGTCTGTTAGTCATACTAACACCAGACGGTCTTTAAAACATGTTTCATGAGATAAGGAGATTTACTCCTTATACCTTGAACTTAAACATTCAGTTTATATCACCAGGGCTGTACAAAACAAAGTAGAGCAAACCTCAAAGGATACAATGTACATTTCAGGCCTGATTCCCATGGGAACCCTCAGTGTTAGAATGGAGTCATGCCTGCCACCTGTGTTTTTACCTGGCTTTCCAGGGAGACTTACAAGCCCCTTTCAGGGCTTGCTTTCACAGGGCAACAGTCTCAAAAACTGCACAAAGTGGTCCCCAACATCTCCCCCTTTTTTGTTTGTTATGGCAGCATAACCAAAGGCACTGATGCTGCTGTAATCAACAGGATTATGCTATGCAGAGCAGGCTTCAAATGACAAAATGTACATTCTTTCTCAGGCCAGATTTGCCCCTGGGAGCCGTTCGTTCCAGTACAAGGCCACAGCTGCCTCTGGCATTGTTTTCAGGCTGAGTCAGGTGAGGGGAGCAAAGTAGCCAAGAGATTAGGACACTTTTTACAGATAAAATGAGGACTCAGGCTACGACAAAGACAGGGGGTGAGGGTCTTTCTGCCCCTTCTGTGTAGACCCCTAAGTCCTTCCCCAGTGGTCCCTTCACGACTGTACCTGTCTTAGGTTGCCCCTCCTTGAGAAGTCTTACCCATCATTGGCTAACCAGTCATCCGCCTAGGCCAAGCAAGGTGAAGTAAGGGAAGCAGGGGCTGCACTCCTGCTAGGAGAATAGGTTCTGTCTCCTTAGTGGCTCATGGCCCCATGGCCTTTTCACTCAGCCCTAGCCATGGGACAAAAGGCTATAGTCCCTGAAACCAGGCAGGATGGCTCCCAAAATCTCCCCCTTTTTGGTTTGAAATGGTGGACACAGTGTTAAGTCCAATGAAGTCTGCTAGTTGCTCTTTGTGTATACAATCCCTGGAAAACAATTTGTATATGCATTTCAAGTCACAAAAAAACAATGATTAGGAGGCATCCTATAGCCCCCATGGCCCAGACACAAAAAATTTAGTCTTTCAAACCAAGTCTTTGGATTAAAGCCATTGTAAGTTGTCATTCAGGGTCTGAAGGACCTCTTGCTCAGTGAATCACTTAATATTCTGAAGTTGTTGACATAGCTCAAGCTGGAGTTGATTGATGCAGTCCTCAACAGGCAGTTCCATTTTTAGTTTTCTGAGAAAATTCCATATTGTTTTCCACAGTGGCTGTGCCAGTCTACATTCCCATGAACAGTTCTAAGAACCCTATTTCACATTGCTGCATGAAATATCTGAGATTTTCCTGCCTATGTTTTCCTCTAGGACTTTTATGGTGTCACAACTTATATTTAAGTCTTTTATCCACCTTGAATTTATTTTTGTGTATGGTGTAAGTTGGTGATTGAGTTTCATTTTTTTTGCATGTAGCTGTCCAGATCTCCCAACACCAGTTGTTGAAGAGGCTATTTTTACTCCATTTTATGCTTCTGCCCCTTTGTCAAATAGTAATTGACCATAGAGACTTGGATTTATTTCTGGGCTCTCTATTCTGTTCCATTTCTCTATGTGTCTGTTCTAATGCCAGTACCAGGCTGTTTTGATTACAGTAGCCTTGTAATACAGTTTCATATCAGGTATTGTAATCACTCCTACTTTGTTCTTTCTCAGAATTGTTGCAGCTATGCAGGATCATTTATGGCTCCATATAAGTTTTTGAAATGTTTGTTCTATATCTGTGAAATATGTCATTGGTACTTTAATAGGGACTGTGTTGAATCTATAAATTGCTTTGGGTAGTATGGACACTTTGGTGATGTTAATTCTTCCAATCGATGAACATGGTACATGCTTCCATTTGTGTCTTCCTTAATTTCTTTCTTCACTGTTGTGTAGTTTTCTGAGTACAGGTCTTTTACCTCCTTGGTTAGGTTTATTCCTAGACACTTTATTTTTCCTGTTGCTATATCAAATGGGATTTCTTTCCTGATTTCTGTTTCTGATATTTCATTGTTGGTGTACAAAAATGCCTTTGATTTCTGAATACTGACTTTGTATCCCACTGTTCTGCCAAATTCACTTACTAGGTTGAATAGTTTTTTGGGGGAATCTATAGGATTTTCTATGTTATGCCATATGCAAACAATGACAGTTTTGCTTCCACCTTTCCAATTTGGATGCCTTTTATTTCATTTTCTTGTCTGATTGTAAAAAAACAGAAACATTTCAGACAAACAACCTAACCCTATACCTACAAGAACTGGAGGAAAAGCAACAAAGACAACCCAGAGCAAATAGAAGGAAGAAAATAATCAAATTCAGAGCAGAAGTAAATGACATAGAGACTAAACGTACAATTCCAAGGACCAATAAATCCAGGAGCTGTTTTTTTTGAAAAGATAAACAAAATCAACAAGCCTTTAACTGGGCTCATCAAGAAAAAAAGAGAGAGGACCCAAATAAACACAATCAGGAATGAAAGCGGCAAGAATACAACTGATACCACAGAAATGCAAAGGATTGTAAGAAATTACTATGAAGCACTATATGCCAAGAAATTTGAAAACCTAGGTGAAATGGACAAATTTCTAGAAAAATATAATCTTCCAAAACTGAATGAAGAAGAAGCAGAAAGCCTGAACAGACCAATGAGAGCTGATAAAATTGAAGCAGTAATCAAAAAACTCCCAATACAGGACTTCTGGCCAAGATGGAGGCATAGGTGGATACACTGAGCCTACTCACACATCCAAAATTAAGGACAACAAAGATTTAGAAACAAGAAAACAACTGGAACTGATAGAAAATTGAACTGTACAGAAGTCTGACAACCATTCATCCAGACCAGTAAGAGGAGTGGAGTCACGGCAGAAAAAAGTGGAGGTTGGCAGACCTGGGTGTGCAGGCAGTAGCTGGCAGATCCAAGGCATACAGGCAGCGGCTAGCGGACCCTGGGCACTGGGTGGCAACAGGCAGACCCAGTGAGGCCACACAAGGTGGCTGGCTGACCAAGTGGTCCCACATTCTTGTGCAGATAATCCAGGCAAAACTGGGGAGTGAGACAGGCCTCACAACCCAGGGCTCCAGTGCCAGGAAATAAAACCTAAAAATGCCTATTGAAAACACTTGGGGGGTTGAGGTGCCAGGAGAGAATCCCAGCCTCACAGGAGAGTTCATTGTAGAGACCCACAGGATCCTAGAATGTACACAAGCCCACCCACATGGGAATCAGCACCAGAAAGGCCCAATTTGCTTGGGGGAAGCGACGGAAGGAACTGGAATCTGAGAGAGAGCGAGTGGAGCAAGTGCCATTGTTCCCTTTCGGACCACGCCCCCGCATCCAGCATCACAACCCAGCAACTGGGCTATCCCACCCGGGGGAACACCTAAGGCTCCCCCTCCACTATGTAATAGCCACGACCAAAAAAAAAACCAACCCAAAAATGGCTCAAATGGGAGAACAGATCAAAGCCCCAGAGCCAATTCATCTAAGCGACCAAGAGACAGCCAACCTATCAGATGCATAGTTCAAAGCCCTGGTGATCAGGATGCTCACAGAATTGGTTGATTTTGGTCACAAATTAGATGAACAAATGAAGGCTACAATAAGTGAAATGAAGGAAAATGTACAGGGAACCAATAGGGATGGGAAGGAAACTGGGAATCAAATCAATGGAGTGGACCAGAAGGAAGAAAGAAACAACCAACAGAAAACAAGGAAGAAATAAGAATTCAAAAAAATGAGGAGAGGCTTAGGAACCTCCAGGACATCTTTAAATGTCCCAACATCCGAATTATAGGGGTACTAGAAGGGGAAGAGGAAGAGCAACAAGTGGAAAACTTATTTGAACAAATAATAAAGGAGAACTTCCCCAATCTGGCAAAGGAAATAGACTTCCAGGATGTCCAGGAAGCTCAGAGAGTCCCAAAGAAGGTGAACCCAAGGAGGAACACACCAAGGCACATCATAATTACATTACCCAAGATTAAAATGAAGGAGAGAATTCTAGAAGCAGTAAGGGATAAGGGGACAGTCACCTACAAAGGAGTTCTCATCAGACTGTCAGCTGATTTCTCAAAAGACACCTTACAGGCAAGAAGGGGCTGGAAAGAAGTATTCCAAGTCATGAAAGTTAAGGACCTACGTCCAAGATTGCTCTATCCAGCAAAGCTGTCATTTAGAATGGAAGGGAAGATAAAGTGCTTCTCAGATAAGGTCAAGTTCAAGGAGTTCATCATCACCAAGCCCTTATTATATGAAATGTTAAAGGGACTTATCTAAGAAAAAGAAGATAAAAAATATGACAGTAAAAAGATAGCAAACTCACAGATATTAACAACCACACCTAAAACAAAAGCAAACTAAGCAAACAGCTAGAACAGGAACAGAACCACAGAAATGGAGATCACATGGATGGTCAGTAACAGGGGAATAGGAGGAGGAGAGAGGGGGAAAAGGTACAGAGAATAAGTAGCATAGATGGTAAGTAGAAAATAGACAGGGGGAGGGCAAGAATAGTGTGGGAAATGTAGAAGCTAAAGAACTTATGACACATGGACATGAACGAAAGGGGGAGAATGTGGGTGGGAAGGGGTGTGCAGGGTGGAGGGGAATGATGAGGGAGAAATGGGCAACTGTAATAGCATAATCAGTAAAATGTATTTTTAAAAAGACTCCCAATACAAAAATCCCTGGACCAGACGGTTTCACAGAAGAATTTTACAAAGCATTCAAGGAGGAGCTTGCCCCTACCCTTCACAGACGATTCCAGAAAATCCAAGAAGACAGAAGACTCCCAAACTCTTCTTATGAAGCCAGCATCATCCTAATCCCAAAACCAGATAAAGACATAACAACAAAAGAAAACTTCAGGCCAATATTGCTGATGAACATAGACGTTAAAATCCTCAACAAAATATTGGCAAACTGCATCCAGCAACACATTAAAAACATCATACACCATGATTAAGTAGGATTCATCCCAGGGATGCAAGATGATACAATATTTGCAAATCAATAAATGTAATACATCACATAAACAAAAGGAAAGATGAAAATCACATGATCATATCAATAGATGCAAAAAAACATTTGATAAGGTATAGCACCCATTTATGATAAAAAAACATTCAGCAAAGTGGGACTAGAGGGAGCACTCCTCAACATAATAAAGCCCATATAAGAGAAAAATTATCTTTAAAAAATTTCTAAAATCAGGTCTCACAAGTTTAATTGAAGGTATAAGACTGTATAAAGATCATTAAAACTGGAGATCGAAGATGGCAGCACAGTAGAAGGAAACTACACTACCCTCTTCCCATAACCAAACTGGAATTACAACTACATTACAGAAAAATCATCCTGAATAACCAACTGAATACTAGCTGGAGAGAAGCTTTATAACCAAGGACTTACTAAAGAAATCTCTTTACTACATTGAGACTGGTAGGAAGTGTGGAGGCACGAAAGGGCTGGCTGGCATCCCACAGTTGGCAAGTGAATTTCCAGAGGGATATTTCAGCAGCTGGGGTGGGGGGGGTTCCTCCAAGAAATGTGAGGTCTAACCCCCAAGCTGAGCTATTTAGCCTAGAGCATCAGAACTGGGAAGGAACCCAAATAACACCTGGCTATGAAAAAGCAGCAGGGTTTCTGTCTGCCATACAGAGATGACTAGAGACTCCAAAGACCTATTAAAAGACCAACACACGAAATTTTGTTTGTAGCCATTCACCCTGGGATCTGTCAGAGAGAGGGCAGAGCTGACTAGAGCCATGGGAGGACAGACCAGGGTTGGTGGCTCTGGGGAGAGAGCCGAAGGGTCAGCCACCAAGATCCCTGTGCTCGGTCATCCTCCATACTATAGAAACCATCTTTCTTGGGCAGAGCACTCTGCTCCATGCAGCATCAGCCTGGGGGGAAAGCAATAGCTTCTCCTGCAGTAAACTCTCTCGCCTCACCCTGTGGAGCTTTAGCCCTGCTACTGAGGAGTACAGTTGGAGGCTCTTTCAGTGTTTAAGCCAAACAAATAGCCTGCAGGTGAAGGCAGATCTCTGTAAGCTCTAACATTTTAGATTACTCAGTGCCAATGCTGATAAAAGCCAGCCATGGTATACAGCTAAGTTCTTTCTGCATGCACCCAGGTACTGCAGAGAGACCCATAAGCTGTGGATCACTGATAGCTCCAAACTGATTGCCCAGGGCAAGTCACAAGCAGCATCTGACAAAGGTCTACACCACAGTCTTTGCAGATCTACCTAATACAAAGAAAAAACACAAACAGGCAGCCAAAAAGTGAAAACAAAAGAAACAGTTCCCAAATAAAATAACAAGAGAATTCTCCAGAACAGCAAAATTAAATGGAAGCAAGTGATTTATCAGATACAGAGTGCAAAATAATGGTTATAAGGATGCTCAACAGCATGAAAAAGACAGAAACCAAAAAAAGTATGACTCAGAACAAAGAATGCAATATCTGAAATAAATAATACACTGGAAGGAATAAATAATAGGTTAAATGAAGCAGAGGATCGAATCAGCAATTTGGAAGACAAGGTAAGAAAAAACACCCAATCAGTGCAGCAAAAAGAAAAAAAATTAAATGAGTACATTTTAAGGAACCTTTGGTAACAACATCTGTATCAAGGGGATACCAAAAGGAGAAGAAAGAGAGCAAGGGATTGAGAATCTATTTGAAGAAATAATGACTGAAAACTTCTCTAACTTGGTGAAGGAAAAACACACACAAGTCCAGGAAGCACACAGAGTCCCAAAAAAGATGGACCCAAAGAGGCCCACACCAAGATATATCATAATTAAAATGGCAAAGCTTAAAGTCAAGGAGAGAATCTTAAAAGCTGCAAGAGAAAAGCAGTAGTTACCTACAAGGAAACTTCTATAAGACTGTCAACTGATTTCTCAACAGAAACATTTCAGGCCAGAAGGGTTAGTGTGAAATAATCAAGGTGATGAAAAGCAAGGACCTACAACCAAGATTACTCTACACAGAACAACTATCAATTAGACTCAAGAGATAGGTAAAGAACTTCCCAGGCCAGAGAAAGCTAAAGGAGTTTGTAACCCCATACCAGTAATGGTAAAGGGCTTGTTAGAAGAAGGAGAAAAAGAAGGAAGAGAAGGAACAGAAGGAGGAGGAGAAGAGAGAAGAAGAGGAAGAGGAAGAAGAATAAATTAGTTTAAAATAAAATGATAATACATATCTATCAATAATCACTTTAAATGTAAATGACTTAAATGCTCCATTCAAAAGACATTTTATGCAAATGGAAAGAAAAAAACAGATGGGATAGCAATGTTAATACCTGACCAAAAAAAGACTTTAAAACCAAAGTTATAGTAATAGACAAAGATGGACACTACATAATGATAAAGGGGACAATCTAACAAGAGGATATAACCCTAGTAAACATTTATGCCCCCAACATAAGAGCTTCTAAATATGTAAAGCAAATCTTCCTGGACATAAAGGGAGCATTCAACAGAAATACAGCCATAGCTAGGGATTTTAACATCTACCTCAAAAAACAAGAAAAATAAACAATCTAATCTTACACTTAAAGGAACTTGAAAAAAAAAAAAAAAAAAAAAAAAAAAAAAAAAAAAAAAAAAAAAAAAAAAAAAAAAAAAAAAAAAAAAAAAAAAAAAAAAAAAAAAAAAAAAAAAAAAAAAAAAAAAAAAAAAAAAAAAAAAAAAAAAAAAAAAAAAAAAAAAAAAAAAAAAAAAAAAAAAAAAAAAAAAAAAAAAAAAAAAAAAACAAAGCCTAAAGTGAGTAGAAGGAATGAAATAATAAAGATCAGGGTAGAAATAAATGAAATAGAGTCTCAAAAAATGTAAAATATCAATGAATCCAGGAGCTGGTCCTTTGAAAAGATAAACAAGATTGATAAACCTTTAACTGGAGTCATCAAGAAAAAAAGAGAAAGGACCCAAATAAAATTAGAAATACAAGAGAAGTAACAACTGTCATCAAAGAAATACAAAGGATTTTAAGAAAATATTATGAACAACTATATGCCAACAAACTGGATAAATGGATGAATTCCTAGAAACATACAATCTTCCAAAACAAAATCAGAAGTAATCAGAGAATCTAATTAGAAAGATCACCTAGTGATATTGAAGTAGTAATCAAAAAACTCCCAACAAACAAAAGCCCTGGACCAAATAGGCTGCGGTGATTATTTACCAAACATTCCAAGAAGAATTAACATCTCTGCTTCTCAAACTATTCCAAAATAATCAAGAGGTCGGAAGACTTCCAAGTTCATTTTATGAGGCCAGCATTATCCTAATTCCAAAACCAGATAAGGACACTACAAAAAAATTATGGGCCAATATCCATGATGAACATAGATGCTAAAATCCTCAACAAAATATCAGCAAACCAAATACAGCAACACATCAAAAAGATCATACACCATAATCAAATGGGATATATTCCAGGGATGAAAGTTTGGCACTATATTCACAAAACCACATAAAAAAATAAAGGATAAAAACCACATGATCATATTAGTAAATGAAGAAAAAGCTGTAAAATCAACCACCCATTTATGATAAAAACTCTCATCAAAGTGGGATTAGAGAAAACATACCTAAACATAATAAAGTCCATAAAGGACAAACCCATTGCCAGCATCATACTCAACAGGCAAAAACTACAAGTGTTCCCCTTAAGATCAGGAACTAGTCAGGGATGTATGCTTTCACCTCTCTTATTCAACACAGTACTGAAGTCCTAGCCAGAGCAATCAGACAAGAGGAAGAAATAAAATGCATCCAAAGTGGAAAGAAGAAGTAAAACTGTCATGATTTGCAGATGACATGACACTACATATAGAACCCCAAAGATTCCATCAAGAAACTACTAAAACTGATAAATGAATTCAGTAAAGTGGCAAGATACAAAATTAATATCAAGAAGTCAATTGTACTTTTATATGCCAATAATGAATTATCAGAAAAGGAAATTAAGAAAACAATCACATTCATCATTGCTTCATAAAGAAGAAAATACCTAGGAATAAATTTAACCAAGAATGTAGAAGACTTGTACTTAGAAAATTATAAAATACAGAAGAAACGAAAGAAGATGTTTGTAAATAGAAGCATATACCATGATCATGGGTGGGAAAAATTAACATCATTAAAATGTCCATACTACCCAAAGAAATCTACAGATTCAACACAATTTTTACCAAGATACCAATGGCGTATTTCTTACAATTAGAACAAATATTTCAAAAATTTCTATGGAACTACAAAGGACCTCAAGTAACAATAGCCTTCTTGAGAAAGAAGAACAAAGTTGGAAGAATTATGCTACCTAATATAAAACTCTACCATAAGGCTATAGTAATCAAAACAGCATGGTACTGGCATAAAAACAGACACATAGATCATTGGAAAAGAATAGAGAGCCCAGAATTAAATCCATGCCTTTATAATCAATTAATATTTGACAGAGAAAGCAAGCATATACAATGGACTAAAGATAGTTTATTCAATAAGTGGTACTGGGAAAATTGGACAGATAATGTGCAGAAAAATGAAACCAGACCACTTTCTGATGCCACACATAAGAATAAATTTGAAATGTATTAAAGACTTAAATGTTAGACACAAGCCATAAATATCCTAGAAGAAAACATAGGCAATAAAATTTCAGACATTGCTCATAGCAATATTTTTTTTGATATATCTCCTCAGACAACGGAAACAAAAGAAAAAATAACCAAATGGAACTACATCAAACTAAAAACATTTTTCACAGCAAAGGAAACCATCAACAAAATAAAAAGACAGCCCATGGAATGGGAGGACATATTCACCCATATATCTGATAAGAGATTAATATCCAAAATTTCTAAAGAACCTAACAACACCGAAAACAAATAATCCAATTTAAAAATGAGCAAAGGACCTGAATAGATGCTTATCCTTAAAGGACAACACAGATGGCCAATAAATATATGAAAAGATGCTCAATGTCACCAATTATCAAAGAAATGCAGATTAAAACTACAGTGAGATATCACCTCACATCTATCAGAATGGCTATCATCAATAAATCAACATACAAAAAGTGCTGGTAAGGATGTGATGAAAGGGGAACCCTCGTGTACTGTAGTGGGAATGAAGATTGGTACACCCTCTGTAGAAAGCAGTATGGAGTTACTTCCAAAAATTAAAAACAGAACTGTCTGGTGACCCAGTAATTCCACTTCTGGTAATTTATCTGAAGAAATCTGAAACGCTAATTCGAAAGAATATAAGCACCCCCATGTTCATTGCAATGTTACTTCCAGTAGCCAAGATTTGGAAGAAACCAAGTTTCCATCAGCAGATGAGTGGATAAAACAACTATGGGACATTTACACAATGGAATACTACTCTGCCATAAATAAAGAAAATTTTACCCTTTGCAACAGCATGGATAGACCTGGAGAACATAAAGTTAAGTGAAATAAGCCAGTCAGAGAAAAACAAATACCATATGATTTCACTCACCTGTGGAATCTAAAGAATGAACTGAACTAACAAACAAAATGGAGACTTACTTATAGTTCAAATTGTCATTTGGCTGATGCGCATGTGTTAACAGCAAAATTATCAGGGAGTAAGACCAACTATCACTGTAGTTTACTCATTCTTCATGAATTTAAGGACTCAGGAAGGTCTCGGGAATCCTCCTTAATTTTATTTTCATAGTCTACAAATAAATTAGTTTGTTTTAAAATATGCATTCCTTAATAACCCAATCTAAGAAAGACAAATACCATATGATTTCACGTATATGTGGCATCTAATAAACAAAATAAACTAACAAACAAAATAGAAACAGATTCATAGACACAGAGAACAGACTGACAGCTGTCAGAGGGGCAGGGGTTCTGAAATTAAAAAAAAAAAACTCATAGCCCTGGCTGGTGTAGCTCAGTGGATTGAACGCTGGCCTGCAAACCAAAGGATCGCCAGTGCGGTTCCCACTGAGGGCACATGCCTAGGTTGCAGGCCAGGCCAGGTCCCCAGCAGGGGGTGTGCAAGAGGCGGGCACACATTGCTGTTTCTCTCCCTCTCTTTCTCCCTCCCTTCCTCTCTGTCTAAAATAAATAAATAAAATCTTTAAAAAAAAAACAAAAAGGGAGACTTCCAGCCAAGATGGAGACATAGGTAGGCACACCGTGCCTCCTCGCACAACCAAAAGAAGGACAACAATTTAGAAACAAAAACAACAGCACCTACAGAAAACTGAACTGTATGGAAGTCCAACAACCAAGGAGTTAAAGTAGGCACATTCATCCAGACCGGTAGGAGGGGTGGTGTCAAGTGGCTGGGCAGAGAGGGGTCCCTGCAAACTGGTGGCTGGCGAATCACGGGTGGCAGCTGGTGGACCCAGCGAAGCAGCGGACTGTGGGGGGGCACAGTGTGGAAGGCAGCTGGTGGACTGGGCGGTCCCACATTCGCACACAGATAAACCAGGTGAAACAGGAGCAAGACAGACCACGCAACTCAGGGTCCCAGAGAGAAGAAATAAAGCCTCAAAACACTGACTGAAAACACATGTGGGGGTTGAGGTGATGGGAGAAATTCCCAGCCTCACAGGAGAGTTCTTTGGAGAGACCCATGGGTCCTAGAACGTACACAAACCCACCCACCCGGGAATCGGCACTAGAAGGGCCTAGTTTGCATGGGGGAAGCAGGGGAAGTGACTGAAATCTGGCCAAGAGCGGAGCAAGTGCCATTGTTCCCTCTCTGACCCCTCCCCCACATACAGCATCACAACCCAGTGATGTGTTGCCCCACCATGGCGAACACCTAAGGTTCCACCCCCCACTATGTAACAGGTACATCCAGACAAAAAAAAAAAAAAAATGGCCCAAACAAAAGAACAGATCAAAGTTCCAGAAAAAATACAACTAAGCAATGAAGAGACAGCCAACCTATCAGATGCACAGTTCAAAACACTGGTAATTGGGTCGCTCACAGAATTGGTTGAATTTGGTCGCAAATTAGATGAACAAATGAAGGCTACAATAAGTGAAATGAAGGAAAATGTACAGGGAACCAATAGGGATGGGAAGGAAACTGGGACTCAAATCAATGGAGTGGACCAGAAGGAAGAAAGAAACAACCAAACGGAAAACAAGGAAGAAACAAAAATTCAAAAAAATAAGGAGAGGCTTAGGAACCTCCAGGACATCTTTAAATGTCCCAACACCCGAATTATAGGGGTACCAGAAGGGGAAGAGGAAGCGCAACAAGTGGAAAACTTATTTGAACAAATAATGAAGGAGAACTTCCTCAATCTGGCAAAGGAAATAGACTTCCAGGAAGTCCAAGAAGCTCAGAGAGTCCCAAAGAAGTTGGAGCCAAGGAGGAACACACCAAGGCACAAAATAATTACCTTACCCAAGATTAAAGATAAGATAAGAATCTTAAAAGCAGAAAGACAAAATGAGAGAGTTATCTACAAAGGAGTTCCCATCAAGCTGTCAGCTGGTTTCTCAAAAGAGACCTTCCAGGCAAGAAGGGGCTGGAAAGAAGTATTCCAAGTCATGAAAATCAAGGACCTACATCCAAGATTGTTCTATCCAGCAAAGCTCATTTAGAATGGAAGGGAAGATAAAGTGCTTCTCAGATAAGGTCAAGTTCAAGGAGTTCATCATCACCAAGCCCTTATTATATGAAATGTTAAAGGGACTTATCTAAGAAAAAGAAGATAAAAAACATGTACAGTAAAATGACAGCAAATTCACAATTATTAACAACCACACCTAAAACAAAAGCAAACTAAGCAAACAACTGGAACAGGAACAGAACCACAGAAATGGCGATCACATGGAGGGTTAGCAACAGGGGAGTGGGAGGGAGAGACAGGGGAAAAGGTACAGAAAATAAGTAGCACAGATGGTAGGTAGAAAATAGAAAGGGGAGGGTAAGAATAGTGTAGGAAATGTAGGAGCTAAAGAACTTATGATACATGGACATGAACTAAAGGGGGATATGTGGGTGGGAGGGGGTATGCAGGGTGCAGGGAGTGAAGGTGGGGAAATGGGACAACTGTAATAGCATAATCAATAAAATATATTTTTTAAAAAAGAGGCTCCAACCAGGTAGCTCAGTTGGTTGGAGCATCATCCTGATACACCAAGATTGCAGGTTCGATTCCCAGTCAGGACACATACAAGAATCAACCACATGAATGCATATATAAGTAGAATAACAAATTGATGCTTCTCTCTCACACACACTCAAAATTAATAAATAACAATTTTTTTAAGTTTTTAAAAATTTTTTTAAAAAGAAAGTTTTTTTTAAGAAATGAATAAAACTCATAGACACAGACAACAGTATGGTGATTACCAGAGGGAAAGTGGGTGGTGGGAGGTAAGATTGGGTTTAGAAGGGATAAATAGTAATGGAACGATAATTGACTTTGGGTGGTGGACACACAATACGATATACAGATGATGTATTATAGAACTGTACACTTGAAACCTATATAATTTTATTAACCAGTGTCACCTTAATAAATTCTACCAATATTTTAAAAAATAAAACATGCATTCCTTTTATAAAAACCAAAAACATTATGAAGCCATAATATTTTGAAAATAATTGAATTAATAGCAGTTTTTCATAAGACAATTTAACCATTCTGTTCAGGTAATTAGAATAATTATACAATAAAATTGTAATTATAAAAATATTATTATTATTACAAAAAAACACTATTTTGCTTTTTTGTTCCAAGTTTTTACTATACTAATATAACTAAAAATGTACAAACTCTTCCTAGAACATAAACTGTGTCTTAAGTACAAAGATGAGAAAATATTTAGAGAGGTAGGTAAAAGAAATGAAAATTGTGGATAAGACAAATAGTTAGCTCCTAGCATCTGTCCTGTCATTTTCCTTCAGTAAAAGAACTCTCATTATTAGCTATGCAGAGTGCTTCCTTTGCAGCTAACTGTGACCATTTGCTTTGGCCAATGACATATATGTGGTAGTGTTATATGGAAACTTTCAGGAAGATACCTTAAAAAGGGAAGGAAAACAATTTCCCTTCCCTTTATCCTGTGGCTTAAATAAGAATATGATTAAGGAGCTCTAGCTGGATTAGGAGGCAAAAAACCTAGGAAATAATGGCATAGGAAACAGTCCCACCAGTCCATGGAACTGCCACACTGACCCTAGAATTCCTAAATCCAGACATTTTTTACATGGCACAGAAGTAAATGTATATCTTGTTAAACCACTGTTGCTACAATTTCCAGAAAAGAGATGCAAGACTTTTTTATTAAACTACCGATATTAGCCAAGAGATAAAACTCAATGATGAGCAAGAGAGCAAATTAGAAATGTAGATTTTAGGAAAAGTATAAAATAGAGGATGTAAAATGAAGGCAGCAACTGGTTCTGAATGAGTCAGTATCCATTAAATTTTTGTATTAAACTAGTTTACATACGTAAAATACTTAGACTACATATATAAGTATTGTATATGTAGCATCAGACACGTTGAACACCATATGTATTAATTGCTATCATTATTAGTAGTAGAAAATAAAGGACTTTGAAACTTGTAAAAAAAATAAAAAAGGTCACTGCAAGTGATTTAATGTCACTATAAAAGGGAAGCCACAGAAGGATAAACTTTGTAGAATTTGTAGCTATTAAATATCTTAAGAATATTAAAAAAGTCATACTTTAATTTCCCAATGATTAGCACATTAGAAAAATAATTATTATACTTCAAAATAAAATATCTAAAAATTTGCAGAGTGTACCAATCAGTGGTTTTGGTTGCAAATTTACCCCGGTCAACTTAAACAAAAAGGGAATTTATAGAATACTGAAAAGCTCACACAATCAACAGGAAGGCTGGAAAACCAGGCTCATAAAATGAGTAATTATCAAAGGAAGGTGGATGGTCAGAATCACAGTGTAATGGCACAAGAACAACTGAGTTAGGGTGTCCATGCCTTCCTGCTATTTGGGTGCTACTGGGCCCTGGATGCTCCTGTTGCCATCAGAATGAACTCTAACCATTCCTGCTTTCCTTCCCATTTTTTTTTTTTTTTAAACATTGAAAGACCCAGGAAGAAGATGGCCAACTAATGCTGCTTGCCAAAATTTTAGTTATGAGAGTTTTTAAAAAGCATTTGTATTTTTCTATTCAGTGGCTAATGGGCCTTTTCATTTATTTAAGACCCTAGAGTTCGGCATCTGAGGTGGTTAGTTGATGTGATTGTGTTAAGAAAGCTTAGTAAAATCCTCCTTCCCACCCCAATCTTATTCCCCTACAGACACATCAATTTCTCTAGGTACCTGTCAGAAACACATCATTGTACTTTGTGGGGAATGGAGAAGGTTCTCTCCCAAGGGATTTATAGTCTGATTAGAAACAGAAAATACCAAAATATGACAAAAGTAGCCAAGTGACCAGGAAATGGTAACTACCAAAAAAGCAGGGAAGACAGTGCATGGAAAGGATTTGGCTTTTGGTCAGAGAAGCTTCAGAAAAAAGATGTCTTAAAGGTTCATCCATGTTGTAGCACATATCAGAGTTTCCTTCCAAGGCTGAATAACATTCCAATGTATGTATATACCACAACTTGCATATCCATTCATCCACTGATGGACACTTGTTTTGCTTTCTCCAACTGGCTGCTATGAATAATCCTGATATGAACATTGGTGTACAAAAATCTGATTCTTTTGGGTATATACACAGAAGTAGAATTTCTAGGTCATATGGTAATTCCACATTTAATTTTTTGAGGAATGATCATACCATTTTCACAGCAGGTACACCATTTTATAGTCCCACTAGCAATGCCCAAGGGTTCTAATTCAGGTACATTTTTATATGTTAAAATGTGTTATTAATTATTTTTAAGTAATATACAATGTTTCAAAAACAAACATTGAAATGATCATCCAAAATACCACCATGCTAATACAACTACCATTTTCTAAAGTCCAAATTTTTCTCATTTATGTTTTATAGAATTGTAATATTCTATACAATTTGTTTTTCACATTATACATCTAAGCATTTTCCATATTACAAAGCCAACATAATCATTTCAATGTTTGTATTATATTCAGTCAAAGGGAAATACTGTTACTTTCTCTATCGTTGAATCTTTTTAAAATATGCAATGAACACATATGCATAAATCCTTTTTCTTCTGTTGTATAGTTTCCATAGGAAGGTATTAATAAGTTAAAAGGTATGCATATTTTTACAGTTGCTAACAAATATCACTAAATTTCTTTCCAAAGGAGATCGTATAGATTTGTATTATCACAGCATTCTCACCAGAGGAACCCACGATGAGAGGTACTGTTATTCTTCTATGCACCACTAAGTCTGAACAAATTGCCTATCACCTATAAACACACAATACATGTTTACTAACTGAATTCATGAATGAATAAATGAGAATGTCATTTAATTGAATCCTCACTATTACCGACTCTTATTTTGTTCCAATCAGAAGATCCATAAAAAAGAAAAAAGAATCTTCTTGCCAGAGTAAAGGTGTTTCTTGGTATTTAAACATTTTCCTATACATTGCCAAGTGTAATGTAATTTCATTCAATTATAACCTTTCTTCCAAGCATAAAATTTTATTGTGGAATCACTTTCCTAACTTGCCACATTTTGTGGTACCAGAGATATAAGCTCTACTTAGCATTTATGTATAAGCAAGTGAAATAGCGTCAACCATACACAGCTCATCATACTGAAGTGTAATTTGTTCTGTTATCTTTATTTTGTTCTTTTTTTCTTGTGAATTTTCTATCCATTGAACTACTAGTTCTTTGACATTACATGATGTTTTTTTCACCTTTTTATCTGCCAAACTAGCATAAAATATTTTGCATGCAGTAGGCATCAATAAATACTTTGCTGTATTTATCATGCTATATATTTATTTTGTTTGATCTAATTGAGAGTAATTTTAAAGAATCATCATAAAATAAATTATATATTCATTTGAAAATATACAAGGATGCTCTCTTTACATTAAAGTAGTAGAATAAAATTATCAGGTTAAAAGGAAGCTTTAAACTATCCTGATACTCAATGTAATATTCAATTCTTTTTCACAGGTTGTAAATTATGGGAATGTTACTAGAACTGTCAAATTCTCCCCAAGGCAATCTTCAAGCTAATCAACATAGACAATCATTCTTTTCATTTCTATAGTAAAAAGAAAAATTTAAGCAGTATCTTTTGATTGGAACTTTCTTGAAAATGCTTACTTGGAGGCCTTATTTTAAAATTCAACTAGCCTGAAATAGTAAATGTAATTTGTCATGCAGGCTAAAGAAAGAATGAAGCATTTGGTACATTTTTCCTAATTGTTTCTGATTGCTGCCTGAGTAGCCACAGCACTTCTCCAGCTTCAAAGTCACCTTCAAGGGCTTCAACATCTTTGACCACTACTTTTAATCAGAGGCTAAACATAAAATAATTTGACTATTATGTAGCAAAAATCTTAACAATACTGACTTTAACACATTTATTTAATTGACCTTAAAAAGAGAGTTCTCAGAAAGTAAATACTTGGTACTTAACGAATTCTGATTAAGATGACATATTGCATGATGTTAATGCGAACAGAAATCACTGTCCCAGGTAAAGGGGTCAATACAGAAGATGTCAGATTCAGTTGTCGAATAATAATTGTTTCATTTAAGTCTACTTAACAACAAATAAATCTTACTCATATTTAATGTATGGTTACTTAGAAAACTTATACACCTTAAAAAACTGCACAAACATATTATAACCTGTGTTTATTTCCACCCATACCATAATAAATCTAACATTAAAAAATAACACAACAGCCTTGACTAGTATGGCTCAGTTGGTTGGGTGTCGTCTCGCAAAGTGAAAGGTCTCTGTTTTGATTCCCAGTCAAGGAACAAGCCTAGGGTGGTCCCCAAACAGGGCATGTAGGAGAGGCAACAATCAATGTTTCTCACATCAGTGTTTCTCTCTCTCTCTTTCCTCCTCCCTTTCCCTTTGCCTAAAAATAAAATCTTAAAATAATAATAATAAAACTGCAGAAATGTAGTTTTATGGAAATTTAGAGATGTAGCCCAATCTCCTATTACTGCAGAAGAAACTGAAGTCTGGATAATTTAAGTGACTTACCCAATGTCAGATTATCAAGTTTCTTGCTGACAGTGAATTATAACTCAGATCTCATTATTTCTGATTAAATATGCTTCCTATAATACTATGAAAATCATTCTTTTTCCTTCATAATAACAGCACTATTTTCTTAAATTCTCATTATTTTAATCTGGCGTAAAGTTCCCATGTCCATTTATCCATAAAAGAAGAAATTAGCTGTTGGGTTCCTGCTTTGATAAGGAGTGAGAAAAATACTGGTTTAGTAAATGGAGATTATGAAAAGAGGACAAGCATTTCAGAGTGTTCTCAGGCAGGGCTGCTTTTGTTTCTGAACAGAATGAGTCATTCTCTTTGGGAGGAATAAGGGATGGGATATTGGAGCTATAATCAAAAGGAGAAGAAAATTCCCTCAGCCCCCTTCTTGTTCTTAAAGATTGTACACTGTCTCATAAAATAAACACTTTACTCCATGCATCAGAAGAAAAAGGAATAAAAATTCTTTCTTGAAGAATCCACATCACATTCAGGTTAGTATTTTCTAAGGTGTACTATATTTTTAATGAAAATGTACACAAGGTAAAGGAGATATAAACAAAATCTTTTTTTTGTACAGTAAATGTAACTTTTAGGTTTTCATAGGCCAATGTTGTAGCCCAAGGTATTTTGGAGTACACCAATGATACAGGAACAAGTTGTCTAGGGGTACTGACTTGTGGAATTCAGAGTATATGCCTCTAAACTAATTGAGTCATTCAGAATAAAAATAAATGTTTTTTTTCAGTAGATAGTATGAGAATTTGTTTTGTTAAATTATATGTATTAGGAAGGGCATTTATAACCTTAAGAGAAAGCTTGTCTTTAAAATTTTATTCAGTATTGTTGCCAGGAGAAAAAGTTATGTAGAAAAAATATCCATAGGCTAGTTTTATATAAAAACCAAAATTAAAAACATCCATAGTTTGTTTCTTAATATACAGTTACCTCTACAAGTAAATGCATCTCTTTCTTGCATGCTACTCTTTACTGGTTTATACATTTTCTATTAATTAAAAGTCTTTTAGGAGGAAAATTTCTATGTGAAAACATGAATCTGATATTTGCCTTGAAATTCATAAATAACAATCTTTTAAGTTCAGTAGGATTAATAATATTATAATATTAATCTCTATACATTGATTTTCATTTAAACTAAGAGCCTATAAAGTATCTCTGGTAAAAATTTTTAATTACCTGCATAAATTTTATTAAAATTTGATGTACTTTAAAATTATATTGCTAAAGATAAGGCACATATGAAAATTTCTTCCAGTAATGCTTAGTCTTTGCTGGTTCAATAAAATAGGACTGCCATGTATTTTATTTTGCCTATTATGCATAACATATACTTTCTGAGTATACAAGTATTTTACATTTACATATCTGTATAAATACATTAATATATGTATATTTTACATATGCTATACTAAAAGTTAGGATTTTCTATGGAACATTACACAGAAATCTTAATAATCTTGAGAATATATAAATTCTGTAAATGCTTTAATTTAATATAAAATAAACTAACTTTAAGAATTCCTATTGCTAAAACACTGAAGTGGTCCAGATTCTAAGCAGTCTCTGATTATGAGAGCTCAAAATGTACTGGTATATCAAATAACATAATTCTCAACTCTAATATAACCCTAAAAATATTATAGCATTTCCCTGTGAAAGCATAAACAGTATAATCATTTACTCATAGAAACTACTAACTGTATTTTCTAAATTATTTTCTAGATAAAGGTATTATAAAAATCCACTATGCCATTTTTCTGGTTATAAGCAGCTTGGTGTATTTTGGGGGTTAGGGGATAAACAGGATATTTTTGATTGTCAATTTAATTATTGTTTCTTATTTTAAGATTTAAATATTAGAAAAGCAGCACATATTGCTTGTTAAAAATATATTAACAAAACAAAAGTAAAGATAAAATTTCCCTTCCTCATCAAACCCTAGTTAAATCATGGAGGTTAACTTCTCTCCTAGTTTCATATGTATCCTTCAAAAATAAGCATATATAAAGCATGACTCTTCATGCATACATCTAGTTTTTACATAAGATCATACTATACAAACTAATTTTTAGATATTTTACTAAAGGTGGACATGCTTGTATAGCAGTATGTGTAAATGTACCTTCTTTATTTTTTAACGCAACTTATTTAACCTGTTCCTTACTGAAAAATGTTTTGTGTTTTGCTATTACAAATGTTCAAGTACATCTTTGTATGAAGAGTATTGCTGCGTATTAGGTGAGATATTTGTCAAGGTGAGACATCTCAAAAGTATATTCCTAGAGATGAATTTTTTCTGTCAAATGTAACTGCATTTTAAATTTTGTTAGAGCTAAGTTTTAAAATGTACCTGCAATACACCATCCCAACAACAGTTGATATTGTTATTGTTATTTATTTTATGTATAAATTTTATTTACCAAATGTTGTTTCATTTTCCCTAAATATTTATCTGTAACCTGCAGGTCTCATATGTTTAAAATATATTAACCTGAATAGGGCATCATGCAATGTAAGCTGTAGAAATTGTAACCAGTGTGGACTTTTCCATTTAACAGCAATAGTATCATGAGTCTGCAAAGATTGTGAGAGGGTATATAAACTTTTCTCCACATTTAGGCAAATTACACCTATCCGTCTTCCACCCCCACATTCCTTTTAATGACAAATTGAAACAGACATGTTGTCAACTCATTCATTGCCTTTCCTTATATATTCATTCTATCAGAAAGTGAAGATAATGTTCACACAATTCTAAACATTTGGGACATTTATAAACAAAGAAATTAGTAGGCAAATGCCAGGAAAAGGATACCTATTATAGTTTACTAACTTCACCTGTAGCTTTAGAAATTTGTATTACTGATAACACATCACACCCTTGATAACACTATCAATAGAAGAAGTTAACTATGGTCCAAACTTAGTATAGGATACTGGGGATAAAGACTGAAATATGCATAGTTAACTCCTAATTATATGTGCAAATAAAGGGGAATCACTATAATTAATTCAGATCTGTGTATAACTAATTTTGATAAAAAGTAAAATTGTAAATATTCATGTGGATATTTAGAGTTTGGTAATTCTTAAAACTTGACCTTCCAACGAAGTTATGTTCACAAACTGTTACAAAACTTAACATAAATTTTAATTAAAACTCTAGCCTGTAAACTATCCCAATTTATCATTTTCAGTCTACCATTTACTGTGTTCCTTTAAAATAAATAACTAAGTTTCTATCAGTGACAATTGGTACCTAGACTTATGGCAATCACACTGTAAGGTATATAAATGCCAAATAACTATGATGAACACACCCAAAATAATAATAAGGTATGCTAATTATACTTTAATATATTTTTTAAATTAAAATTTTCCAGTGGTGATAATTTTCAAAAATAATATTAACTGAAACACTCCTAAAGTTAAAAAATATAATCTGTGAAGTTACTGACATGGAAAAATAATAAAACTTTTAAGAGCTACACAAGAAAATTCAAGTTTTAATCAAACCAAAAAATGAGGAAATCCATCCTTTCATTCTATCCTTCTCATCAGCAATTACTGTAATATTTTCAAAATTGTAATTAAAAATATATTGTATTTCACAACAAAGCTTAAAACCAATTAATGGCATAATTAATTATACATTGTTTAATATTTCTATTTTTGAATATTTGTGTGGTATGGAATTTTTTCTATATTAAATGAAGTTTTGGTATGAAACTTTATAATTAACAATTGGTCATTCTCCATCTTTCATATCTTCATAACTCAATGTCACCCAACCTACAATGCCTGTGAGCATGCTGGGGCACACTAAAATTTCTATCCACATGCCCATTCATGTGGTCTTTGTATGCATTTAAATGCATATCATTATCTGTAATATAAAGCAATGAGATGAATTTCAACAAACCATGTAAGAAATCGATCATCTTACTTCAGAGTCCCTTTCTTCTTCTCTCCAGATGATTTTCTTCATGCCCACTAATATCCAAACCTTGGCATTGTCTTCCAATCTCATGATTTCAATTTTTTTTAATGTAAAATACTCCCAAATCTGTCTTGACTTCTCCTCCAATCTATTTCTAACTGGACATATCCCACAAGCCCCTCAAACACTTCTCAAAGTGGATTGTCTTCCTTCGCAAACCTATTCTTCCTCCTGTGCTTATTTATTTTAGGGTACCTCAAGCTTTGTGGTCACCCAGCTTGAGGTCTGACTCATCTTTTTTCTTTGGTCTCCATACCACCAGATCCCACTCCCACCCCAATCCTATCTTCTTACCAAATTTCAGCAATTCTGCTGCCTTACCTGTAAGTTCAGCTTCCTAATTCTGTAAGGCCATTTCACCTCTTCTATAACCCATCCTACCCCTTGCTGCAGCTTTACATGGTTACTTTCATGGGCAATGGGGTAGAGTGAGGATTTTGTTTCTGTCTCTTTTTTTTGTCCAGGGGGTAACGTAAGTATGAACTGAAAGTGGGCTTTACCATTACACAATAACATGTATGCCATTATAATGCCTGTAATAAACATTTTTTTCTCTGACTGAAAAAGCAGCTCCAGATTTTTTATAAAGTTTCATTTTATGTGTATCAGCAGGGTAACAAAAATATGGATATTGAAGACATACAGATGTGCTCAATTCCAGATCTCTTCATTTATTCTTTTTTGAAGCTCAGATTTCTTATATTTGAAATGAGAATAATACGCTATCTCATAAGTGATGCAGACCTCAGCCCTCAAAGTCTGTGTGCTGTGGCTTCAATGGACAAATTCAAACGGACTACAGAAGTCCTGTGGAGGAAAGGGGACGGCATGGCTGCTAAGTGAGAGAGAGGGCCCTGACCCCTGCCTGGACAGGCTTTTATTGCTTTTCTGGGTACATTACATCCAGGATGGTCCTCATTTACTCTGCACAGGTTTGCTATAGGTGATTACCTTTTGCAGATAACAAAGGAAAGAATGTTGCTAATTACTTCAAAGAAGGATGTTACAGATCAAGGGGAAAGGTGGTTTAACTGGTTATACTCAGTACTTGGGAGATTTAGCACAGATTTTAAGAAGTTACTTTAGAGACATGCAGTAAACATTTGCTGCCTCAATCCAGGGTGAGGGATTCTCAGCAAAATCAAGTTTCATAGCAGCCTAGGTACAATGCAGGCCTGATTCCCCACAGGACAACCTATCTGTGGGCATGGGTCTTGTGTGCCGGACCTTGCTCCCCACTGGCCTTTCCGAGTGGGGGCTGGGCTACATTTCCCATGCCACCTGGAATGGTCCCCTATATGTAAGTTTAAGACTAAATAAGGTATATGTGTGCCTAACTCTACATATGCTCTAAACACTTGTTGAATGAATGTACCCCTCCCTACCTGGAACACCTCTTCTCCCACATCTTCACCCAACTAACTTCTACCTATTTTTAAAACTCACTTGCAGCCATCTGAACTTCCCAAGAGTAATTTCTGTGTTCCCATTTATGTTTCTATAGCTCCAATGCATATTTATCACACACTCTTTAATTACAAATATCCTTGTCAGTTTCCCACACAGTATTTTGATAAAGTCCTAGAAGATAGGGATGTTTTATCTGATGTGGTATCTGCAGCAATTAGTTCCTAGAAAATAATATCCACTATTTGAATAAATGTTGAATGACTACTTTGTGCACAATTAACCAAAGGCCTTTACCACAAGTTTTACTAATTTTATTCTAAGAGAAAGCAAAGTACAAATACTGGCAAAAGAAAAGAAAAAAAAAAACACCAAACATCTACTGTAGATATTTTAACAACAAAAATCTTCATTCTGGTTGGGTCATGTGTAATTCTGGGTGATGAAAATGGGCATTATAAATACCTCTCTACATAAACAGCTAAGCACTCAAGCTGTGTGTTTCCTTTAAGCGTTTTAGTTATCTAATTTAATCCAATCTACACAACTCCCTCTATTCTGTCTCTATTATTAGCCCAATTTTACAAGATACGGAAACTGAGTGCCAGATTTTTTTTGTAACTGAAAGATCACACAACTAGAGCAGTGAACGGTGGTATCAGGATTACAGCTCAGGTTTCCTGACTCCAGAGCATCTAGTCTTAACTACACTACAGATTTGCTACAAGTAGCTGATTTTTCAAAGAGGCTTAGTCTCCTACTCTGACCCAGGATACCTAGGATTGTATCTTTTTCCAAAAGACCGGAAAACATTACGAATGAACCATGGGCACATTTCCTCTTCAAACCGAACTACATGAAAGGTTCTATCTATAAATGCTGTCCTCGAAGGTAAATATGGCCTTATGACTGATGCTACGCAAGGTTTTTCCTTTTTTTCCCCACACGTTTCCAAACTAAACTACGCTTTCCCGCTGGATAGTTACATTCTTTTTTTATTATAAGCTATGGATTTCTTTCGATATTAACACAAAAAAAGTTTTTCACATTATGGCCTGAAAACCTAAATGCTTATGAACTAAGCCGTCATTTGCAGTACAGCGAGAAAAGAAACAACCAAAAAGCTGCATGCATAATTTGGAGATTAGAAGATTCCAAAGGAGACACTCAGAAATACCAACTATGCAGAACTGCTTCGGTTCCCGTATCCCCATTACAAGGGGAACCATGGGTACACTGATACGGACAAATTGGCTTTAAAGGAGCCAAATTGGCTCTTATAGGAGCATCGAAATCATTTGAGACGAATTTTAAGCTTTCATGGGCTGCCTTGCAGACTTTTCAAGGTCCAGGACATGGGGATGAAATGAAACCATGGGAAAGGGAGGCAGTGGGCACAGACATAAAGGTAACTTCTAAACCAGCAAAACTAGGGATTTTGTGGCCATCTTATGATGATCCCCGGATCTGAAATTAATGCTAAGTAATAACCGTCCACCACAACTTTCTTTCCCCAGTGGAATACGGGGACTTTACCTTAATTTATTAATAAACGGATCCCTTAGTAACATGTTTCAACGATGGGCATTTTGGTTCCTTGTAAACATGCAGTCAAATCCACTCAGGAGGGGAAAATGCAATAAAAGGGGCTATAGCGAGCACGTATGTGCAGTTCCAAATCTTCCCAGCCGAACAGGACGTATGGAGTATCATTTAAAAGCGTTTATTACCGTCGGTGTGTTGGGTGTTGAGGCCAAAGTGCGGATGCAGATAAAGGAGGTCGCAAGACCGACCCTAAGCGGTAGGAGTTGCACTGCACTCCTGTCGTAGATCAGACCACGGGTGACCGGACGCTACCAAAATGGCGGCCGCACGTCTATCCGCGCGAGAACACTAACCCGCGAAGAAACGTCACGTCACCAGGGCAACGACGCTCGGGCGTAGGGTGCGGTTCAAGTGAAAGTTTAGTGCCGGTTCTCCGACCCCCTTTGCCGCCCATGCAGCTTCTAAGTCCAAGGAAAGGAGGGCCCGAATGGCTACCCCAGGCCCGGGAACAGCGCGCTGTGACCCAAACTTGGAGCGGCTGAAGCACCGCCTCACCTCTCCTGGCAGGCCGGAAGGGGCCGCCCCAAGAAGCGCAGGGCTGGGGGCGTGGCGAGTCTGGCACCCCACCAGTCCCGGAGCGCGATCTCAGTTCCGCGCTGGGTGGTGCCGGCGGGAGTTGACGTTAACCATGGAAACGAGGAGCGGGCCAAGGCGCAATGGAGGTGAAGAACTGGTTGTCTGCTGCTACAGCTTGTCTCGCCCGCAGACAGTCTACCGGCGGGCTCGCCCTTCCTGTTCACCAGCAAAAATGAAGCCCCCGGGATGCCTTTGTGTCGCGTCTTCTCTCGGGTGACACGAGGTACGTTCGGTCCCCAACACCCATCTGGGGACTTCTTTGTCGCCTTAATTTCCAAGCCACGTTGTACTTGCAGTTTTAATTGTGACAGATTTCTTGTTCTTATAAAACCTTCAACTGCGATTATTGTATTTTCTAAGACGTAAGATGAACTCAGTCGGTAGAGGTGTCTATCCGATGTGATTTTAACTTTCTTGCAAAAGACCATTATTAGGCTGTTGGTTTACAGCATTTGTCTCTAAGAAAAACTTGTGAAATGGAAAATGGCTCTTTATTTTAAGTTCACAAATTATGCCCCTTAGATGATACTAGACTTTTTATCTCCTTATCTCCAAGTAAACCACTTTTGCCCCAAATCGGTCAAATAGCCCCCTGACAATGAATAACTCTTTAGCCACTGATCTGCTCCCTCTCTCCACAACTCTCTGTTAAGACCAGCGTATACTTTTATAAAGTTGACTCCATCAGAAGTTATTTATTAGGCCTCTTATTAATTATCTGCTCTATTATTTCTTTCTTATTCAGCTGTATAATAGGTGTTTTTGTTTGCTTTTAGTTAACTCATTCCTGCAATTGGGGCAAAAACCATCCTTTATGACATTGGGTATCCTCTGTCACCCCTAATAAATTCCCAAACCTTTATCATTCCAGGTTCAAATATTGCCATTTCAGTAATTTACATGTTTGGATCATGTACATTACTTTTAAATTTCCTACTTAAAGAGCTGCCTACTAGTTGATAACTACCACTGAAAATACCAAGTTGGGGCCTTTTCTTTTGTAAGAACATTAGTGAGATATAATGCACCCATTAAAACTGTACAATTCAGTGGTTTTTCATACAGTCACAGAATCATGCAACCTTTACTACTGTATAGTCAATTTTGGAAGATCTTCATCACCCAAAAAGAAGCCTTGCACCTTTTAGCTATCACTCCTTGGTGCTCCCCCATTCTCACTATCCTCACCAGTGGGCAAACACTAGTCTATTTTCTGCCTTTATAGATTCATTTATTCTGGACATTTTATGTAAAGGGGGTTATACAGTATGTGGCCTTTTGTGATTAGTTTTTTCCACTTAGCATTCTGTTTTCAAGGTTCATCCGTGTTGTTGTAGCATGTATCAGTAGTTCACTCTTGTTTGTAGCCTAATGATCTACTGTAGATATATACTACTTTTTATTTCATCTGTTGGTGGACATTTGAGTTGTTTCCATTTTGGGGCTGTTAATATTTCTGCTGTGAAGGTTCATGTACAAATTTTTGTGTAGACTTGTTTTCATTTCTCTTGGGTAAATAACCTAGAAATGAAAGTTTTAGGTCATGTGGTCACTCTATGTTTAGCCTTTTGAGGAAATGCCAGACTGCTTTCCAAAGCAGCTACACCATTTTACAATACTACTTGAGTGTTCTAACTTCTCCACAACCTCACCAATACTTGTTACTCCTATGGATTGAAGTTGTATCTCCTTGTGGTTTTGGTTTGCATTTCCCTAAAGCTTAATGATGCTGAGGATCATCTCATGTGCTTATTGGTCATTTTCCAAAGTAGTAAAGGTGGTGGTGCTTGGAAAAGTAGAACTTTAGTATGTTTTCTTTCAAATTTTTAAACATACTTTTTAGAAACACTTATTTATTACTCTACTGACAGTTTGTGCAGGAATTTTGAAACATAAGTGGGAATTACTTTTCCTTAACAGGTTTAATTTTGTTTAATAATTTTAGGTTATTTATAAACTAACTTTCTGTTTCTCACTTATTCTCTTGGTATTGAAAATTAAAATAATTCCAGGTGTAACAGTTATTTGGGAGGAAAATGTTCTCTACTGGTTTGTAAACTTTGGGTAAGAGCATCCTTATTACCATCACCTATCACATTGTAGGTACTCAAAGGCTATTCAGAAGTTTAAATTTATGGAAAATATTAATTTATCATTTAACTATTTCTTTATGAAAGGAAGGATAGCACATTTAGTTTATACTAACAACAATGAAAACATAATCTTTAATCCTCACCAACATCTTCTAACTACTTGAACAGCAAGTTAACATGGGGGAAAAATGATTCTAACATGTCAGTTATATTCTTCATATATAAAGTTATTTTAAATTAATTTTAAAAAGTGAACAAACACTTCAATAGAAAAAAGGCAAAGGGCATGAAGAAGCAATTTACATAAAATAAATGGCATATATCTACACCTGCAAACATGCACATATGTGTAATGAATTTTCTCAGATCATATTCATGAAATAATAATAGGATTCTATAAAAAGGAATATCCAGGGATTAAAGAAATGCTCTTAGAAATTAAAAATATGAAAGCAAAGATTTAATAAAATTTGACAAATATATTAGAAGATAGTAAGTTTCCTGAAAGTATAACAAAAATACAGATGAGGCACAGTGCAGAAGTACTCAGTAAATAAGTGTGGATTCAGTATAACCTCATACCTGTTAGGATGGCTTATATACACCTCTCTCACATGTGTGTGTTTGCGTGTATTGTCAAGGATGTGGATAAATTAGAGCCCTTGTACACTGGGAATGCAAAAGAGTGCATCTGCTATCGAAACACAGTATGGTGAGTCCTCAAAAAACTAAGCTGTCATATGATCCAGCAATTCTCTTCTGGGTATTATTCCAAATACCCAGGATCTTGAAGAGATATATGAACGCCATGTTCATTGCAACATTTATTGCAACATTTATAATAGCCAAAAAGTGGAAGCAAACCAAGTATCCATCAACAGATAAATGTATAAAGAAAACATGGTATATATGTACAATGGATTGTTATACAGGCCTGAAAAAGAAGAAAACCCTGCCATATGTGACAGCGTGGATGAGCCTTGAAGACATTATGGTAAGTGAAATAAGACATTCACAGCAGGACAAATAGTACATGATTCCAATTATATGAGGGATCTAAAATCATCAAACTCCTAGAAGCAGAGTTTACAATGAGGGTTGTCAGGGACTTAGGGGAGGAAGAAATGGAGATTGCTGTCTAATGAATATGAAGTTTTAGTTATACAATATGAATCAGTCAACATGTGTCACTGGTTAACGATACTCTACGCTTAAAAATTTATTAAAAGGGTAGATACACTTATGTTAGTATTCTTACCATTAAAAAAATCCAAATCTAATAGAACAGAAAAAGAAAGGTATGAATTCAGTAAATGAAATAAATCAATAAAAATAAATAAATGATGGATTTCTAAAAAGTAACCTTTGCTAAAGAAAATCAATTACTAAAACTTCTATTTGTAGGAATTTCATTAGCCAAACTTAGAAAACTATATATTTAGTATAATCCCACAAAACTACCACTTTTTCTCTTTCTGTTTTAAGGGATTTTCAGGTTGGTGTCTTGCACAATTACAGACTTAAAAGTTTTGGTAACTAAGAATTCCCTCCTAGTACACTGTCATATTGATCTGTTTCCTACCCTTCTGGATAATGCATAAGAAACATGGCACAAATTCCAAATAAAGCAGCATTTCTATGGCTGTTTTGTTTTTCCACTTTCAGAGAAGCTTACAAAGAAAGCATATGGCCCAAATCAGTGTTAGGATGCCATCTTTATCCTTTAACCTCCCTTTCACTTCTTTCCCCCCTACCCCAAACCTTCAGTCATTTTTTCATTTTAACAAGTTGGTGGTAGCAGCTGTGTAAATGCATCAGTCTATCCAGAAATTAACAGTATTTGAAAGCATGTGCCAAATTCTCATTCAGGGATTAAGTTTAATTGTTCTGATTTTATTTTATGTAACAGTAATCCAGATTAGGATTTAGATCTCTTTATATAAATGTAACTATTGCTTCCTACAAAGAAAATATTTTTAAAATACTGTAAGGTCTGTAATTAAATTAAAAGTCAAACAGTACCAATTTATCATAATTTTTACCTTAATGGATTTCCAGTATCTGTCATGTAACCATCTTTTATCCTTAAGAGATTAGGGAAAAAAATACCCATACTCTAATTAGCCTTTCAGCAACCTGATATACTTGCTACCTGTCAAATTTCCCTTATAATATTTTTTGTACATACCTTTGTTCATGACATTCCTTGTTGACTACTGTATCTTTTAAATTCTCCTTGGTTTAGCTAAACCTTTAAGGTCATTGAAGCCCCAGCCAATATTTCTCAAAGTGGTTTTCATAGAACACAGTACATGTGATCTTTTATTAGATATGGGAAAAATGGGTTCCATGTTCAAATAAGTTTGGAAAACTCAAATGATACATTTTAAGCAGGTTTGCTGTGGTGTGTTTGTTTTTAACTTAAAAGATATTTCAAAATCTTTAGCTTGCTGATATTCTTTATGACTCTTCAAGATGACAGTCTAGTGTGTAATTTCTCAATCCTCTTTGACCATAGACCCTATAATCAAGAAATATTCTATAGGGCAAATAATCTTGTATCCTTCAACCTTTCTTTCAGTCGTCCATTAAAGTAACAAATCACTGTCCCAATGTCTTCCCCCATGCTTTTAAGGCTTCTTGAGGGAGCTTATATTTTCTTCACACCTCTTTGTCTGCTCTCACTTCATTAAAGATTGCTCCTGCCTTCTTTTGCCTCTTGTGCCTGCTGTTTCTACCTCTGTTTTTCTCTCATGGTATGAACTAGCTCCTCCATCCTTATAATGAAGGAAATTGAAGCATAGCATAGGACAGGAACAAAATAAAATTGGACTTTTGACGTGTTTAAGTTGCCCAGCCATTTCCTTCTCCAGTGGAGAAACCCAGCCATGTTTCTCCTCAGGCCCATCCTGCTCCTGTACTGCTTTGGGATATGCTGCTCTAGGCCAGTAATTTTCAGCCTTTTTCATCTCATGGCACACATAAACTAATTACTAAAATTCTGCTGCACACCAAAAAAAATATTTTTTGCTGATCTGACAAAAATAGGTGTAATTTTGATTCATTCACATGGGACAACTCTTGTGTTGGCTCTTGTCATTTTTTTATTTCATATTCTAAGGGAAAACAGGTTAGTGCCCCTAACTAGTCACACTTATTGCATGTTTTGAAAATTCTTGTGCCATATCAGTGCGCTATTGCACACTGGTTGAAAAATCACTGCTCTAGGCAAAATCTCCTCTAATCCAATAATACTATCAATAGATAGCAGTATTTATTCCATAATAAAAATAAATGAAGATACTTTCTAAAGAATTAAAAACTGAGAATAAAGAGTTTATGGGTTTACTGTTTTGAGTGGAAGAGGATATGCTAGAAGAAGTTTTTAAACACTAAACACTCCCAACATCCCTTTTAAACAGCAATTTTTAATGTTTTCCAATTTTAATCACCTTACTTAAGCTATGACATTAGTGTATTACATGCCTTTCCATGCCACGGTATTTTACTAAATATTATGGGGAAGCAGAAGTATCTCAAGATTTGGCCCCTACCCACAAATAACTTTAGTAAAAAAAAAAAATAAGACATGAAAAGATAACGTGTGAAGAAGTGAATAATAGAAGAAATGCCTTATGTTGATATATGTTACAAGATGAGTAGTATGAACTAGCAATGATTTTGATATATAGAGAGAAGAGAGGCACAGTTTGGCCCAAGTGCTCCGCAAAATTTTCCGAAAGGAGTAGACTAAATCTTGAAAAGTTGGCTAAGGGGAGTAGAGGGCACCCTAGGCCAAGGAAAGGGTTTAAGTAGAGGCACCCGTAATGAAAAGCGCAGAATGTGTTTGCAGGGCATGGGGTTTGAGAGCTCTAGAGAATATTTGGTAATGTGATGAAGAGGTATGAAAATATTATATGTAAAATAGTGTGTGTGCCTTCTGAAACTTTTTACTCCTATACAAATTACACAACCATGTATACATATTAAGTGAGTGTACTCTTGTTTTTAAAATACAAATCGGTTTTTGTGTGTTTGTTTTACTTTTCAAAATACCATGGGCAACTTTCCATGTTTCCGTATCAGTAGTAGATCTTCAGAATATTTTACTCTTTGGAATATAACCACAGAGTACTCCATCAAATGGGTAAGAACATTTAAATTAAACTTTACAAAAGACTCAAGTACTAACAGTTAAATGAACATGCAGCTAGATAATCTGGTTTATAAGTATCTTCAGTTTTCAGCTTCCTTTCCCAGGAAGCCATTTCACTTTGTTCCTGACTTACCTCAGTGGAGCAGGAGAGGCCAGCTTTTCCTAACTCCCCGGGGGAATTTCAGGCCCATCCAGACTCTTCAAAAACCCCAGGCCAGCCATCCAAGTTTATTTTCCTGTCTGATAACATCTTTCATAGATAACTAAAATCAGAATGTTTACCCCTCCTCACAAGACTGTGCCTTTACTCACCCTAGGGCTTCTACAGAACAATCATATAAGAATACACTGAGCCTGACATCAGAATAGGAGATAAGCTCACTCAGAGGGCAGGGAGGCAATCTTTTCATTACCCAGAATTGAACCATCAACCACATAAGTTGCCTGTGGTTCTGCTGTTTTTTGAGTACTTGCAGGGCTGTCATGTGAGAAAAAGCTACAACTTGTGGCTTGAAGATAGAAGACAGTAAGTGTTTATAGTTTAAAGAACTTCCTAGCAGTATAACAAGAGGGGCTGTAAGGCAGTCATTTTTAATGGTTACCCAAAAGCCTGCTGGTATGCCCAAAATCTCTCTCCAGGGCTGATTGTACTGGGTAGACTACTGACTTGCAGAAAAACTATTTTGAACTGATGGGAAGATAGGCTATTTTAAGATGTCTTTAAATTTCTTTATGTGTTGTAAAATACATATAACAAATTTTATCATCTTAACCATTTTTAGTATATAGTTCAGTGACATTTTAAATACATTATCACATTGTTACACAGATTATCACCGCCACCATTCCCCATGAATCTTTTCATCTTGTAAAACTCTATACCCATTAAACCGTAACTCCCCATTCTCCTGTCCCTCCAACCCATCACAGCCATCATTCTACTTTCCATCTATGATTTTGATTATTCTAAGTACCTCATATCAGTAAATCATACAGTGTTTGTAATGTGACTGTGAAGTCTGTGTCAAGCAGTGGGGAGGAGGCAAAGCAATGAAGTTGTAAATCCTTCCCTTGAAGGAATTAAGGAGATAAAATAGAAATGTGGGGTTTCCCCCACATGTTGTAAGTATGACATTTTCAAGTTGTGAACTTTTAACTCCTTCCTTCCTTTTTTTTTTTTTAGAGACTGCTGTGTTACAGAAAAGGATGTGACTTTCAGGATACCGCTGAGCAAGAAGGATGAGTCCTGATGTGCCTCTACTGAATGATTACAAAAAGGACTTCTTCCTGAAGCGCTTTCCACAGACTGTTCTTGGAGGCCCTCGACTTAAATTAGGCTATTGTGCCCCTCCTTATGTATATATCAATCAGATTATCCTTTTTCTGATGCCATGGGTTTTGGGTGGAATAGGAACATTTTTGTACCAATTAGGCATCCTAGAAGACTATTACACAGCAGCACTGTCAGGTGGACTAATGATTTTCACTGCATTTGTCATCCAGCTCACAAGTTTATATGCCAGAAACAAATCAGCGATAGTAGAAAGAATGCTAAGCACAGATATCTTAGCAGAGGAAGATGAGCATGAATTTACAAGTTGTGCTGGTGCTGAGACTATCAAATTTCTGATTCCTGGCAAGAAATATATAGCCAACATGGTTTTTCATTCTATTCTTGCTGGGTTAATGTGTGGCCTTGGAACGTGGTATCTGCTCCCGAATAGAATGACCTTGCTGTATGGCAGCACAGGAGGCACTGTTCTACTGTTTTTCTTTGGGTGGATGACGTTGTGTACAGGAGAATATTCATTAATCATAAACACAGCTATAGAGACTGCGACTTTCCAAACCCAGGATACTTATGAAATTATTCCTCTTATGAGACCACTTTATATTTTTTTCTTTCTTTCTATAGATCTTGCATACAGGTAATAAGCTATTCAAATATGTTATAACTTGCTTTGTCTTTAAGCATGCATAATAAGAGCATTCTCTTTAGTATTAAAAAGATATATTTGTGAATTGGAAGTTATCAAGACAAATCATTGGGCAATAGTTTGTTTTGATGATTAATCTCTTGGAGTTAATCTCTGTTAACCAGCCATATTAAAGCAGTAATTAAATCTTACTGAAAAGTAAAAAGAAAACCCTTCCTAAGATTAAGATAAATAAGCAAAATTTCAATCCTGTGTTTCACTTTAAATAAAGAGCTGTGAATCTGTAAGTTAGCTGGCTGAAAACTGAAAAGAGGTGGGACTTTCTTGTGAGGAGAAAATGAAGAATTTAACATTTATATACATAAATATTATGTATAGATTGAGATACATAGAATAACATCTAATTTTGTTTAGTAGAAGAAATACTGATGTTTTTTAAAAGTCACTTGGCTGCAGACTTAAAAATGAAATTTTGTACATAGGCCCTTCAAGAGTCTGTCTGCATCTTCAGCTATCCCTGGCAGAAAAAAACCCTGCTGCTTTTCACATCTGGATGCTACCTGGGTTCCTGTCTGGTTCTGGTGCTATAAGCTAGGGAGCCCAGCTTAGGGTTTACAACCCACAATTCTTAGGGGGGACCCCCCCCCCATCTCAGCAACTGAAATAGCCCTTGGAGACTTCATCCACCACCAGTGGGAGCCCAGCGAGCCCTCCTGCTCCTGTTCCATACTCCCTACCAATCTTGTGGTGAAGTAGTTTCTTCTGTCTATCCTTAGTTATAAGGCTGCTCTCCAGCTACTGTGTAGTTGGTTATTCAGGATGCTTTCTCTATAGTTTAGTTGTAATTCCAAATTGATTCTGGAAGTAGGTTAGTGTAGCTTCTACTTACTCCTCTGTCATCTTGGATCTCTAACCAGAGTTTTGAACTCTGCATCTGATAGATTGCTTATCTCCATTTTTATGGTTCTTTTTCTGGAGTTTTGATCTCTTCTTTCATTTGTGCCATATTTGTTTGTCTCCTCATTTTGGCTGCATCCCTGTGTTTGTTTCTATGTATTAGGTAGAGCTGCTATGACTCCCTGTCTTGGTAGCATGGTCTAATATAGTCGGTATCCTGTAGGATCCAGTGGCACATCCTCCCTTATCACCCAAGCTGGATACTCAAGGTGCACCTTTGTGTGGGTGGAATACACCTTCCTCTTATAGTGGAGCCTTGATTGCTGTTGGCAGGTCAGTGGGAGGGATTTACCCAGGCCACTCAGCTGCAAGGAATGGCTGTGACCACTGACCACCAACCTCTTCCTTCTCTGGAGGATCAGCTGTGCAGGGACAGGGTGGTGGTGCTCCAGCATGATCTGTAGCTCTCCACTGGTTGCTCAGGCTCTGTGGTTTCCCCGGGTGGTGCAAGCCAAGGTCAGCCCCTACCTGTGTTCTTTCCGGGGCCACTGTGCATGAGTTACAAAGCAATCTACAGATGGCTGCTACTTGTGCTGGGTTTGGGGATTCTTAGGCAAAGCCAAGCTGTGAACCTAGGCTGGCTGCTGCTAGTGCCAGGCCTGGGGCCACTTAGCTAGAGGTATGGAGGCTGAGGGCTCACAGAGGCCCGCTTTTACTTGTTTGAGAGGATTTAGGAAGTTGTGAAGCATGAGTCAAGACCAGACATTCATATGGAAAAGTCACTGTTAATAGGTTGGGTGGGCCCGTAAGTTAGATAGGATGGAGTCTCAGCAGACCTCCAGGGTGGGACAAACATTATTAGCCAGGTTGATGGAGATATGGCACCCACCTGCCAGCTCTGTGGCTTTGTGTGGGGAGGGTTCAAAAAAAGGACAATAGCCTCTGCCCATCTTTCTGTCTGGGAGAAAGCTATCCCCCAGCTCTTGCCTTGATGCCACACTTCAGTTCCTCACTGTGTAGCAGCTTGAAAGGCACTCTGTGGATGCTGCTATCCTGGTGCTGCAGCTTAGAGAATGTGAATCTGAATAAGTCTGTGTGTGGGTTCTTTAATAGGAACTACTTGGGACTTCAGAAGTTTCTTTTCCCAACTTAATCCCTGCTGGGTTTTGCAGCCAGAAGTTGTAGGGACTTATCTTCCTGGCAGTGGAACCCTGGGCCAGGGGGCTTGGTGTAGGGCTGGTACTCCTCGCTCTTGAGATATTCCTCCCCATATTTTTGCCCACCACACATGAATGTGGGACCAGCCCATTCTGCTTCTATGTCCCTCCTACCAGTCTGGATGGATGTGGCTTCTTTAATTCTGTAGTTCTCAGATTCCGCTCAACTTGATTTCTGTTCGTTCTCCATGGTGGTGGTTCTATAGTTTAGTTGTTATTTTGATGTTGTACAAGGAAGTGAGACTTGTTTACATATGCCTCCATCTTGACTGGAAGTTGCCCAGAATGTAAATTCTTATGTCATTATCTTGCTGTGCCATCTGTGAAATCAGAAATTATAGACCTGTTATGATACAATTTTACATTTAAACAATGTTCTAGGTATTTTAATTTTTTTTAAATCTCAGTTAATTTATAATTTTGGTTACCTTGATTTTCTACATTACTCATTTCTTTAAAAAAGAGCATAAAATGTCTTTTAATATGTTTTATTTTGATTTTATATAGTTTTAATATTTATAGTTTGGTAATTACAAGGAAAGTTGTTTTGGGGTTTTTTTAAGATTTTATTTGTTTTTTATTTTTATTTATTTATTTTTTTTATTTTAGTTGTTCTTGTACAGTTTTCTGTCTTTTGCTCCCATTCCAGCCCACCGCCCCAGCTCTCCCCTCCCCCTCCCATTTCCACCCCCGCTAGTTTTGTCCATGTGACCTTTATACTTGAAGAGTTTGGAGCAAAAAGTATAAAGGTCTTATTTATTTGTTTTTTAGAGAGAGGGAAAGAGAAAGAGAGAATTATCAATGTGTGGTTGCCTCTCACGCTCCCCGTACTAGGGACCTGGCCCATAACTCAGGCGTGTGCCCTGACTAGCAATTGAACTGGTGACCCTGTGGTTCACAGCCCACACTCAATCCACTGAGCTACACCAGCCAGGGCACAAGGAAAGTTTTTTTTAACTAAAATACATTGTTCAAAAAAAAAATTTTACATAAATCGACATTTTGGTTCAAAGGAATTACCTCCCACTTCACTTTTAGAAAACATTTATTTCTGATTAACAAGATAATTAAGAATCAAGAATATATTTTGTAGTAGGTATGATACTACAGATAAATAATGCATGATATGTGTGCAGTATGTGAATTTGGACAATTGTCAAATATATCATATTGTCTTAATTTTATTTCTGAGAATGTGAACATTGAAGAGATGAGTCCTACAGTGTAGTGATTCTTTTCCTGTTCTTTTATTCTATGCAGTATAGTTGTGTATTAGTAATTTTAAGTGGTTCTGTAGTTTTATTAAAGACAAGTATTAAATCTATACTGCTTTGTTAATAGATTCTCAGGAATTATGTGAATGAATGATACATATTTATATCATCTTAGCCACTATAAAGAACATTTTGTTTATTGCATGTGTGGATCATAGTGAGGGTATGGAATATGAAATACTTTTATTGTTGTAGAGTCAAAACAAAGGGTTTTTTTTTGAGGGCTAAGAACTTTTTGCCATAAAAAATTCCTGTTGCATTATCGGAAACATTAGAATTAATCATTTTTTTCATATAAAAGAACCACAGTAATCATCTATTTGAGGCTGAGCCATATACACAAGAATGTAACCACAGTGTTTGGTACCTCTCTTACATGTGCTTCTGTTTATTTATGAAATCTTTGTATATAAATACTTTTCTGTGTTACTGCTTATTGTTTACGTTTAGAACAAAAAAATTGAGGAGTAAATCTAATTTGGATAAAATATCTCCTGAGTATATATTATCTTTACACATTATCCTGTCTTTGACTATGTTAGCAAGAAAAGTGTTGTCTTTAAAAAAAAATTGTACATAGCTGCATGTTTTCCTTGACCTTCCCATGGTTTATTATGTACGGTTTCATTTTATTTTTTGTTACCTCAGTATTTTCTTCTCAGGATGAGATGACCTTTTTTTTTTTTTTTTTTTTTTAGGCAGATGGGAAGGGAAGGAAAAAGAGAGGAAAAGAAACATTAATATGTGGTTGCTTCTCACATGCCCCCTACTGGTGACCTGGCCCACAACCCAGGCATGTGCCCTGACTGGGAATCGAACCAGCAACCCTTTGTTTTGCAGGCCAGTGCTCAATCCACTGAGCCACACCAGGCACGGCCGAACTTTATATTAAAATACACCACACAAAATACTGTCCTCTAATTTAATATCTCATTGTTAACCTTGTGTTCATTGATTCCCTGCTTATAAAAATTCAAAGGACATACATGGGATTCAGAGTGCATTAGCTGGCATAGTCCTGGTATGTCTGAACAAACACATTATGTTCTTACTATGTCTGTGGTTTTTATACATTTGCTTGTGGACTGTTAACATACATTTAAGTAATGATTATTACAGAAATTGCCTTCGTCCTTGACTTTGATTTATAGCTGCTCAGATATTCAAGTACAATTATTCTACAAGTCTTGAGATTTACCTCTTGAAAGTTATCTCTGGAACTCCATAAGTACTATGATGTTGGTTTTCAGACAAACGTTTGTTTAGCCTCATTCAAAAAAAAATTAGTAGTAATGTTTATTCTTTTGTGCTTTAAAAGTTTTTATTAAACATTTGAAATCATTTAATGATATTGTATTAAACTGGTTAGTGCTGTTTCAAAAACCAGTTTCCCCACTTAAGAGAAAAACCATCTCTCTAATTTATGAGTTTGTATTGTACTTGTTTGTATTCTCAAATCCATACCACTGTATATACAAAATAAGAACAATATTGGAAGTGCTAGTTAAGTTTCCAGGCTAACTGAGAGAGACACATTTATAACCTAATATTGCTGACTTCTGCTATACTATACTAACTTCAAATTCTGGGACCTGGGAGCAAGACGGTACCAGAGAGTAGAAGAAAGAAGAGTCTCCTCTTTGCCAGCTACTAACGGTGTGAACAGCAGTTAAGGCTTTGGCTTTCCCAGAGTGACTTGCAATGTTAAATTTAAAAATTTTATACTCTAAAGAATTAAAGGTAGAATTTAGCCAGTGAGTTGTTGTTTAGCCATTTAAAGGAGCAATGTTTTTGCCCTGGGCTCAGTTCAGTTTTGCAGATTCCTAAATTCAGTAAGTTACTTTTAATTACATCTTCCTTTTTTCTATATTTGAGTCCACATATTCTCTAAGTGCTAAACTTAGACACTATTGAGCCAGGTAATTCGTGGTATAAGGGAGGGACAATGATCACAACTTATATGTATTGATCTTTTGCAAGTTGGAAATGTTCTTTTGTTTGGAGGATATGGTGTATATGGCAGGGGTGTGTGTGTGTGTGTGTGTGTGTGTGTGTGTGTGTGTCCTGAAAAGATTCTCTTCTATGTTCTTTCATATGATTCAAATGTTTTCTTTTTTCTATAGGTTTATGGTAAATATACCAGCTCTAGAACAAATGAATCAGATTTTTCACATCTTGTTTATATTTTTACCCTTTCTGTGGGCACTCGGGGTTCTGCCCCCACCTGATGCACTTTTCTTATGGGCCGTGGAGCAAATTTTACAGTTTGGCCTTGGAGGCTCACCTATGTCAACTCACATACGGTAATTATTTTAAATATTAAAGTTATATGTAACTTACTCTTGAAGTACATTTTTTTCTTTTCAAGCAGATTTTTTTTTCTCTCTGTCTACAGGTTATTAATAATGTTCATCATTTCTGCTGGAACAGCTGTAACATCGTATTTCATTCCCAGCAATGTTGGACTGGTTCTTTTCATGACTGGACTTGGATTCTTACTGAGTCTTAACCTAAGTGAAATGAGTTTTGTCTTCCAACACAGCGTAACCAGACACAGGGTTGAAACTAAATCTAAGGCTTTACCCACTGGTTCAGAAAAACACTTTACTTGGAAGGAATGCCTCTTCTACATCATTATATTAGTCTTGGCTCTCTTAGAAAGTGTTTTGCTGCATCATTTTGCTTGTTGCTCACAGAGTTCCAAAAACAGTCCCCAGGCTATTGTTGGCTATATTTTGATAATATTACTTATAATACTATGGATACTTGGAGAAATTCAAAGTGTCTTTATCTTTGGAATTTTCCGAAACCCGTTCTATCCAAAGGATGTGCATACTGTGCCATTATTCTTAGAGAAGCAAGCAAGGCTTACGAAGATTGGTGTTGTCAGACGGACTTTGCTAAATCTAGGTAGGAAGGTAAAAATCTAACCTTGTGTTCTATTTACAAAATGTACAGAAATATTATAGAATTCCCGTATTTGTGTAACATGCTTCGTATAAGCATTTATTTTCTCATGTTTTGGTTTGTTCATTTGTTGTTGTTTTAGTTAATTGTTTAAATGTGCATTTAAAAACCTCACATTGACAAAATAAAATATGGTAAAAGGGGTTACTTTGCCTTAATTAGTCCTTTTTTTGTTGTTCATCTTAGTGGCACCTTTTGCTATGATAGCATTTCTTTCACTGGACAGTGCCTTACAGGAGCTCCACTCTGCGTCTGTCTCCATTGGATTCACGAGAGCTTTCAGAATGGTAATCCTGGTCTGCGCTTAATAATTTTTTCTATTTCTAAATTTGTGATTTTGTTAATTCTAAGAATTTACGTCAATTATCAAATTCTCCCTGATGAAGTGGATAATTTGTGTACTGCAGGTATGGCAGAATACGGAAAATGCTTTATTGGAGACAGTCGTCGTGTCAGCAGTGCCCTTGCTGACCTCCAGTGTAGACACATGGTGGAACAGAAGCCTGAACACAGGACTCAGACTCTTACTGGTAAATGTATCTTTTAGCAGTTTTATTGAAATGTTCACAAACCATAAAATCATCCATTTAAAGGATGTAGTTCAGTGATATACAGAACTTTGTAGTCATCACCACAGTCTAATTTTAGAACATTTTCAACACCCCAAAAGAAACCTCATACATACTGTCATTTCTCAGTTCCTACTCTTCATCACACCCATCCCCTACTCCAGCCCCAGGAACCATTAAATTTACTTTCTGTTTCTGTTTTGACTATTCTGGACATTTCATACAAATGGTCTTTTACATCTGGCTTCTTTCACATATGTTTTCCAGGTTCATCCATATTGTAGCATGTAGCAGTATTTTATCTTTTTTGTTGCTGAATAATATTCTCTTGTGTGGATATACACATTTAGTTGATTCTTTCATCAGAAAATAGGTATTTGGGTTGTTTTCATTTTGACTATTATGAATAATGCTGCTATGGACATTCATGTACAAGTTTTTTATATGAAATATATTTTCATTTCTCTTGGGTATGTGTATCTAGGACTAGAACTTCAGTCATGTAGTAATTCTCTGTTTGACACTTCAAAGTATTGCCAAATATTTTTCCAAAGTGGTTGCACCATTTTACATTTCCACCAACAATGCATGAGGATTCTAATTTTTCTACATCCTCACAAACACTTACCTGACTTTTTTACTGTAGACATTCTAGTGAGTATGAACTGCTATCTTTTGATTTTGATTTGATATCTCTGAATGTTCATAATGCATCTTTTCATGTTTATTGGCCATTCATACTTTTTTTGAGAAATGTCTATTCAAATACTTTGCCCACATTTATTTGTCTTATTGTTGAGTTGCAAGCGTTCTTTATATATTCTGGATACAAGTTACTTAACAAAAGTATGATAAACCAAAGTTTTCTCCTGTTCTATAGGTAGTCGTTTACTTTCTTGATAATGTCCTTTGAAGTGAAAAAGTTTTTAAGTTCAGTTTATCAGTATTTTCTTTTGTCAGTGATGTATTTTATGTGACATCGAATAAACACTACCTACTTCAAGATTATAAATACTTACTATAATTTCTTCTAAGAGTTTTACAGGTTTAGCTCTTACTTGTGGGTCTATGATCTTTTTGAGTTGATATTTATAAATGTGATATGAGATAGGGTTCCAAAACCATTCTTTTGTATTGGATGTACAATTATGTCAGCACCATTTATTGGTAAAACTAGTCTTTCCTCGATGACTTTTTTTGGCATCCTTGTCAAAAACCAAAAGGCAAAAGTGAGGGTTTATTTCTGGGTTCTCAGTTTATTTCCACTCATTTATATACCTATCCTTAACTACACTGTCTTGATCACTATAGCTTTGTAGTAAGCTTTGAAATTGGAAAGGGTGAGTCTTTCAGCTTTGTTCTCTTACAGGATTGTTTTGACTATTCTGGTACCCTTATGTTACCATATAAATATTAGTTTCGGCTTTCATTTGTTTTGCAAAAAGGCATCTGGAACTTTGATAGGAAGAGCCTCAAATCTGTAGATCAATTTGGGGAATATTGCCATCTTAAAAATATTAACTCTTTCCATTCACAAGCCTGAGATGTCCTTACATTTATTTAGTTCTTTAAATTAATTTCACCAGTGTTTTGTAGTTTTCCCTGTACAAGGGTTATGCTTTTATTAAATTTATTCCCAAGTATTATATTCTTTGTGATGATATTACGAATGAAATTGTTTCCTTGATTCATATTCTTGGCTTGTTTATTGCTGTAATATGGAATACAACTAATTATTTTTATATTAATCTTGTATCCTGAAATCTCACTAAACTCTTACTATAATAGATTTTTAATGAATTTGTTAGGATGTTCTGTATAGATTATGTTACCTGCAAATTAGATAAAGTAAAGATAGCTTACCTTCTTTCTTTCCAATCTAGATGTCTTTCATTTCTTTTACCTGACTGTCCTGGGTAGAACCTCTAGTATAATGATGCAAGAAGAAGAAAGAATGTACATCCTATGATGAAAGCATTATCTTTCTCCATTATGTTAATGTTGGTCTTTTACCATTAAAAATGATACCAGCTATTAGTTTTACGCAGGTACTTTTTACCAGATTGAAAAGTTTCCTTCTATTCCAGTTGTCTTTTTATCATGAAGGTTGTTGGATTTTGTCAAATGCTTTTTCTGTGTCTATTGAAATGGCCATATGGTTTGGGTCCTTTAATCTATTAACATGATGTAATACATTGATTTTTGGTGTTAAACCAACCTTGCATCCCTGGAATAAATCCCACTAGGTGATGGTATATAATCCTATTTATATGTTGCAGGATTTGATTGGCTAGTGTTTTGTTGAGAAATTTTATGTGATATGCCTTTCTTTTCTTATCATGTCTTTGGTTTAGATATCATAATAGCACTAACCTCATAAAATGAGTTGGAAATTTCATATTAATTATTTTTAAATGCCTCGTAGTCTTTAGTATGTATCTTAAATATTTTACAATATGTAGTATTTTGTAGTATAGAAGCCATCTGGACCTAGCTTTTCTCTGTGGGTAGCTTTAAAATTACTAATTCAGATTTTTTTACTTGTTACAGGTCTATTTTGATTTTCTATTCTTAAAGATTTTTTATTTATTTTATCTTTAGACAGTGGGGAAGGGAGGGAGAAAAAGAGGGAGAGAAACATCAATGTGTGGTTGCTTCTCATGCACCCCGCACTGGGGACCTAGCTTGCAATCCAGGCATGTGCCCTGACTGGGAATCAAACCAGAGACCCTTTGGTTCACAGGCTGGTGCTCAATCCACTGAGCCACACCAGCCAGGGCTGATTTTCTATTCTTGAGTCAGTTTTGGTAATTTGTGTCTTTCTAGGAACTCATTGGTTTCATCTGTGTATTCTGATTTATTGGGATACACTTGTTCATGGTATTCTTATAATCCTTTTTTTATTTTTTTCTGTAGGATAGTAATATTACCTCTCTCTTTCATGATTTTAGTAATTTGAGTCTTCTTTTTCTTGGTCACTCTAGCTAAAGGGTTGTCAGTTTTGTTAATCTCAAGAAACCAGCCTTTGGTTTCATTGATTTTCGCTGTTATTTTTCTCTATTCTATTATTTTGTGCTCTAATTTTTATTTCCTTCCATTTACTTGAGGTTCAGTTCGCTCTTTGTTTTGCGATTTCTCTAGTTTCCTAAGATAGAAGATTAACTTACTGATTTACGAGCATTCTTCTCTTTTAATATAAGCATTTAGAGCTATAAATTTCCCTCTGAGAACTGTTTTAGCTATATCACAGGTTTTGGTATGTTGTATTTTTGTTTCATTTATTTCAAAATATTTTCTTATTTATCTTGTGATTTCTTCTTTCATTGGTTATTTAGGAATGTGTCTTTTTAATTTTCAGATTTATTTCTATTGTTAATTTTGTTTTGGTTGAAAAACATATTTTGTGTGATTTGTGTGAACATACTTAGTATAATTTCAATCTATTGAGGTTTGTCTTGTGGCATTACTTTTGTTTCTTCATCTTTAAAATGCTCTCTAAAATAAGGATAAATTAAGGATAGTTGCTTGACTATCATTTCTAGTTCTCATGACTTAATGAGCATGTAATGCAAAGCTTAGTCAACGTTGAGATACAGACATTACTAAAGAGAACTGTTAGCACTACTTTTTTTAAGGGAGGCCAAACTTTTAAAAATATAGTCTCATTTATTAATTGTAAGGTTGGAGGAAATTATAACAGAGAATCTCAGATAAAGGTTATATCCTCAAAAATATGGGGGCAGTAATGAAATTATACAGTTTTCCTTTTGTGACCTTAAAAATTCATGAAATGAACAAAGAATAACAATTTAAAATATTTTTAAGAATAAAAAAAAGAATACTAAAGATTCTTTAAGAATCAAAAATTATTTTTATGTCTCTACAGGTTGGTATCATGCGTGATCGCCTGATTCAGTTTATCTCTAAACTACAATTTGCTGTGGCTATACTTTTGGCATCGTGGACAGAGAAAAAACGTAGAAAATCAACCACCACTTTATGTATACTCAACATGGCTTTCTCTCCATTCGTGTTGGTCTTCATAGTTTTTTCTACACTACTCTCTTCTCCTCTACTCCCCCTCTTTACCCTTCCTTTGTTCTTGGTGGGGTTTCCCCGACCTATTCAGAGTTGGCCAGGAGTGGTGGGCACTGCAGCCTGCGTGTGTGCAGATACAGTGTACTACTACCAGATGATCCCAGGTCTGACCGCTGCACTGCAGTCTGCAATGGCAGCTGGAAGTTTAGGTAAGTAGGTGGGTTGTGCTTAAATTCTCACTAATATATTGGGTTGGCCAAAAAGTTCATTTGTTCTTTTCTGTAAGATAGCTCAAGTAGTGCTTAGTTGTCTTGAACTTCATTCAAAACAGTTTTTTTAGATTGTATTATGACATCTGTCCTGTCAGCATGCATTTTTTTAAAAACCTATAAAAATTAGTGAATTTTTGCATAATTTAATATTGAAGATGGAAGGAAATATGCAACATTTTTGGCATATTGTGTTTTATTATTTCAAGAAAGGTAAAAACGGAACTGAAACACAAAAAAAGATTTGTGCAGTATATGGAGAAGGTGCTATGACTGATCAAACATGTCGAAAGTGGTTTGTGAAACTTTATGCTGGAGATTTCTCACTGGACAATGCTCCATGGTCAGGTAGACCAGTTGAAATTGACAGTGATCAAATAGAGACATTAATTGAGAAAAATCACCGTTATACCATGCAGGAGATCAGCTGACATACTAAAAATATTCAAATCCATAAAGTTATTGGTATGTGTCTTTTATTTTATGAAAAAAACCATATGGACTTTGGCCAGCCCAATATTTGAAGTACAAAGACATGAACATACAGAAAAACAGTTTTTTGAGCCAACCATTATACCGACCCTAATACTGTGATATGTAGGTAGAAAGACTAAATGTGAAAGATGTATATCTCCTGCTCCTTATTTTGAGGTAAAGTTATAAATAAAAATACTAAGGGAGAATTTTATTACAGTGATTTGATAATTTTTAAAAAACACTTTCTGAATAAAATCAGGTTGTAGCCTCATCATTGAAACATGAAAACACCTCACAAAACTTTTATGTACTTACAATGAGTTCATATCAAGTAGATGCAATAGATTCAGACCCATAAAGAGCGAAAACTGGCTTTATATAATACCAGACTGAATTGCTTAAGGATGTTTGCTCATATATTATTAGTTAGTATATATACAGAGTTACAGGGCATGATAACATGAAGGCTTTGGTCATTGATTGGTTGCCTGCCAAAATGAAGTGCTATGTAAATTAGCAAGATTTTGATGAGAATGAACTAACTTTATAATTACAAGTTTATGTTGCTTTTATAATTTGTGGTACACTAACTTCCAGTTCAACTATTATACTTGTCAGGATTGCTTTTAGATAAGGTATAAGCTGATGACAACAGTGTATTGTCTCCTAGCATAGGCCTCACCCCTTGACACTCATGTTAGAAATGTTCAATGACTTCCTAGCAAACTGATGCCAGTCAGTTTAGCAATTTAAGATTTGAATTTGAATGAAATGTTTACTTAGGTTGAATTTTTCTATTTACCTATGATTATATTAGATATGTTAGAAAAAACTTTATAGTACAAATTTTTTATGAATAATTATTTTCCTTTCTTACAGGAAATATTCTATACTTTTATCCAGTTTAATTTTTATTGTGCAATGCTGTGCCACTTTTTAAAATACTTATAATACTAAGCTCACATCTGAAATAATAAATACCTTTAGTAATAAAGTAGAAATTATGCTTTATTATCAAATCAGTTATACTCCACCAACAAGTTTATTATAAAGTATTTCCAGGGGAAAAAATGAAGTAACATTTCACACACATCTGATTGGCAAAAATGTACAAAGTCTGACATTACCAAGTATTGACTTGGTTATGGGGAGCATGAAGTCCCAAACCCTGCTAGAAGGAAATATATACATTTGTAAAACCACGTTGAAGAGTAAACTTCCAGTCGGTAGTGAAGATATGCATATCCCATTGCCTAGTGATTCCAGTTTTAGAGTCCATGATCCATTGATTCCAATTCTAGAGGAGCTCTTACATATCTGTTTTGGGGTCCCCAAGACCTTTCCTAGGTTTGATGATTTGCTAAGAGGATTCAGGATTCAGTGGATAGTGTTACTAAGATACTTTATAGCTAAAGGATGCACAGCAAAATCAGCAAAGGGAAAAGTCACATGGGTAAAAGAGACTAGATGCAAAATTCCAGGTGTCCTCCCCTGGTGTAGTCACATAGAATGTGCTTAATTCCTTAGCAGTGTGTTGTGACAATGTGTTATATCTTCACTACCAGGGATTCTTATTTAAGATTTAATTCCCAGGTCTTTTATTGAGGCTGGTCATGAGGCACCCCTCTCTACTTAGTGCATACCAAAATTTCAGACTCCCACAAGAAAAGCCAGTGTTCAGTACAAACTGTACTGTTTGCACTAAAATACAAGTTCCCAGAGGCCAGTCAAGCAACTTTGTAAGCAGGCCCTTCAAAGAATATCAGTTAGTTTTGCTATGTTAAGTCTTTCCTGCACAACACCTTGTACAAGCAGATTTGCACAAAAATAATTTCCGTAGCATTATTAAAGTAGTGAAAAATTGGAAGCATTTCAAATGTTTGTTGAATAGGAAATGAATATTTAAATTCAACTATGTTCATATAATGAATTCTCAATGCTGTTACAATGACTGACTGAGCTGTTTGCAGTTGACATGGGCAAATTGCAGGCACAATGTGAGAGAAAAACTTAAGTTTTAAAAGTATTTATACAGTGTAGTGGATAGCATCTTTTGTAAATTTTAATACCACAAAACACTTTTATGCATGTATATGAAAATGTCCACAATGTTTTATGTCATTAATGTGAAGCTGGCTTTTATATGCAATGTTTAATAGTTTTCCTAGTATTTTTTAACATGTAGTTAGGATTTTATATGGCAGGTTCTAATTTATTGTTTTTCTGGAAACTATATCCTTGACTTTTTATGTATTATTACCTGTAGAGAGATTAATTTAATGCCTTATAATAAGCAATGAATAGTGATTTCTATTTTTGACATAAAGAGACGGTCAAAGGAATTGTGAATTAGTTCAAAGTGTGTTATCAATTTTGAAGATTCATGTGGCAAAATAAAACAAGCTTGAATCATTACTTTTCTTTTGTTTGGACTTCTTTTAGGTCTCCTCTTACCTGGTTCTCATTACTTGGGCCGTTTTCAGGATCGTTTAATATGGATAATGATTCTAGAACATGGCTATAGTTACTGCTATATTAACATTAAGGTCAGTGTGCGTTTGAAACCTCTCTAGTCCAGGGCTGGGCAAAAGTAGATTTACAGTTGTAATATGAGTAAGTAATACTTAGTAAAAATAATCTAAGAATTAGTAAAAATAATCTAAGAATAAACTCTGTGTTTCATGTACTCACAAGTGTAAATGTACTTTTGCCAACCAGTACATTTTTATAATACGTGTGTAAAAAATTTTACCTGTTATGTACACATCAAATAATAACAGTTTGAAAAAGTATCTTTTAGTTAACTTGTGAACACACCTGGGGGTTTCAAAGTATATTTCAGTATACACATATCAATAGACAAACTAGTGTTGATTGTGTAACAGCACACTAACAAAATATACATTCCCAATTTTCATCTAGTCCTGCTTTTTCATCCCTGTCTAGTTGAGCATCTCAAAAGTATGACTCAGTAAAAATTTTTTTCACACCTACACCATATATCATTCTCAATTTAATAAAAACCTTTTGTTCCCACTGCTTCTACCTGGTACACCATGTTTTTTTCTCCTTCCTTTTAGAATAAAATGCCTTATTAGAATTGCTTATAGAACCTAATAAAGTGGGTTCTTTTACTGACCTTTTGTGTTCCATGATATGTGGTATAAAGACATACCTTTAGGTGGCAGTCTTTTTTTCTTTTTCAGTGTTTCTGGACATGAGCTTGCCTAGCTATATACCATCTACTCACTTTTTTTTTAAAGATTTTATTTATTTATTTTTAGAGAGAGGGGACGGGAGGGAGAAAGACAGGGAGAGAAACAGCAATATGTGGTTGCCTTTCCCGCACCCCATACTGGGGACCTGGCCCATAATCCAGGCACATGCCCCGACTGGGAATCAAACCTGTGACTTTCTGTTTTGCAAGCCAGCACTCAATCCACTGAGCCACACTAAACAGGGCCACTAACATCTGTATAATGCTTTAAAGTTTACTAAGTACTTTCATTACTTTAATCTTCGCAACCCTATGTGCTAGGATTATTTTTCTTTGATGGAGAAGGAAAAGGAATCTCAGAGAGGTTAGGTGACCTACTCGGGATTATGTACTAGCATCTGGTAGTCCATGATTTTAAAATGAGTTCTGATGTCACATTTCATGTTTCCTCCCTGGATCATAATAAGTTCTGACAGAATTACCTTTTATTAAAGGCACTGATAGTTTTGTAAAAATGTATAAACAAACAGCAATAATAATAGTAAGCAAGGACCTGATACATCCTCTTCATTTGATTCCTTTTGGGGTAGTAATCAAAATGTGTTTCAACTTTACATAAGAATGTATTCAGGCCCTGGCCCGGTAGCTCAGTGGGTTAGAGCATTGTTCTGGTACACCAAGGCTGCGGGTTTGATCCCCAGACAGGACACATACAAGAATCAACCAATAAATGCATAAATAAGTGGAACCAGAAATCAGTGCTTCCTTTTCTCTCTCTTCCCCTCTTTCTTCTCCCTACCTCTCTCTCTAAAATCAATTTTTAAAAAGTTTCTAAAAAAATGTATTCATAATATTTATTCTTTCAATATATATTTGGTGCATACCTACTGTATGCCATATACTGGTTTAGACACTGCATATATAGTAGTAACCAAAAGAGAACAAGCTGCTTTATGAAGTTTACATTATAGTTGGAGGAGACAGACAATAATCAAATACATAAATCTTTATTATTATTATTATTATTATTATGTTATCATAGTAAAACACTAGAACATGAGAATGGTTAAATAAATTATGGCATATCCACACAACACAATAATGCTCCCATATAAAGTAGGATGGAAAGGATACAAAACTACTGTGCATATTGTGTAATTCTAATTTTACTTTTTTCCCTCCAAAAAGTACTATAATTTTAAAATTTTTTGAGTGTGGTTCAAACTTGACTACAGATAAAGTTTTTTTTAAATTATAGTCATATTCAATAAAATTGTTGATTTCTAGTGGAATTTCTATAATTTATTTTGAAATAGTGGGATTATTTTTATCTCTGTATTCAACAGCAGATATCTTAATTCCTGTTAAGTTTGAGTTAAGGTGTAGCTCTTGAGTTAAAGAAAATTTTCACATTTTTTTATATTTTTATTTTGAGAAACAAGTTCATGGGCATTTACAATACTAGTTGCTTTTCTCTGTGTAATAAGTGATCATAAATTTGAGTACTTTTTAATTTCCTCAGGGGTTAGAATTGCAAGAAACATCATGTCATACTGCTGAAGCTCGAAGAGTTGATGAAGTTTTTGAAGGTGCCTTTGCACAAGAAGAATATGCAAAAATATGTTCCATTAATGGACACTTTGGAAATGTCTTGACACCCTCTACTGTTTTGCCTGTGAAACTCTATTCTGATGCCAGGAATGTCCTCTCTGGCATAATAGATTCTTATGATAACTTAATTGAATTTAAAGGTGACCTTGTTAAAGTACTTGTGTGGATACTCATTCATTACAGCTCCAGAAGGACCAGCGTGCAGGAACATGTTCACAAAACTGAAAATAAAGAGAAAGGATCTCTAATAATCCTGCCCACTTTGAATACTTCACCACAAAGCAAATCCCCAGAAGACGCAGTTAGTTTAAATTCAGGAACTTTAGATGACTGGTCTGATGATGTTTTGGGTGATAAGCCAACTACCAAAAAAGGAAATGAAGAAAAAGATCAATTAAACGTTTTGCAAAGTATAAATTTGCCTCTTCCAGGATCAGTAGAATCACAAGTGGTTGGTGATCATTCTATAGGCAAAGTTCCTGAAAATAGTCTTTACAAAGCAGTTATACTGGGATATCCTGCTATTGACAAAGGAAAACAAGAAGATGCCTATATTCCGCTCATGGAGTTCAGTTGTTCTCATTCTCACCTGTTAAGCTTACCTGAAGAGTGGACGTCTGACTGTTTGCCTAAGTCCAAAATAAGGGAGATGAGCTTATTGTTTCCAGAAGACTGGTACCAATTTGTGTTAAGGCAGTTGGAATGTTTTCCTTCAGAAGAAAATGTCCCAGATGTGCTGGAAGAAATTGCAAATGACAGAGTTTTAAAAGACTTTTATGTTCATGTAGTAATGACTTGTTATTTCAGTTTGTTTGGAGTATGCAATATGGATCCTACTCCTGGTCATATATTGAGAGTTTACAGTGGTGTTTTGCCTTGGTCTGTTGCCTTTGATTGGCTGGTGGAAAAGCCAGAACTGTTCCAGCTAGCCCTGAAAGCTTTCAGGTAATTCATTTTCACTCTATACAAGTTGTAACACTGGCAGGAAACTGTTGAGTTTTTTAATAACCTAGAAGGAGATACACCATCATTTATAATTTTGGAAAGTAATCACTTTCTTAAAACTGAAAAAGTTGCCTAGTATGTGTTGTGATAATCAGGAATACACTTTAGTTTATATATTTTTTTCTTTGGGTGGGGGACTTATTTTTCATTTGGATTTCTTAACTGTATCATTTCACACTTTTAATATGAAATATGCATCACTTCAGTTTAATGTCTTAAAAATATTGATTGACCAAAATCTATTTCATTTATAAAGTTGATAAAAATTTTAAAATTCTTTGTTTCTCCATATTTTAGGTATACTCTGAAACTGATGGTTGATAAAGCAAGTTTAGGTCCAATAGAAGATTTTAAAGAGCTAACTAACTACCTTGAAGAATATGAAAGTGACTGGTACATTGGTTCGGTATCTGATGAAAAGTGGAAAGAAGCAGTTTTACAAGAAAAACCATACTTGTTTTCTCTAGGGTATGATCCAAATATGGTAAGATTAAAACAGTTTTTGTATATTACCTTCAAGAGTGGAAATTGGTTATAAAGTATTTGAACTAGGTGATAGAGATATGACATTCTACATATTAATTACAGTTTTAAGGCATTTGTAATCATGACTTTTTGGCCAACTCACTTCAGTTGTAAAGTGATTGAATATTTACTTTTACAAACTTAATAGGAGCCAATTAAAAATGTGTAGTCATTGTGTAATAACTGACCTATAGGATAGTCAAATAAATGCGATTGCTGTAGCATGTTTGACTAAAAAGATTGTATGTCTGCTAAATTCAAGTGTATGAATTATCACTTTGGATTTGACTCCAGGAGAAAACTTAATTTGTAGTGGCAAAGTATTTCTTTTGCTGATAGTTATACTTTATTTGAAGCATGTCTGACCTGTGAAAATTAAGAAAGTTAAAATTAAGAAATTCACTCCAAATAGTAATTTTTTAAAATATAGTACTGGTTCTCATTGCATTTAAAATGTCACTGAGTGGGCATAGTATGAAAAACTCAATGTTACGAGCTTATTATGGGTTCCATGTCTGGCATTAGAGCCTAAGCTCTGAAGATGTGCTCCCAAATGAAAATTATTTTTATAAGCAGTCATTTAAAGTCTTGGAAATTATCCTAAAAGCATACAGCAAATGAAGAAATATTTATCGAAGAAAATCAACTAAAACCCAGTAAGTACAATAAGAGACTGCAGTATTTGCACCAAGACCTGTTTTCCCCAGCTCATTAAGATAGAAACATTCATCCAGACTGCATGGCCAAGAACACAGAGCTCCCTCTCTGCTCAGCTGCCAGTTGGAGGACTTTTCCTGGGAGAGGCAGGACTTCAGCCATTCTCATCTTACTCTTAGCAACCTGTTGTGAGGCTAGCTTCTGAGCATGTGTAGTCAAGAGGTGAGAACTCCTTTCTGGACAGTCCAACTCACTGGGTGGAGACTTTAACCTGGACATGGTGTCACTGAGAATACTAGTGCCCTGATCACCCTTGCATACCCGTGCAGTGGAGGTTCTGCACTGGGAGAGACAGGACAAGAAAACCCAGGGTTACTGCTCCTCCTCTACCAAGCACTTATTTCCTAAAGCTGAGGCATCACTCAGAGAGAAGCACATCATTATCTCACCTTCAGATTCAGAGCTCTGGCTCAGAAGGTTTGCCCAGTTAGAGAAGCAAACCATTAAACAGACAAACAAAATGAATCTCTTTCCAAAAGAACCAATGTTAGTTGCAAAACAGTGTGGACACATTGAAGCCTAAGATTCTCTCAAAAACTATGGATGTTTTAGTGAACAGTAAATTAAATTTGAAAATGTAGATCAATCAGGGCTATTGAACACCTGGATGCGAGTGCTTAACAGAGAGAGAGCCCTGCCAAAACCACTGTTATCCCAGTGTAACTGTGGGCCTTCACAAGGCTGCACTCCCAAAGGAGCAAAGACTTCACACCTGGCAGGGAAGTAGGGATTAATTTCACTGAAGTCATCTGAAAACTCACCAAACTAGTAAGCAGATAACAAGTCTTAACTGAGGGGGAGGAGAGGGTCAGTACCTGGAATTGTTACAGTGTTAACTAGAATGTCCAGTTTTCAACAAAAATTATGAGATTGGGGGGAAAAAAACAAACAGGAAAGTCTGACCCATACACCAGGGGAAAAAAAAACAGACATCAGAAATTACCAGTGTGGCTCAGTGGGTTGGAGTGTCCTCCTGTAACTGAAAGTTTTCTGGTTTGATTCCCAGTCAAGGCACATACTTAGGTTGTGTGTTCAATCCCCAGTTCAGATACATATGGTCCCTAGTCTGGGACTCATCAGAGAAATGCAAATCAAAACCACAAAGAAATATCACTTCATGCACACCAGGATGGCTAAAATGAAAAAGTCAGATAGTAAGTGTTGGCAAGGATATAGAGAAATTGGAACTCTAATACAGTGCTGGCAGAAATGTCAAATGGTGCAATCACCTTTAAAAACATCCTGACAGTTTCTTAAATGATTAAATATAGAATTACCTCTGACCCAGTTATACTACTCCTAGGTGTACGAAGGGGGACCCTAAAAAAACTGGAATTTATTTATAAAAAATTGTGTATTCTTACATGTTAAAACTTCAGTCACCTTCAAAGTACTCTCCATTTGATGCAATATGCCTATCAAGACGTTTTTACCAGTGCTTAAAACAGTTTTTGAATCCATCTATTTTGATGCCTTTTAGCACTCCTGCCATTTTTTGTTTCACCTCTTCCACATTGGTAAAACATTTCTCTAGAGGTCATTTTTCATGCAGGGAAATAAAACAAAGACACTCGAGGTGAGATCAGGTGAATAGGGAGGGTAGGGCATGGGGGGATCATGCAATTTTGAGTCAAAAACTGCTGAACACTCAGCACAGTGTACGCAGGTGCGCTCATAAATCACCCATCATGAAATGGGCAAGCACATTGAAAGAGTCTTCAAAAAAAATTCACTGAAGCCAAACATAGCCTCTCACAATTATGCCAGTTGGTACACTGGTACAGATGGGTTCCTAGAACACTCACCTAGTAGGAGAAGCCTGTACTACAAGGGGCCTGCCCTTCAAAAGATAATTACAGTTTTTTTGGGGGGTCCTCCCTCATATAACCAAGAGAAACAAAAACATCAATACAAATAAAAATATGTGCATCGATGTTGATAGCAGTGTTATTCATAATTGCCAAAAGATGGAAATAACTCAATTGTTCATCAGCTGATGAATACACAAATTGTGGTATTTCCGTACAGTGGAATGTTATTTGACTATAAAAAGACTAATGAAGTGCTGTTAAATGCTCAACGTGGATGAACCTTGAAAACACACTGAGTTACAGATGCCAGTCATAAAAGAGCACATATTATATGATTCTGTTAATATGAAATTTTCAGAATAGACAAACCTCTGTAGTTACAAAGTACATTATCGGTTCCTTAGGCCTGGGGGGATGAAGAGATAGGAGGATAATAGCTAAAGAGTACAAAGTTTCTTTTTGAGGTCATGAAAACATTCTAAAATCAGCTGGTGTAGTTGTACATATCAGAATAAACCATTTTAAAAACTGTTGAAATGTACACTTTACATAAGTAAATTGTATGGGCTGTAAATGATATCTTGGTGAAGCTGTTTTCGGAAAGAGCCCATTGTATGATTGCTCACTGACTAGTATATATGATTTATGCATTGCTGAGGCCAGGTGAGACCAAGGAATAGAGGGGAAAAAGGAAACAAAGAGGACTTCCAACCAAGATGGAGGCATACGTAGACACACTGCCCCCTCGCACAACCAAAAGAAGAACAGCAAATCTTAAAAAAAAAAAAAAAAAAAAAAAAAAAAAAAAAAAAAAAAAAAAAAAAAAAAAAAAAAAAAAAAAAAAAAAAAAAACAGAACTGACAGAAAATCAAACTATGGAAGTCCAGCACCCGGAGTTAAAGAAGAAACAGTCATCCAGACTGGTAGGAGGGGTGGAGATGGGCAGCCAGGTGGAGAGGACTCTCAGCAGGGCTGCAGCTGGCAAACCAGGTCCCACATTCACGTGCAGATAAACTGGAAGGAACAACTGGGGAGCAAGACAGACCACACAACCCAGAGTTCCAGTGCAGGGAAATAAAGCCTCAAAGCCTGTGACTGAAAACACCTGTGGGAGTTGAGGCAGCAGTGGGAGAAACTCCCAGCCTCACAGGAGAGTTCATCAGAGAGACCCACAGGGTCCTAGAGCCCAAACCCACTCACTGGGAATCAGCACCAGAGGGCCAAATTTGCTTGTGGGTAGCTGAGGAAATGACTGAAAGCTGGTAGAGAGTGGAGCAAGCGCCACTGTTCCCTCTCTGACCCCTCCCCCATGTAGAGCATCACAGCGCAGCTATGTGGGTTGCCCCGCCCTGGTGAACACCTAAGGCTCTGGCCCTTACTGAGTAGCAGGTGCACCGAGACAAAAAATAAAATAAAATAAAATAAATTTTTTAAAAAATGGCCCAAATGAAACAACAGATCAAGGGTCCAGCAAAAATACAACTAAGCGATGAGGAGTTAGCCAACCTATCAGATGCACAGTTCAAAACACTGGTAATCAGGATACTCACAGAATTGGTTGAATATGGTCACAAATCAATGGTGTGGACCAGATGGAACAAACATTCAACGAGAACAACGTAGAAACAAGAATCTAAAAAATTGACTTCCGGCCAAGATGGAGGCGGAGGTAGACACACTGTGCCTCCTCACACAACCAAAATTAAGGACAACAAAGATTTAGAAACAAGAAAACAACCACAACTGATAGAAAACTGAACTGTACAGAAGTCCAACAACCATTCATCCAGACTAGTAAAAGGGGCAGAGTCGCGGCAGGAAAAACTGGAGGTTGGTGGACCTGGGCACGAAGGCAGCAGCAGCTGACAGATCCCAGGCATGCAGACCCCAGGCACACAGGCGGCAGCTAGTGGACCTCCGGGCATAGGGTGGCAACGGTGCAGACCCAGTAAGGCCGTGCAAGGTGGCTGGCTGACCAGGCGGTCCCACATTCGTGGGCAAATAATCCAGGCGAAGGAGAAGCGGTGGAAGGGACTGGAATCCGGGAGAGAGTGGAGCAAGTGCCATTGTTCCTTCTCGGATCCGGCCCCCACATACAGCGTCACAACCCAGCGACTGGACTGCCCTGCCCTGGGGAACACCTAAGGCTCCACCCCTCACTATGTAACACCTGCGACCAGGCCAAAAATAAAAACCAAAAGTGGCTCAAATGGGAGAACAAATCAAAGCCCCAGAGCCAATTCATCTAAGCAACCAAGAGATAGCTAACCTATCAGATGCACGGTTCAAAGCCCTGGTAATCAGGACGCTCACAGAATTGGTTGATTTTGCTCACAAATTAGATGAACAAATGAAGGCTACACTAAGTGAAATGAAGGAAAATGCACAGGGAACCAATAGAGATGGGAGGAAAACTGGGACTCAAGTCAATGGAGTGGACCAGAAGGAAGAAAGAAACAAGCAAACAGAAAAGAAGGAAGAAACAAGAGTTCAAAAAAATGAGGAGAGGCTTAGGAACATCAAGGACATTTTTAAACATCCCAACATCCAAATTATAGGGGTACCAGAAGGGGAAGAGGAAGAGCAACAAGTGGAAAAGTCATTTGAACAAATAATAAAGGAGAACTTCCCAATCTGGCAAAGGAAATAGACTTACAGGAAGTCTGGGAAGCTCAGAGAATCCCAAAGAAGATGGACCCAAGGAGGAACACACCAAGGCATATCATAATTACTTTAGTCAAGATTAAAGATAAGGAGAAAATGTTAAAAGCAGCAAGAGAAAATGAGAGAGTTACCTACAAAGGAGTGCCCATCAGACTGTCAGATGATTTCTCAAAAGAGACCTTACAGGCAAGAAGGGGCTGGAAAGAAGTATTCCAAGTCATGAAAGGCAAGGACCTACATCCAAGATTGCTCTATCCAGCAAAGCTGTCATTTAGAATGGAAGGGCAGATAAAGTGCTTCCCAGATGTCAAGTTAAAGGAGTTCATCATCACCCAACCCTCATTATATGAAATGTTAAAGAGACTTATCTAAGAAAAAGAAGATAAAAATATGAACAGTAAAATAACAACAAACTCACAGTTAGTAACAACTGAACCTAAACAAACAAACAAACAAACAAAAAACTGAGGAAACAGAACAGGAACAGAATCACAGAAATGGAGATCACATGGAGGGTTATCAGTGGGGTAGTGGGAGGGGGAGAGAGGAGCAAAAAGGTACAGGGAATAAGTAGCATAAGTGGTAGGTACAAAATAGACGGGGGGAGCTTAAGAATAGTATATGAAATGTAGAAGCCAAAGAACTTATATGTACAACCCATGGACATGAACTAAAGGGGGGGGATGCAGGTGGGAGGGGCTGTGCAGGGCAGAGGGGAGTAGGGGGAGGGGGAATGGGACAACTATAATAGCATAATCAAGTATATTAAAAACAAGGAAAGAAGCAGTGAGATTTTGCTGTTCTGTTCATTGAGCGAAATGCTGTCAGGTAACTCTTAGTCCTGAAAACAAGCAACTTGTGTATACATTTTAACACACCACTTTCTGTTTAGTTTGCCTCAATACAGTAGAATCTTTTCTAAGTTTTTAAGTAAAATATAAAGGCCTGAACATAATCTTGGTTTTTTTTTTCTGCCCCACCCCTTTCATACTTAAAGGGAGTTTACACTGGGAGAGTACTTACCCTTCAAGAATTATTGATCCAAGTTGGGAAGTTAAATGCCGAAGCTGTCAGAGGTCAGTGGGCCAATCTTTCATGGGAATTGCTTTATGCCACAAACGATGATGAGGAACGCTATAGTATACAAGCTCATCCACTACTTTTAAGAAACCTTACAGTACAAGCTGCTGATCCTCCCCTGGGATATCCAGTTTATTCTTCAAAACCTCTCCATATACACTTGTATTAGAGCTCGTTGTGACCTGTGCATGTGTTGTCATCAAATGAGATGTCTTATCTTTCCTTTCTAGAAGAGTAAGGATGATTTCTCAAATTTCACTGACCTCTCTCTCCTCCCACAAGTCAGATGCCTGGGGAAAAGCTAAGCTCTGTAAAGTTGACTCTCTTAGCTATCTTAATGGCCTAAAAGAAAAAACTATGTCTTAACATAAAGGTTAAAACTATTGGCCAATTTTTCTGCCCTATGGATTATGATAGGCTTTGTTAAATATAAAACATTAGTATAAAATTAGATAATGAATTGTTTAATGCTTTCTTAAATGTGTGATAGATGGCTTGCCTTATAAAGTTAACAACTATGTAATGTTTACATACTTAAAAGACACTGTTTTTAAGTAATGATAACAGATGCTATTAAAGGTTGTATTAAGTATATTTATTTATTTGAAATACAATTAAACTTTATAGTATTTTCAAACTTTGTGCCATTTTATTTTAACATTTAGCATGGTCTGAATGTTTTTATATAATTATCTTCTTTTTATATATTTCAATTCAGAAACCTCCAAAATTTTTAATAAAATCTTTTCCAATAAAACCTTTTTATTCCAAGTATCTTTTTCAAGTATGTGAAAGGAAAGGGATTTATCCCATTCATCATTAAATACTCACAGGATTCGCAATGTTAGGGTAATTCATGTGTGATTCCTGGTGGCCATTCTGTAGACCTGGCTCCTTATGCATTTCTTTTCAACTGGATATACTCCTGAAAAATGACCCACAGGACTAGCAGTTACTAATGTCTTAAGGTATTGAGCTAAAGACAGAAAGAGATTTTGGGAGAAATTTTTTCATGTCATCAGGATTTCATTTTCCTTCTCTAGCTCCTTACAGACTTTTTATAGGTACTTATAATGAGGATAAACAATAAATCTGCATTACTTGAGAATTAATTTCCTCTACCCGTTACTTTATTTTCACCTAAATCTATAATAGCCTCCTAAGTTGGTAATACAGTAATACATTCTTTTTATAAATGTTTGAAATAATTTGAAATGTAATGATTAGGTTATTGTTACTACTATTCCATTTATTTAGTATGTGGAACAATTTGATCCAGCAATGTTAAAGGATAACTTTCAGACTAATTTTTAAATAATGAATTCATGAGTTTTGTATCTTAGCTAATTTTGGAGAAGCAGTATAGTTATATAGGAGACAGGGCTTGATGTTACATCTGAATTCAGATTTCAGGTTTATGATCTACATAATTGAGATTTACTAGCTGGGTGGTTTTATGTATTTTTTGTCACCTGTGAAAATTTTATTAAAAACACTCTCTGTAATTATCAGTTTTAATGACTGTATAACATTGATAGGTATAGTAACCCCCCAAATTATGGACATTTTAAGCTGTTTAAAGATTTTCATTATTATCATAACGATAAGCCATGCTTTCCCTTTACCTTGCCTGCTCCTCAAACTGCTCCATGTCCTTATTCATCCATAGCCAGGTTTCCTCATCTTTCCCTTGTCAAACTGTAACCAAGCAAACCAGGGCTCCGCCACATGTCACCTTAACACATGACCCAACAGTTAATGTTGAAAGAAACAGGGTTTTATTAACAGCTTTCCAACCTCTGAGGGGGTGGGAGCACTCCTGCTCAGAGCCCTGTTCTCCCACAAGACCCAGCACTTCCCATGCTCCCCACCAGGCTCTAAGCAAAAGCATGACCAGAAGTTCCCCATATTTTTATCTGTTCTTAAGCCGGTTGCACAAACATTCCTCCCTCCCTTTTGTGAGTTTCAGAGTCGCCATCCTCTCACAGCAGCTCTCCTTCAGGATCTGGGGTACAATCTTCTCACCCTCCGTGTAGTGGTTCAGGGAAACATGCCCATCACACTGGATCATGTGAAGTCCCAGGAGGCACACATCCCAAGAGAGTGGCTTCTCTGTGTGTCCTTCAGAGAAGCAGAAGTAGCTCAGCGTTCCCAGTCACAGTTCAGCTCCAAGCATCTCCCACGAATATGTGCTTGTTTAGTCAGGTCCCTGCATGGCTCCATCAGCTCTGCCACCATCTTCAGGCAGGCTTCCCAGTGGGTCTTCTCTTTCTTACTCCAAGCCGTGTAGCTTGCTCTTCCTCCAGTCCTTCTGGCATCTCCAGGCCTCGTGGTGGGCCAGATCCCTTCTCTTTCAGCCTGCCCTTACCATAAATGCTTGGCACAGAACTTCCTACGTGACCTATCTGACTCCTCCTATGATGTGCCACTTTTGCCAGTTCCCTGGTATTTTCTGCCTTCTCTCACCTGCCATCTTTAGTCAGGGCAAGAGTTCCCTGTGATGCACAGACATCCGGGGTGGGCATCCACCTTCCCCGGTTATATCACAAGTCTCTATACGCTCTTACCGTTTAAGAAAGGTACCACTATTAACTTGGCATTGTTATCCAAAGTATCTTAAAAGTATCCACTTCTTCCTTGCCCCAAGTGAAGGTTGGTAGGGGGTTTCTCCTGTTTTAGAGGAACCTCACTATGCACCCCATTACAAAACCATTTCAGTCTGGATTCCATTTCTACTATTTCCCCAAAGAAAGTTTTAATTAAGGTCACTATCTACTTCCATGTTCTCGTCTTATTTGCCCTCTAAGTAGCATTTGACACATTTGCACACTCCTCAAATCACATTCCTTTTTTCTTTCAGCCCCTGCCCCCTGACACCACCATTATCTTCATTTTCTTCTGTCTCCCTGATTGCTCAATCTCTTTTGCTGCTTTCCTTTTTCTAGCAGACCTCTAAATTTTGGAACTTCTCACCAATTGGTTCCAGGCCCCCTTTTCTTAATCTGTATTCACTATAAACCAGGGGTGTCAAACTTACTTTCAGCGGGAGCCACATCAGCCTCGTGGTTGCCTTCAAAGAGGCGAAATAATTTTAGGACTGTATAAATGTAACTACGCAGCTATCAAGGAGTCGAAATTACATTCGGCCCTTTGAAGGCAACTGCAAGGCTGGTGTGACCCCTTGTGAAAATGAGTTTGATACCCCTGCCATAAACAATGTAATCCACTGTAGGTTTACAGTTGTGAGTATGCAAAACAGAGTTTATTCTTGTGTTACTGTTGTGAACAACTGCAAACATACTTTTGCCCCATTCTGTATATACCTACCTCAGCCTCTCTCCTTAGCACTGATGACATATAAGTAACTTATTTTCCCAGCTGTATTCAAAAGTGACCTTACTGAATTTCCCTGAAAACGTGCTTTTCTGACTTCTATTTAGTAGTGCATAGGTAATTCACAGCGATGATCTCACAAAGAACAACTAGCAAAACTGGGCAAAATAACATTTTTAAACCTACTTAAAGGTATCAGAGAACCAAGAAGACAATGAAGAATTCCTTCAACAAGATCCAAAGAAGAATAAAATTTAGAGACCTGAGCTCAGCATTTGGGCTGCTTTTTTTTTCTGGTAGCATTTGCTGTTCAGGAGGAGGTGGTTGAGAGCCTGAGAAGCTAAACAATTTTATAGCCTTGCTGCAGAGTTAGAGGGATAAAAATTGGAGTTCAAGGCTCTTCTACGAAGGAGGGAGGGACTTTAGTAACTGACCACACTTCAGATTGGGACCTCAAGGACTACATCCTAATTTTAAGGGGAAACAAAAAAATAGATGCTATTTGAATCTTTGCAATCCCTAAAACTGGGCTAAGGTGACCCTGAATTCCTAGCAAAGCTAGACACTACCCAGAGCAAATGTAAATGTTCTCTGGACTGACCTTTCAAGTTTTTTATAATTTTTCATATTTAATACTAGACAATCTAAAGCACCTGAGGAGGTAAGACAACCTGATCAAAACCCAAGAGAAATGATAGACAATATGAACAGACCCACAGGGCATCCAGGTAATGAGTCTTTAAACACAGGCTTAGTAATTACGGTGTTTGGTACAGAGATATAAAACACAAGACTCAAAGTTTCTGCAGAAAATTAGAAATGATGCAGAAGAATTGACAAGTCCCAAACTGAAAAATACGTTAATCAAGTTTAAGAACTCAGTGAATATATTTGATAGAAATTGGACACACCTAAAGGACGAATTAGTGAATTAGAAGTTAGGTCAGAAGTAAATATTGGCCAAAAAGCTTGTTTTGTTTTTTCCAAACAATGGCTCTAGTAGTGCTTAGTTGTCTTTAACTTCATTCAAAACAATTTTATTAGATTGTATTGTGACAACTGTCATATCAGTGTGCATTTTTAAACATCAAAATTGGTGAATTTTTGTGCAGCCATTTTACCATTGAAGATGAAAGATACATGCAACATTTTGGGGATACCATGTCTTGTTGTTCCTAGAAAGGTAAACACAACTGAAATGCAAAAAAAACCAATTTGTGCAATTTATGGAGAATGTGCTGTGACTAATTGTGTCATAAGTGGTTTGCAAAGTTTCTTAGTACTATTGGCATTTTGGCCCAAGAATTCTTTGCTGTGGGGCTGTCTTATGCATTGGAAGATGTTTAGGAGCACCCCTGGCCTCTCCCCACTAGAAGCCAATAGCAAGTAATAGCTGACACACTCAAAATATCCAAATCAATAAAGTTATTGGTAAAAATGGAAAATGTGTCTTTTATTTTATGGAAAAAATTAAATGGACTTTTTGGCCAACTCAATATCCAATATGAAAACTGACATAGAAGAATGGAAAATACAATGAGAGGATTAAGAGACATAGGGTTGCCATGAGATTGGACATACAAGTCATTAGAATTCCAGGAGAGGAGAATCTGCCGGAGCAACATTTTAGGAGATAATGACTTGAGAATTTATCATATTATTAAGAGCCATCAATCCCTGCAATACCAAAGCATGATAAATAAAACCACACCCCAGCACATCATAAGAAAAAATATATATAAAGGAAATCATAAAAGCAGCCAGAAGGACATAAACAGACATTGCTATCAAAGCAGCAGCAATATTAGCAAACTGACAACTTCTCAACAGAAAATGTGGAAACAAGGAATCAGTGGAATATCTTTGGAATATCAGTGGAATTTGCTGAAAGACAGTAACTGCAAAAAGACTCTATACTCAGCCTTTCACCAAAAACAACTCTTTAAGGATGAAGGGAAAGACACTTTCAAACACAATATGTTCAACAGCAGATTCCCATAAAAGGAAACAAATATATTTTCAGAGAGAAGAAAAATGATCCTGAAGTAGCTCAGGGATACAGGAAAGAATGAACAGTAATAAAAAAAGATAAATATATGGTTAGTCCTATATTAATGATGATATAAAATAGTTTTAGAGGTTAAAATAAATGTCAAAATACATAATAGCAGTATATAAGTTGGTGCAGGAATTAACAGAGTGAAAGAGTTCTAGACCCTTGTATTACCCAGAAAGAATTTTAAAGTACCAAGTAATTAAATTAGATTTTGCTGTACCACCTATAGGATAACCACTAAAAAATAGAAAAAGTATGTAGGTAAGGAGGAAAGTATAATAATAAGGTGAAAAAGAAAGATAAAATTTATCAAGTTGTACACTTACAATATGAGATCTGTCTAGAAAAAGTCCAGCCATTGTTAATGTAACAGTTTGTGTGACATTGATGTAACCTGGCAGCCAAGGAGAGTGGACTGGAATGCACAGGTGTGAACAATGATAACTTCACTGTACTAGTCAGTGGGGGCAGTAGATGATATTGAGTGAGCATGTGTACTGTGTGGTCATCGTATTCAAAATCACTGAGCAAGTAGAGCAACAAATCTGCATCAAATTTTGCATTAAGCTTGAGCATTCCTCTCTAGAAACTAATTCAATGATTCAGAAGGCTGCAGCTATTGGTAACTGTGATTGGCAGCTTCATCACGACATCACTTCTCATGCAGTTTTTTTGGCAAAACATCAAGTCACCCAGGTGACTCAGCCCTCCTACAGTCCACATTTGGCACCCTGCGACTTCTGGCTTTCCCCAAAACTAAAATCACCTTTGAAAGAGAAGAGATTTCACACTGTCAATGAGATTCAGGAAAATACAATGGAGTAGCTGATGGCAATTGGGAAACTGTGAGGTCCCAAGGTGTCTCCTTGAAGAGGACTGAAAGGTCAGTTGTCCTATGTACAATGTTTCCTGTATCTTCTTCAGTAAATATCTCTATTTTTCATATTACATGGCTGGATATCTTCTGGACAGACTTCGTACATGCAATTTATTGTACATCAATTATTTTTCAGTAAAGGTGTTAAAAAGAATAGGATGTTTATTAAATCTGCCTAGCAATAATCGACTGTAACTAAGGTCTCATGTGATTTTATTTGTGCACCCACTACTTCAGCAGACAAACCCTAAAGCCATAGCTTCTCCTGGTGACTTGTCTACCAACTCACCAGCCATCCTCTTGCACAAACCCATTGATGCCTCACTTTCAGCACTGGTAGAATGGAACATTCCATCTCCTTCCTATTTCAAAGGGCCATTGGAGATAATAATCAGGAAATGAGATATCAGTGCAAAATAATACTTTTCTTAAAGTCAATAAGTGAACACTTTGTTTCACATTTCTTGACTGTCTTTGAGAAAATGAACTTTGACAAAAATTTACCTTTCCATCTTGGGCTGCTGGCAAAATAGCCTGAGAATGACAGAGGGCTTGTACAGATATTATTAATTACATGCTATAAAAAACACTATACAGATGAATTTCTAAAAATCACTTAAAATTATACCTTTGCTACCATTTGTTGGCTGGTGTGATTAAGCAAACTGAATTCGTTTTTCCTTTATCCTCATACCATGCTAATTTCAGTCTCTCTGAGTTTTCATCCATGACATTCTGTAGGCAAAGAATGCCTGGCTGACCTGGCTGGTGTGGCTTAGTTGGAGTGTCATCCTGTAACTGAAGGGTTGTGGGTCCGATTCCCGGTCAGGGCACATGCCTAGGTTGCCGGTTCCAATCCCCAGTCTAGGCATGTAGGATCCACATACAATCCCCAGCCTGGGTGTGTATGGGAGGCAACCAGTCAACACTTCTCACATCGATGTTTCTCTCCCTCCCTTACTCTCTCTCTAAAAAAGCAATTAAAATAATGTCCTCAGGATTAAAAAAAACGAATGCCTGGCCTACATACTCTCAACAAACCCTGAATACTGGCAAGCACAATGCCAACCACCGTAGGCTCAATGACAAAATAAAATTGACCTGGACCCCGATCTCCTGAAGCCTTTCTTAAAGTGTACCCTTTCAAGGCTCAGTTCAAGTCACACCTTCTCTACAAAGAGCTCCCACAGTGCCCTGGCCAGTGTGACTCAGTTGGTTGGGCATCTTCCCACAAGCCGAAAGATCGTGGGTTCAATTACCACTCAGGGCACGTGCCTAGGTTATGGGTTTGATCCTTGGTCTGGGTGTGTACAGAAGGCAGCCAATCGATGTTTCTCTCACATTGATGTTTCCCTTTCTCCCTCCCTGCCCCCTAAAAAAAAATTTTTTTTAAACAAAACAAGGAGCTTCAGCACTGACCTATCTGCAAATCTCACCTTTTTCTAAACTTGCACTGTACCATACCACATGTTACTCTGTAGCATTCTAGAATTGTTCCAACAATCCGTCTTTTTTTTTACCCCAGGCGCAGTGTTGATTAATCAGTTTTCACCACTGGTTGTACAATAGCCCACTCTTATTACATTTTATCCCCATCCTACACCCCCATTTTCTCCCCATCTTGAGCAACCATTATAATACATCTAAATGTTTATCTCTTCATTGTATTCTTACAAAATGAACACTACCTTCTATGCACATAAATTTCAGTGTGTATTAACAGTTATAGTTCTTTCATTTTATGCATTCATCACCAATCTTCTAAGACACACCCACGTTGCTGTGTGTGCATTTATGCCATTGCTTTTACTTGCTGTGCCCTACGGTGCACCTTCACCACACATTACCTTCCCCCTTCCCGAGGATAGCCACCAGGGGGGCCTCCAACTTCCTCAACAACTATTCTACAGTTATTTTATGTACATTACCTTGCCTATAGCTAAACTGTGAACTGCTTATAAAGAACCAAGGTTTTCTTCTGTTAAACCCTCTTTGACAGTAGATAATTAGGGAATATTTGTTGATTTTCTATTGTGGCCTATGCATGTTCTTTACTGTAAGGTGCTAAAAATTAAAGTAAAATTAGAGTAAGGAGTTGCCAATGGAGTCTTCCTGGTGTTTAATCTTGACTTTACCCCTTACCAGCCCTGTGACCTTAGGAAAGTAACACCTACTTGCTTTGGACATCTTTTTAATCTATAAAGGTGGATATGACCACCTACCTTAGTGTGCTGTTATGAGGAATAAATGAATTAATACAAAACACCTCAGTACAGCAAATGGCATAACAGGTATTTATATCTGCTCATTCCTCAGCACTCAGCTTTGTGTAATATTCCATACATTTACGTTAAATGGATTACTGTAATTCTTTGATTACCATTCTGATAACCTAGATTTTAAGGATAAATGCTAGAGTATGTTAAAACGCTCTTTTTTTTTTCAAGAATGTAGTATGTATTACTCTTTATTGCAAGATTCACGGCAATCTTTTATTTGTTGTTTATTACATGTTGAAAGGAAAATCATATCTTTTAAGAAGTAAAATCACAAGTTATTCTTCTGTGCATGAGAAGATGGCTGTTCTCATGTTTTCCAGTTCTTCCTCCAGTGGCTTGAAAATGCAAGTACTCTGTCAGTCATGTTTTGTCTTCGGGGTGTTAAAGCAAGAAAATGTACCCTGTAACAGAATGACAGCAATACAAATCAGTCCCTCCTTGTATTTACCCCAATTTTTGACAATTCCTTCTGTTTTAAGGAACTATATCATGATGATTCACTGTTGAGAATTCTTATTTACAAAACCTGGACAAATGCTTAAATTAGAATAAAAATCATAGTTAATTCTAGAGCTACAGAATAAGCTTGGCATTATTATCTCTTCTATCACTGATAAGCATCTACTCAAGTCATTTTGTTAATGCTGAAATCTCTATTATCACTCTCCTGGAGCAGCATATCATATGTCATACACTGACTTGCCTTAATAATTACAAAGAATCAGAATATTTAGAATTGAAATATTTGATAGACAACTCTAAAATGATTTGTGAACTTTTGACTATATTGCTTTTAGACAAGGCAACTCAATCATCCCTAAGATGTGACATTTCATTTGGGAAGACATGCATTTACTACTTCCAAGAATTTGCACTAAGACAGAAAAATAAAACACAAAATTGAATGTAGCTATTGTTCTTAATCTCTAAAAATAATAAACATTCACCAAAACAAAGTTCCAGCCATACTGTTCCTAGCCTAAAAGACAGAAACAAATTCAAGTATTATCCCCAAGTACATTTAGTTTGAGATGAAGGTATACTGGTATTCTCTTAACTTAGGTTATAAACAAATTGCAATAAGGGGATGGATATATAAAATAGAAATAACAATGTGGAAGAAAGAAGCAGGGAGGAGAGAGTTGAGTTAAAAAAATGAGAAACAGTGTTTAAAAGTTTCTATGGTTTCGTGTAAAGAATGAGGTATGATGTCTCAGAAATAGTACTGGGAAATGAAAGGATGCCCAGTGTATCATTTAAAAAAGTGATAAAGCAACAAGACCACACAATAAGCAATATATTCGAGACAGTGGTAGGAAGAGAAAGACCATCAAGTGCTAGATTTACTGAATAATGTTTACATTTTACAGTTAAATATTGTGTAAATAAAATAAAATACTGTAACATCTGCTACAGAGGGATTGAAACTCTAGACCCTGCTCCTTCTTTCCCCTCTGAAATGATTATTTCTATAATGTGTGTCTCTCTGTCATATTATTTAACTCTTTAATCTTCACACTATCTCTTAGCTCAATATCCTTTTACCATCAAAATGAAAGTATTAACAGCTAATCCTTAATGAGCACAACACTCCACAGTGTGTTTTAAGAGTTTTCCACATATTAACTCATTCAATCCCTGTGACAATTCCACAACTAGGTGCTGTTGTCATCGTTAATCTCCATTTTGTAGATGGGGACATTATTGACAGAGAAGTAATTGGCCTGAGGTCATGGGACTGAACAGGGCAAAACTAAGATTTTAACCCCTGCAGCCTGGCATCAGGATGCTGTGTCACCTCTCTAGTAAGGTGGCGTTTCCCTCTCGACTCTTATCCATCAGTGGGCACAGTACAACTATGCCACCTGTATTCCAAATTTAAAACTCAGATATAATCATTGATGAAGCTCTACCTTTAGAACCATCCCACACCACCAAGCCCCAATATTACCAAAACACTTACACATGATTTGGCCCAAAGCAAACTGGTCCACAGCACAAGTTAGGAGAAAATGTATAGCCACCCCCACTGCCCTGCCACCTTCATGATTTTTCAAGCTCTGGATGGGTTAGTGCAGCATTTTGTTTCAAGCATTTTTGCCTTTTTCACTAATTCATTTTTACTGTCCTGCAGAAAGTTGGAGCAAATTAAATATCCAACAATTCATGGATTGCTTAACTAGTGGTAGGTTATACAATGATACACATGGTAATCCCATTTTATAATTCTGTTTCTGTGTCAATCCCTACTCACTTATTTCTGGAAGAAGGTAGTATCATTGGAAGAAATGCTTCAATAATAAAAACTATCCACAGAAATAACCTTTCTTTGTGTAATCATCTCCATAATTTTTGGCTTAATTCCTTAACATTTCCTATGCTGTTTATACATTAAATTTTTTGGATGGTCACAATTTTCTCAGAAATAGTTCATAATATTTTTCACTTTTCTATGAGAAGGAGTGTTGAAAGAATGAACGACCCGCCTATTTTCTGAGACGCAGACACAGGCACGTCTCAGATGTGCAGAGTGTTTCTGGATCAGTGCAAAGGCACCAGTACAACACAGCGAGGGTGCATCAGTTTTGACAGCACAAGTGCATCAACAGAGGTAAGCACGGGGCTGACGTTCACGCAGTCCTGGGGAGAAATGAGATGCGAGGCCAGGTATCAACCTGAGGAGGCGACACCAGAGCTGTTCTGTAGGCTGAGTGGGAAAGAGCATTTGGCACACACAGTGGTCAAACAGTAAGTGTAGAAGAAAAAATGGCAATCTTTGTTTTGATTTTACCTTACAGTAAACTTTCTCCGAGACTAGCAGTAATTTATAACAAGCCAACAGATACACGTGGGGAATAGAATACTTTTTATATCTTTTGTATTGATATCATGAGATTAGTAGAGGGTTAAGAAAAGTTTTTAAGCACTAGAAAATGTCATGCTTCCCTACAAGTTTGATATGTACAAGAAATGTGTAAGTTGTTCTTACCAGACCACGCTTAAAGTTCTTAATGCTTCTCTTTCCCAATATGTTCATTAGCCACATGCCCCAGGTTGGCATATATTGCCACAAATATGCTATAAACAGAAAAGGGTGCTCTCCAATCCAAACTTCTTTCAGGTCATTGGCCATGCTGACCAGCATCAGCCGCACACAACGGCTGGTGACCATCTTGATGGGCTCGTCTGGGTCGCTACCTACAGACTAAGAAACATTTTAAAGATAAAGTGAATGCTGAGTGTTTATCCAAGGCATTTCATAAAACTTTTTTAAAAATATATTTTATTGATTATGTTATTACAATTGTCTCATTTCCCCCCTTCATTCCCCTCCACCCTGCACATCCCCTCCCACCCACATTTCCCCTTTTAGTTCATGTCCATGTGTTGTAAGTTCTTTAGCTTCTACATTTCCCATACTATTCTTGCCCTCCCCCTGTCTATTTTCTACCTACGGGTCTACGCTACTTGTTCTCTGTACCTTTTCCCCCTCTCTCCTCCTCCCACTCCCCTGTTGATAACCCTCCATATGATCTCCATTTCTGTGGTTCTGTTCCTGTTCTAGGTGTTTGCTTAGTTTGCTTTCATTTTAGGTGTGGTTGTTAATATCTGTGAGTTTGCTGTCTTTTTACCGTTTATATTGTTTATCTTCTTTTTCTTAGGTAAGTCCCTTTAACATTTCATATAATAAAGGCTTGGTGATGATGAACTCCTTTAACTTGACCTTACCTGAGAAGCCCTTTACCTGCCCTTCCATTCTAAATGAAAGCTGTGCTAGATAGAGCAATCTTGGATGTCGGTCCTTGCCTTTCATGACTTGTAATACTTCTTTCCAGCCCCTTTGTGCCTATTTTAACACCTTGGTTGTGGGACTTCCATATAGTTCAATCTTTCTATCAGTTCTGGTTGCTATTTTGTTTCTAAATTGTTGTTGTCCTTATTTTGGTTGTGCAAGGAGGCACAGTGTATCTACCTACACCTCCATCTTGGCCAGAAGTCTCTACAATTTTCCTTATGCCATGAGTTACAGTTTGTAAATAAGTCACAAAACCCTGAGGCATAGTGATATAATATCAATACATAACTACTAAAGCATTCAAATTATATCCCAACTAGAAATTTTTACCTGTGTGACATCACTACTTAGGGCATTCTTCACAATATTTGATTGCACAGGTCCTGGGAAAATGTTAGACACTACTATACCTGGGTATTCGGCAAGTTCAGTTCGAAGGCAATTAAAAAAACCCTAAAGATGAAATAAAAAAGCAAATAAATACAGACATATATCTCATGTTTAAGCAAATTAGTACCTACACAGTTCTTCAACTATGAAGGACAATAGCAGCACATTATCAAAATATGTTCTGAAATGCGTGACTAACAGGAAATGTAATTGTGCAACCTTATTAGGTATTTTTAACCATAAGATTGGAGGCCATCTAGAATAGCATTTTCAGCTCTTTCGAGGTATGAATGGTTCACCTGTTTGGCAGTGGTGGATCATGACATCAGTGATTTTTAAGGTAGGCAAGCACTGGATAGGTGAAAAAATACCCCCTGGAGATTCTGATACACACTCTTTACACCAATCCCCATATCTCACTCCAAAAGGGGTGCATGTTCTCCACTGAGAATCACTAAGCTTTGGTTTCTTTTTATCTCTCAAAGTGGTTTAATGTGCCAGTATTGGGGCAAGGGGGTGGGATTAGTACTTAACAGAAGTTCTCATCAAGAAAGAATTCAGCCCTAGCCAGGTGGCTCACTTGGCTGGAGGGTCATCCCATACACAGAAAGGATGCAGGTCCGATCCCCAGTCAGGGCACATGCCTAGGATGTGGGTTTGATCCCTGGTTGGGGTGTGTACGGAGGCAACCGATTGATGTTTCTGTCTCACATCAATGTCTGTGTCTGTCTGTCTGCCTGTCTGCCTGTCTGTCTCTCTCCCTCTCTGCCCCCTTTCCTTTCTCTCTAAAATCAGTGAACATGTCCTCAGATAAGGAAGGAAGGGAAGAAAGAAGGAAGGAATCAACCTTTTCTATTTAGTACCAGTTTAACAATTAGTTTCAGCCAACATTCATCTTTTCTAGACAGTAAGACCCTCTAGACTCAAATACACTTGTCATTTCTAAACCAAATAGGGAGTAAACATCTACTTTCCCTAATCTCTTTTCCTAATTTGGGAAATGGTCCAAGATTGCATTGTTATAAGCTGAGTTAACTACTGAAAAGCCTAAATAGCTAACCTCCAGGGTACATTTATGTATGATCCAACAAAGTTAAATAGGTACCAGCCCTTAACTCTGCCCCCTAACAAAAACACAGGGCCTATGAAGATTCATGTTAGAGACTAAGACAGTGCCTAACTGTAACAACAGGAAAAACACTTTCTAAATGCATGAATTCCCATACCCTTAACTTTCTGCCATTCTTTAGCAAAGGGAGAGGACAAACACCATAAGAGCCAATACATCAGACACTAAAACCTCTTCTTGTTTGAAGTCACATCTAGTATAATGTGATAGTGTGAACTTTTCATTGATAAACAAGTTCAACTCTCTGGCTTGCTGGGCATCTGACAAGGAAATGTGCTCTTCAAAGAGTCTTTATCTGACATGACACATTGTATCGGAGGATCAAAGCCAGCAATAAAACAGTGAGTCTTGGAAAGCAGGCCGGACAACTCACATTGTGTTTGACTGAGAACATCCTGCATGTCTGATGACATACTTGGTGCCAAATAAATGGGGGGCCACCTTCCCTCATCTACCAGCCTCAGAGTCCCCCAGCTGCTCTGCAGGAAGTGACTGATACCCTGTTGCCAAATATGAGGAAATTGTCACATAGCAGTCCCTTTCCTCACTCTCTGCAACTGTCTGCTTTTCACAACAGAACAGATATACCAAGGAACCAACCCTTCACATTTTCCTAAAACTGCTGATCATTCACCTATTTGTGTCATTATTTCAACAGTGAAACATTCTCTGTAAACTGACCTTCAACAGCATTAACTACAAATTAGAAGTCTTCTTTAATCATTCTTTTCTCCTGTTGGCCTTATGACTTAATTTGTTCCATGTTATAGTTTAATAACATCTCTTCATATACGTTCTTAACCAACATTAAAAATTCATTCATTTTTTAATACTGATAACTCAAAAGTTAAGCAAACCAAATCAAGCTCCTCTCCTAGCCTCTGCATTGACTAGACTGTCTTCTTCCAGTGAACCCAGGGTAAATATGGTCAAAGCTAGTCCCAGCAGGGCTATGAAGCACAAGGCAGGTCCTCTAGCGGGTAGTTCCTATTTCTGACATGCTTATATATTTAGACCAGGTAAAATAAACCCCACCTAAAAGGGGGAAGGAAAAAGAAGTCCCAGAAGTAGGGAGGAAAGCTATACTCTGAAGTATATGAAGAAATCAGGGGTGGACCCCAAATTTGCCACAAAGATGTGGTAGAAATGAGGAAAAGTCGAAGGGTGATATGTTGACTAGACTATACAATTCTTGAGAGTGGGGACCATATCTCATCATTTTTCCATTCCCGGGATCTGCTGCAGTGCATGGCACAGTTACAGGTGCTCGATACATGTTTGTTGAATTAGAAAGAGGCATGTGAGGTTCAAGTGCTTTTAGGCATCTTCTGGGAATGTCCTCTATCAAAGATCTCCTTGGCTCTCTCCATCTCTCTGCATCACTGCATAGTTCCAGTGACCTCTTGCAGTGGTGGCAATATCCCCTGTGTACATTGAGGTCAGTTCTACGCAAGTCAGTTTGAGCAGCCTTACCCGAAGAGCATGTTTGCTGGCACAATATCCACCACTGAGGGGCCCAGAAAGGATACCCATGAAGCTATTCACAGTAACAATCTTTCCTTGCTTCCTCTCAATCATGTGAGGCAGAACACACATTGTCAAGGACACTGTCCCTAAGTAGTTAAGCTTTATGAGCTCCTTGTAGACATCCAGGCTGGTTTCCACACAGAGAGAACGCTGGGATCTTCCACCATTGTTGACCAGAATGTCGATCTAGTTAAATAAAATGAGAAAAGGGGCACTTTGGGGATGACCTGAGATGGAGATTGATGGAATGCCTAGGGCTGACTGACTACTTATATTGTTAACTTGAAGAATCACTGATATTTCCAGAAGTCAGCAATAAAAATATAAAATAAAAAACAGGATTCACCTGTGTAATTAATCCCTATTTTAGGTGACTCTTTATGAGAAGTAGCAAGTGTTATAAAAATAAAAGGCACTGACTTTCTAGCTTCTTTTGTTCTCCATGAAGGAGTTAGTACTTGTTAAATTATGAAAAGTAGTAATTACACAAAGCCAAAGACTCAGAAATTAAGAGGCCCAACTCACAGGCCCTGATCTCACTGCATGGACCCATTTGCCTAAAGCCCTTTTAATGACAGCACCACAGACAGGAATCACTTTTGCAACTACTTCAAAGCAAAACTTATCAATTCAAAACGCTACTTACTTTGCCAAACTCCTGGAGAACGGTTTTGGTAGCCACTTCGTGTGAACTTGTGTCAGTCAGGTCAAGGGGCAAAACAAGTATATCTTTTCCTTTTAAATTGCCATTCTCTAAATAAAGACACTTAAAAATTAGTGTGGAAGTCATGCAATAGTTCATTCAAGCTCCCTGCCACTTGCATTAAGTCTAATACCTATCCTTACAACCAGACTTGGCAGCAAACTCACTTCTGAGTGGCCCGGCAGGAGAGTCTCTCAGGGATCAAGAAGAGGGCTGGTGGTAATACGGCAACATCGCTGGCTGGGGACACGGGAAGAAGGGTTCTCTTCAACTTGTCTAGACTTGGAAAGACTCTATGGGAAGTAGCTATACTCTTTATGGGAAGTAGCTATAGTACACTGTAAAAGTATCCTATCCACTGTAATAGTAACCTATATAAACAGTCTAACGTTGGAACAGACTAGAGGAAATCAAGACTATACTACATGGTTAAAAAAAAAAAGCAAAAATTCTGAAGCAATTTCTTTAAGGTACAGAGATACTTATGTAGTATGATAGGTTCACAGCATTGGTTGCTCTTCTACACGTAATGAAAAACAAAGTTTATGCTTAAGATCAGTGAGAAGCTCAAGCCCTCCAGTGGCATGACACACAGAAGCCTCCTTCCGGAGGCTGAGGATTCCAGGAGGCAAACACGGAAAAGTACGGAATCCTGGAATTTCCAACCAAGAATCGTGTTGGACTGTAATGGCCCTTTCTATTTCTGTTCATTAAAAAAGAAAAGAAAACTGAAATTCATCTTCTTGAACTCTACCTTTGGAGTACAAGTAATGTCAATAAGAAAACAAGCAAGTAGAGAAAACATCAGATGTATAAAGGCTTATGGACAAAGGAGTAAATTGTGAAACATTAACTGTTTTAAAAGAAAGAAAAAAGTTTGTACCAGTTGTCTGGCAGATAAAAGGAAAACAACCAGCCTCATTCCAACTAGGACAGGCTGACAGGGTTCACCTCTGCTGTGCAGGAGTTGCAGGTCTTACCAGCGAGGCAACCACTTCAAGGAACAGCCCAGGGAAGAATGAAAGAGCCCTTTGGGCTTTGACAACCAACATTCATTTCTGGGTAGTTAGTTCCATCAACAAAGTGAAAGAAAGATTTCTACAGAATGACAGGTAGATGACCAAAAAAATGGTCTGCTGGAAAATTCAAAATTATCTGTTTAGATACTAAATAATAACTTTATTACTTGAGGCTGCTTTCAATGTGAACATAACCACACAAAAACTGGAACAAAAATAAACTTTGTTGCCCTATATATTGACATGAAAAATACTATCTCAAGTTGCATTTTTTAAGCTTAATTCACTTCCTATTCGTTCATCTTTTATAACAAAAATCTTATGCCATCCCATGTGACTTCAGTATCTGATACTTTACCAAAATGAGTCAGGATCCTTTCTAATTAAATTTCTATGGTTACACACCTGTATGTCATACATAAGAACCAAACTATTCCTTCTTTAAGACAAAAATATAAGGCATTTATTTGGTTCCTAAAACTCCACCAACATTTGAGAGAATTGGTGGTCACTCCCTAACACCAAGATGCAGTGCAATTTAAAAAAATAAAAAAGTTGAAAGGTGTCAGGAAAAGGGAAGAGAAAGGCCAGGGCTGCTAATTAAGATATGACAACAGGAAGGGGACTTGGGTCAAAACACTTGGAGCATTTGCAACGGGAGTGTGCTGTCCAGGGAAAATCCCACTCTCCCTGCTGAAATTCCCCAAACTGCATTTGAATTTGGATTCTGATTTATTTCTAGGAAGCACAGCTGCTGTTTTTACATCTACTTACCAAGGCACCTTCTTTTCACCCTTTCCAGCTCCTGCTCTCTTCTGGCGGACAGCACCAAGGAAACTCCTAGTTTAGACAGCTGGTAAGCCAGCTCCTCACCAATCCCACTTGATGCTCCAGTCACCCACACCACCATGTCCGTCAGCTCCCATTCTATTGAGAAAAGAGTAGGGGTGGAAGGAAGAAAATAAGCTATGAATTACACCCATATCCAAAGATTAGCAAAGATAAAGAAGTGTTTTAAACAATACCGCTAATTAATGAGAGTATAACTCGAGTTGCTGTGATAAAACGTTCCTGCATGCCTTGTTTATTAAAATACGTGTCACTTGTCAAAAATAGAAAATCAGGTGTCACTTAACATATGCATGTCTGGTTTTCAATCAGGAAAGTTAAAAATCAGGAAACTGAGTTTGAGCTGGGTTGTGGGCCAAGTCCACAGTCCAGAGTGATCAAGAGGCAATGCATAGATGTCTCACACATTGATGTTTCTCTCCCTCTTTCTCCCTTTCTTCCTCTCTCTCTAAACACCCAAGATCCCTAGCAGAGCTGAGATATGAGCCCAGGTATGTCTCACTCCAAAGGCCACACTCTGGCCACCAGCATATGATGCCCACATTTTAATATGATCAATGTTTTAAAACCCAACTGTTTTTTAGTCTTTCAAGAAAAAGCAACTTGTCCTCAGGAAAGGGGGTTTCATGTAAATAATCTGAACCAAGGATGGAAACATCCCTGGTACAATGTCTGGGCTATGATGCTTTCCCATCACATTATGTGCTTTCCTGGAAGGACTCAACTGAGCCACCTTCCTGAAGGATTTTCTCAGGAATAGAAAAATGGTTGAGTATATTCAAAGAGTCAGTTATTCATTCATCAACTACTCATTATAGGGACCTATCCGCATGGAATGGCAAATGTAGCCCAACCCTATCAGAAAACCAGCAGGCACGAGTCGGCATACAGGAGCCAAACCCACGGATCGGCTTTCCCATGGGAAACCAGGCCTGCATTATACCTAGGCTGCTTTGAGATGAGCTCTTGCTAAAACTCCCTCACCCTGAGTTGAAGCAGCAAATGTTTACTGCATGTCTTTAAGGTAAATTCCTGAAGTTTGTGCTAACGCTCCCAAGGATGGAGTGTAACCAGACCAATCACTCTTAGCATTCCCTTGCATTTGCAACATTTTTTCCTTGTTAATCTGTAAGCAGTAATCAGTAACATCCTTTCCTTTGTTATCTGTAAAAAGTAATCACTAAAGCAAACCTGAGCAAACCTTCTTTGATGTATAATATTAGAAAACAATATAAGTCTGTCCAGGCAAGGGTCGAGGCGCTCTCTCTCTTTCTGAGAGTGGCCATGCTGTCCCTTTTTCTCCACAGGACTTCAGTAGTCCGTGTGAATTTGTTCGTCTCATCCACAACACCTCGGACACTGCTGGTCAGAGTCCACATCACTCATTGTTCCAAAGTACGGCAGACCCTTCTGCATGGCGTGGGCCCAGCTCCCACTCGGAGATACACAGGACCCACGCCCACAGATAGGTTGTTTCGTGGGTAATCAGATTTGCAATATACCTAAGCTGTTTTCAGATTTGCTCTTTGCTAAAAACTTCCTTACCCTGCAAATGCTTACTGTAACTTCCTAAAATCCATGCTGAGCCTTGCAGGGGCCAGTGTGTCTGGCTCAACCACTTTTGCCTATTCATTTGCAAATGTCCTTCTTCTGTGATGTAGGGGCATTGGCTCCTTTGTTGTAACTGGGATAGTGAGGAAGAACCATCTTGTAATATAGAGAGATTTTTAGAATAAAGGCCTGTCAATGGTGGAGGCCACGGCTTTTGCTCCTCTTGAGAGAAAAGCCATGCTGTCGTCCTTATTCCTCCACCAGACTTGGTAGTCTGTGTGTATGTTTTAATTCATCCATAATGACACGGACACTGCTGGCCAGTGTCCACATCACCAAAGTTCTGCAAAACTTGGACTCTAGGGTAAATAGAGTTTGTAACAGTTTACTAACTAGAATAGAACTAACAAATATTTCATTTTTACCCCCAAATGCAAATATTATTTAAATCCAACAATGAAAATCCCCAGGCTCACATTTACCTTAGTACACCTATAGTTCTGGCACCTTCCTGGGGAAGAAAACTTTTTTTTGCACCAATATTTACAAATTGCACAGAATCTGGTATATACAACGGTCTCCCTAAAAAGCCTCTGAAAGCAGATTCTTGAGGTTCAAAGAAACTTACAGTTCAATCCCAAGCCCAGCGTGAGAATTCCCTCCTCAGGTCGACTAGTCTTTACTTAATTCCCTCACAGGATGAGGAAGCTAGTGACTTCTGAGGCAATTACTCACTCCTTTTTTTGGACCAGTCTAATCCTTCAAGGAGTTCAAAGATTCTTATAATGATGTGCTACACCTTTAACTTCTATCCACCAGCATCTGATGCCTTGTGACACCAGAAAGAACAGATCCAGCCTGTTTTGCACATGACAACCTCTCATTTATTTGACAGGTGTTACGTCCTCCCTAAGTCCTCTCTTCTCTTGCTTCTCTAAGGGTACATAAACACCTCCAATTGCTACCTTCCCTCAGATGACATAGCATCGGGTTTCTCCTTCACTCTTCTGCTCCCACCCCTCTGCACAGGCTCTCGTTGGTCAACGTCCCTATTGAAGGGAGTTGGCCAGAGCAGGACACAGGATTCCCACAGGGTCTGTACGGTTCAGAGCAGGGTGAGGTGACTAAATTGCTTCCCTTTTTCCCCAGAAGACAGCCTGTATGAGAGCCTGGACAGTGGCTGGATCAGTCACCGCTGTGTCCCCAGTGCCCAGCACAAAGGCTGACCCAGGTTACAGAAGACATCTGTTGTTGTTGGGAGTTTGCTGCTTCAAGACACTAAATATCTGCCAGGCTTGCCTAATTTTTCTGGCAGTCATTTCACAGTTGCCTCATTTTGAGGTTCCTGTCAACTAAAACCTAAGTTTCCCTCACATGTGCTGCTGTTGAGACTTTCCCTGCTCTGGACTTGTGCCAGATATTTTTTCTGGATCAACATGCAATATCTAAAATTAGTCACCCTTAAATGTCACCATGTGAGATATATGCTTGGAAACACGGAGAACTTCTCCAGAATGTGTAAAAGGTGGGACATGGTGGTTGCCTCCAGAGAGGCATACTGGGGAGGTGGGGGCAAGGCTGGGAAACAGCTTTATTTTTCACTGTATATCCTTTGTATTTTTAATTTTCTATTATGTGAGCATATTATTTATATTTTAGGTGGCAAAAATAATAAACCATCAGAGAAGATGAGGAGGATAATTTTTTTTTCATCTTGATAAAAGTCTGTCCATCTTTCCAATCTGAGCTATTTGGGACTGGAGTCCATCCTCATGGTCTTTTCACTTTTTCCATCACCCCTCACTCCCAGGGATCCTGCAAGTTATTTCCTAACAACTATTTCCTAACAACTCCCCCATGGAATTTTAATTCCACTGATATACTGTCTGTCTGTTTATACATATACCTGTGCCTTATATTTAAGATGTTCTATAAAGTTTACTCTTCAGTAAGAATGGCTAAATTCAAAGTCAAAAATGAAACGCTATTAGCATTTAACTTAACTTTATATCTGTATTTGCTGAATAACTTTTAATGTAATGTGATTACTCAGATAAATAGTAATGTATTAAACTACATATGCAAGCTAACAAATCACGTAACTACATAATAGCAATGTAATTAAATCTATCCAAAAATCCTCCAAAATTGTTATTTTTCCAACAAAAGTAAAACATTGAAAAAAAATTAAATTAAATAAGCTTGTTAAAATTCATGTTTAGTCACCTTAGCTTTTAACTTTTGCTTGCTATGTGGAAATAACTTTTAATTTACCTGGCTGCTAGATATGACCAACATTTTTCCTTTTCAGAGCTTGGCATAATTATTGGGTTGAATAATTTGTATAGAATTAAATAATAAAATACGAACTATTTGTATGTAATTCTCAAAGTCCAAGTTAACACAGAAGCACTGAGGATCCAACACAAACATCCACAAAGCAGCCAATAGGCACATGCATTCCACCTGCTGAGATGGAGCAAACCATCAAGAGAAAGTCTGCCAATCACAGCCATCAATTTGCCATGGTTTTGTAGCACTGACCTTGCATATGTGTACTGTATTTTCCATGAAGTCAATAATGTCAGTGTTGCACATGTCCCACCAAAAATGAAAAACTAAGGGAAAAGATTTCATTAGGTAGGGTTCAGCTTTCTAGAGACACAAAACACTGTACCCTATCAGGGGTGCCCAATCCTGCGGCCCAAGGGCCACACACAACTCACGATGGCAATGAATTGGGCCCAACATAAAATCGTAGATTTACTTAGAACATTGAGATTTGTTTGTGATTACATTCACAATGTATTTAATGTGGCCCAAGACAACTCTTCTTCCAGTGTGGCCCAGAGATGCCAAAAGTTTGGACACCCCTGCAGGTTCCTTTTGGGTCCCCAAGAACCAGTTCTCACCCCACCCAAGCAATACCACTTCCCTTCTCTCCTGGCCCCATTTTAAAAGCATACTAGCCCTCACTTCCAAGCAAACCTCCTCCCACGATGAATCTTTTCATACAGGAAACTTGGTCCAGCAAAACCCTACTTCCCCCAGCCCTGTGGATCCAAAGCATATCTTTGAGCAGGCCATTAAATTTCTCTGAATATTAGTTTCTCTACCTGGAAAGTGAAATTAACAAAGTCTACTTTATATGAGTCCTTGTAACACATAAAGGTCACATGTTCTAAAGGGCCAAAGCACACTGCTAAGTACAGAGAATGTGTAAGTTAACCACCAGCAAATATTAAGCAGGGCACAGATACACGTGGAACGGAAGGAATGCCCCTAGTATGCCAATAATGATCTTACTCCCAGCAAAATGCAATCCAGTTCTTTCCAGAGTTATACTTTTACATATTCCAATGAGTAAGTAGGTGTATAAATCCAGGTTGCATGGAGAAAGGAAAGATGTTTTAACTGCTCTAAAACTCAGCAACCAGAGGAGACTAGAGAGCCTTTCAAATTCTGGGTACATTCCATGGGGATAATCATGCATACACTTTTTAACAGTTTCAACATGAAAAAGAAATGATTATAGAAAGCAGTGCCTGTTCTTTCTTCATCCTGATGGAAGTCTGCCTTGAAGAATAAATGTTTCCAAACTCTATTTTCAGATTCCTCTGTGCCAAGGGGGACAGCCCAGCCTTATCTGTACATCCTTTCCGCCTTATGTAAAACTGTTAATCTTTGAAATGTGTGTATTTCTCGCTTACCCCTCTACCTGTATAAATAGCCCTCTCTCTTCCAAGTCAGAGCAGTGTTTCAGGCTTCTTGGAGTTCTGCTCTCGGGCATGTCCTCAATTTGGCCCAAATAAAAACCTTTTATTAAATTTACAGAGGTTTAGGTCTTCTTTTCATCGAGAATTTCAAGTTTTGCCATTTCAAAAACTCCAGGAGAGTGAAAAGTGGTGGATAAACAACTTCATCAAGTAGAAACACAGAGCTCCTGTGATCAAAAGGGGTCTCCCTTACAAACCGGGGGAACGCGCGCACTACTCCAAGTACTGTCCTACGACACTGCATCAGAATCCCTGAGTGCCAGGTAAGAACTGACGGTCCTGAGGGAGCCCGCCCACTCCAGTACTCTATTACTTTGGCCACAAGTCCAGCCACCAGAACAGTAGATTAAAGGCAGAATCGCCACTTCCTCCCTCGCCCGCAGCCCCTGGAAAAGGCTCAGCCTTGAGACTCGGAAGCTCCACGCCACTCAGAGAGACGCGAAAGCAGCGCAGACTTGGCGGCAGGGGGCCCGGCCGCCCATGCTGGAGGGATGGCGGCGGATCCTCACCTGGACGTCGCCCCTGCCACTCGGCCCACAGCAGGGTCAGGTCGCCATCAGCCCGCAGGAAGCGCAGCAGCTGCACCACGAACGCCAACAGCACGAAAAGCGCCAGCAGCGAGAGCAGAAAGTCCCAGCTCATGGCGGCCCTGCGCACCCGGCTCCGCCTGAGGAAGACAGGACGCGCCCCAAGATCGCAGTAGCGCTCAGAGACCGCAGCGGCCGCCTCCACGCCCTCCTGGGAACAGTACCGCCAGGCTCCGCCCAGTCCCGCACCACCTCTGGCAGACGTGCTGCGCACGTGGGTGTGGGGTGCGCCCGCGCGTCGCGCCAACTGTACCCGCCCTGCAATTGCTACACCGGTTCCGCCTGCGTGTGCATCCAATAAAGGGTTGCAGTAGGAACAAAAGGCATGGATTTGTAATAAAAATTTAAAAAAAAACACGATTTTTAGCCGTTGTTTTGAGGACAGTTTTCAAGGCTCTGGTTGTGTCAACAGGAGCACAAATATTTCAACCGAAAGATGCGGGCTCCTCTTTGTTATCTTTCTTCTTTAACTACAGGAATGGAACAAACCATCAAATTGTTTTTCACCCCACCCAACCCCCACTGAATTAACCCAGTCCTTCTGAGTTAAATTGGCCCCGTGTCAAGTAAAATTTGGAAGCGCGGTGCAAATCACATTTGCCTAGATGCTGGACGAGAAAGTGCAGGTTCTGCAGTTTCAGCCATAACTGTCCATGAGTACTAGAGCTAGGAGATCTGATATGGGGGACCTTTGCCAACTCAACGGGACTTAGTAACTGTACTCCGGCTGAGCCTGATTAAATTATTTCATTATCTGCATCCACAAAGAATATGGAGGAGGATTTAAATGAGAAGGTGCATGTGATAGGACAGAGACTGGTACACAGTGGTTCATTCTTTTGTAATTATTACTATTATCATTATTAATTATTTTTTGTTTCCATTATTATAATTTCTTAAATGTCAACCTGAAAGTCAAGGACTTTGTTTATAAACTTGTATATTCTACACCCATAGAGTTCCCCTCACACATGAAAGCAATAAGAATGTTTAAATTGTAATGAATCAAATTGTTATGGTTTGGGAATCCTTGAGGAAGCTGTGAGCTAGCTGACATTAGACTTGGAAGGATATTGCTCAAGAGTCGCCCTCATTGGATTGTCGCCTTTGCAGTAAGTGTTTTATTTTCTTTATGATGAATGGCTTTTAAAATAAGGTGCTTAAAAATACCACTCTAAATCTCACTACAGTGTAAAAACTCTTAAGAGTTTCCTCTGAGCTTTTCCCCTTCTGTAAAATATAAGAGTTGAGTTAGATTTAGTGTCACAAGTCAGACCATACCATGGGTAAACTGGATTCTCCATCACAAACTCCAGTTGCTGCAAGGGTGAGAGAGGTACAGAGCTGCAAATGGCAATGATGGCAGTGAGGTGGGACAGCAGGCCAGGACTGGGAGAAACCCACCCAAAGAATATGATCTCTGATCTGTCCAGCTCTAGAGATTAAGAAGTCTCTGTGAGAGGCAGAATCATGGTTACTCATGAGAGAGTGTTTTGATGGTTGCCAGATGGGAAGGGAGTGTGGGGAAATGGGTAAAGAGGTGAGAAGATTAAGAAGTGCAAATAGGTAATTATAGAACAGCCATGGGGGTGTAAAGCACAGTATAGGAAATTGAATAACCCAAGAACTTGTATGCATGACTCATGGAAATGAACAATGGTGGGAGGACTGCCTAAGAGAGTGGGAGGTGCTGGGTGGAGGGGGAGCAAAGGTAGAAAAATCAGGACAACTGTAGTAACATAATCAATACAATGTAATTTAAATAAATAAATAAAAATCTTTTAAAATATTTTTAAAGAGAAGTCTCTGTGAGCTCTGAATGTCTCAAAAATATGTCTTTGCTTTTTAATCCAATGACTTGGTTCAATGCAAATGTCTCATCCATTCCCGGGGTGTATGTACTTACTGTAAATTTATGTATATAATTTTATGTGCATACATTTATTAACTTATGTGCTGTAATGGTTAATTTATATGTTGACTTGGCTATGCTATGGTATCCAGTTTCTGGTCAAGCACCTGTCTAGTTGTTGTTATAAATGTATTTTTTATATTTTTATTTTTGTATTTTTGTCTAACTTTGACTTTTTTTATTAAATATTTTATTGTTGTTCTATTACAGTTGTCCCAGTTTTTCCACCTTTGCTCTCCTCTGCCCAGATGCCCCCCACAGTCAATGCCTCTCCTGTTATCCTGTCCATGGGTCATTTATAGTTGTTCTTTAAGTAGGCTCTTCCCCTTCTTTTCTCCCTTATCCCCCTCCCCACTCCCCTCTGGTCCCTGTCAGTCTGTTCTTTGTTTCCATGCCTCTGGTTCTATTTTGCTCGTTTGTTTGTTTTGTTCATTAGGTTCCTCTTATAGATGAGATCATGAATGTATTTTTTAGATGTCATTAACATTTAAATCAGTAGACTAAGAAAAGCTAATTAGTCTCCATAATGTGGGTGGTTCTCATCCAATCAGTTGAAGGCCTTAAGTTAAAACAAGACCAGGTTACCCCAAAGAAGGAGTTCCGGCTTCAGGCTGCCTTTGAACTTGAACTGCAACATCAACTCTCCCTTCAGTCTCAGTATCCTGGCCTACCCTGCAAATTTCAGACTTGCTGGCCCCCACAATCAGGTGAGCCAATTCCTTAAAATCAGTCTCTCTGTATATATCTGTGTGTGTGTGTGTGTGTGTGTGTGTGTGTGTGTGTATTTCCTATTGGTTCTGTTTGTGTGGAGAAGCCTGTCTAAAACACAAACTATAATAAAACTACATGGTCATTTCACCTCAATGGCAGTTCATGCATTGGAAAATGAAAACAACTAAGTAATATACAAATTTTAACAGTAGAAATTTCAATTTACCTGCATAGAGGCATAATTCATTTTGCAATTCAATTATGTTTAAATAATCCCTTACTCTCATCAGAAAAACAACTATTAAAACTAATATCTTGATGGTGCAAAATTGTCCTCATCTGTTCTCTTCACTGGTAAGAAAAATCCAGCCTCTAAATCTGCTGCCTCTGGGAAAGGTGCTCAACAAGTTCTTTTCACAAATAGCGTCAGAATTGCCTCTTCCTATCTTGCACAGAACTTGGAGCCAGAGTGCTCAGAGCAAACAAAGAACAGAAAAACAAATAAAGGAGCCTCCTGAGGCTGGTGGGGCAGTGGGACCCCAGTCTCTCCTGGATCAGTCCACTCACAAGCTGACAGACTTTTAACCACTTAAATATAAAATTTCAGTAATTAAAGAAAGCTGATTCAAACATAAGCTGCATTATTTCCTTTATGAACAAGGAAACAGACAACTGCCAGGAGACAAAGAGAGAGTCACTGCCGCTTTAGTCCCCCTTTCGCTTTCCATTTGGAAGGAGCATTGGCAGCTCCCTCTCCTCATGTCTCAGTATTTTTGTCATGAGGCCAGGACAGTGCTAGAGAATGTGGCCATCACGCAAGGACCCACAAACCCAGACAGTGGTCCATCAGTTAAGACAGGGTCCTTTCACAATTGGAGGAAAAAGGCTGAGATCATATACTGTATTTCAACACCCTGCAACATGATTCTGACGACATGCAAACTTACTCTCACCTAAAGTATCTGTTTTGGCAAACCAAATCCTAGCGTGGGGCTAAATCCTCCCCTATCCAAGCAATGATTCACATCCTCATAGTAAACAACACTATAAAGACAGAACAAAAACAAAACACCATGGTCTAATTACACAAAATATTCAGATGCTATTCTTGATTCATTTCCATTAGAAATGAGCTTCAAAACATTGAATTGCTCCCAACTTAACACTTACATGTATTGGACAGGCAGCAATGGCAGCAATTTTCTTATTCTTAAGCGTTTAAAAGCAAGAGGGTTTTCAATTCACAGGCCTCATAGGGACCCAGGTAGAGTACATAGAAACCAGATCATGGCTGAGAACAATGGATTGTCAAATGGAGAAAGTTCTAGGGGTTGATGCAGCAGAACTTCTAGCCTCTCTAATTCCTGGAATACCTTGCATGTTCTGATGCCTGTTTCCTTGGCAGAAGTCAAATATAATTTTAAAACAATAATGCAAATGAAAAAGACCACAGCTTTCCTCCTCAATGTTTTATTTTCCAGGCTTGTCTACAAAACTTCCTTTTATCTGGAAATGTCTTTGAGACTGTTACTTGTAGTGATTAAATTTCCTTAAAAAGCTCTTCCTTCTCTCCTTCCCATTCCATTGCAAACCTTCGCTCCCCCTTCCCCACTCCCTTCTCTCTAGAATATGGTTTCGGAGAGATAATGACCTTTCAATAATGGTCACTTTTGATGGTATGGGCTCAAGACCTATCAACATAGATCAGCCAAGATGAAGGCAGTTGTGTGTAAGAAAATTCTCAACTTCCATAATACAAGCATCTATTAAAATAATTTTAAAAATCCAGATCCTCCAAGGTTGGCATTCTCTGGGGGGAAAAAATGAGAAAGACTCCATTAGGGAAAAGACAGACTGCAGAAGTCTGGGGGAAAATATTTTCCCTCAAGAGCAAGAAGTTCCTCAAAAAATTAAAAATAGCCCTGACTAGTGTGGCTTAGTTGGTTGAGTGTCGTCCCACAAAGTGAAGTGTTACTGGTTGGATTCCTGGTCAGGGCACATGCCTAGATGCCGAGGTTGCAGATTTGGTACCCAGTCAGGACACCTACAAGGGTCAGCCAATCAATGTTTCTGTCTTGCATCAAGGTTTCTCTCTCACATCGAGGTTTCTCTCTCCTTTCTCCCTTTCTTCCCCTCTCTTCACAATAAGCATGTCCTTGGGTGAGGATTTTTTTTAAAGGAAAAGAAGAGAGAGAGAGAGAGAGAGAGAGAGAGAGAGAGAGAGAGAGAGAGAGAGAGAGAGAGAGAGAGAGAGAGAGAGAGGGAGAAAGAGAGAGAAAGAGAGAGAGAGAGAAGGGAGGGAGGGAGGAAAGGAGGGAGGGAGAAAGGAAGAAAAGGCTTTCATTACTAAATTTTGCATCGGCTATTCAGTGTCCATGAATAAGTCAGCACTGCCCTCTACTGGAAGAGCTGTGTTTATTACTCAATAGTTGTGTCCAAGATTACTTAAATAGAATTTTTTCCCCCTTAATTTCAATAAAAGATGCATAGAAATCAGGATACCTGAGCCGTCTGGATAGTCCCCCATGCCTATTGATATGGTGAGATAAAATGTTCTTCAAAACAAGCTTTCATTTTCTATTTTGAGAGTATGTTTAACGAATGAATTCCAGTGCATTAACCAAGAGTCAGAGAGACAAAAGATAAATGGAGGCAGAGATGAGAGAGAGAGATACAGAGAGACAGAGACTATTCCCATCAGAGTAAATGAGGACTGCTCACCAACTTTGGCAACCTCAAAAATAAATTCAGGTAACTGCTTTCTTTGTGCCATCAGCAGCTGCAGTTCTTATTGTGCACATACTAACTCTAGCTCATGGGATAAACCTTTTATCTTCTTGAAACAAAATTTAAGCTGTGAGCTTGGTCAGCTATTAGTCCACCTGCTGTGAAAATGTTATGCTTCTATCAAAGCAGATTAAATTGTGATTGGTTGAGAGTCAGCCAGCAAATCATTGTACCCGACATAGTGATGGCATTAAAACCAGCTGAAATCTAATCCCAATTTTGACTTTTAAGGAAAGACAGACAGAGAACCTAATATAAACTAAACTATATGCCATATATTGCAGTGACAAGCACACATGGAAGCAATCTTAGGACAAATGCAAATTCAGACGGCAACATCGTTGTGGGTGGAAGCCTCCCAAGGCGGACTCTGCAACCCCAGGCTCCACCACCTCACCCAGAAGCAGTCTCAGAAAGAGACTTTCCAGCAGTCCTGGAAAGAACATGGGCTTTGGCACAGGCAACCTGGACTCCACCTCTGCCACTGTGTGTGTGGCCTTGAGAAAGGCCTTGCTTCCCTTATCTGTACAGTGAGGACAATAACACACAACTCACGGAGTCTGAGGAAAGTTAAATGAAAGAAAGCATACAGATCATTTAATATACTATCTGGCATATATTAGTTTTCAGTAAAAATATGGTTTTCTCTTTCTCCCTTCCCTTCACACCCGTATATCCTCCCAGTTACTAGACAACTAAAGGCGACACAGAGGACATCACCGTCAAGCAGCAAGTCAAAGACTCTTCTCCCTCCCACCCTCTTCCCTGATTAGTGCCGCCTGCCGTTGTTCACCCAGTTGTCCACTGACACCGGAACGCTACCGATGTGTCACTCTCCCACTGACCTCCTCTCGTGCCTGAAGAGCTCCTTCTCTGCCTTCAGTGCTCAGTTCAGATGCCGCCTGTGCTGGGAAGAGCCTGGCTTTTTCTGCTCCTCTCAGACTGAGTTAAGTGTTTGATCTGATCCCATGTTCTGAAGCACCTCACATCTATGTCTATAAGAGAACTGGCTGCACCGTGTTGTTGTCACTTGATTCTCTTCCCCGCTGGGCCATGAGGAATTTTAGAGCAGAGATTGTGTCTTTTCAAAGTTTCACCCCCAAGTTCTAGCATTGCCATGTGAAAATGCTAAAAAAACTTTCTGGAATAAATGAATAAATGGATGCAGAGATGAATGACTATGTTTTTGGAGTTTCTGAAATGCTAACCCCACCCCTTTCCCCTATAGAGCAACAGAACTAGCAGGTGGAGAATGCCATGTGGCCCTAAGGTCAGGATGAGGCTTCCCCCAGGTTGAGATTTCTAGACCCTGAAAGTCAGGCGAGACTTGCTAAACATCTGCCTTTCCACAGGGGCAATGGCCACCAGCCTCACACCCGTCAAGCACAGAGTAGAGACAAGCCTGCCTCTAGAAGCCCACCCTTGGGCCCTGGGCCTTGGCTCATGTGAGCTTACCCACAGAACCAGGGGCAGAGGAAAATGGATGCTATCTGCAGGCAGGGCAGTTCTAAAGATGAGAATGCACACACGACTGCAAGCTGTATCCTGCACAGGGTGCCAGCTGAGGGGCAGGCGGGAGCGGAAGCCCAGCCCACACTCCACTAGCCAAGCTGGGCACGCTGGTTTGAGTCTGTGTTGTATAAAAATACTGTCTTCCAAGGAAGCCCTGTGGTCAAAGGGCTGTGTCCATCCAGAGGGAAACCTTTGTCTCATTTGTACAAATGCTCCGTGTGAACTCTGGGGCTGTGCTAAATATGCTTTCCTCAAAACTCACTAATCAGATGGGTCATCCTTCCTCCCTTGGAGAAGAATATAACAGATGGAAGTAAGGACAGAGGCTCCTTTCCCAATCCTTCCAAAAGGGTAGATGTTTCATTTTTATGAGTAGGAGGAAAAAGGAAGGCTTTTCCCTAAGAAAAATACATGGGGAGAAGAGCTTTACTGTTAATTGAACATCTATTATGTGCCAGACACTGAAGCACATGATTTGGATAAACCATTTCATATCGTTCAAGCAAGGCTGTAAAAATCACTAGCTTCAGACGAGTATCTGAAAATTAGAACTGGAAGACCACACATCCAAAAGTGATGACACTTTGGTAGACCAAAGCCTACCATCCTAACCACCACCTCCAAGATGCTCTGTACTCACCCAACAGAAGGTCCTACTAGCAGTGACTTATCCTTCAGAATTCCTAGGTGCTAAAGGGCATGAAGTTGACCAGTGCAGGTGCAAACTGTTATCCCAATGCCCTGAACTGAGAGATGCCATCAAGGCAGCACCAAGTTTTCAAACAGGAGCCCTGAAATAGAGCTTCTGTGAACATTGATCCTGATGGGGCACCCTTGTGAGCTGATGAAGAACCAAGATGGACTGACTGTATATACAAGTGACTTACAAGACAAGTGACATAAAACAAAGTGTCTATGTAAAAAGTCCTACAATTACAACTTTGAAAATTTCTCTTGCAGGGCTTCTCAATCACATCACTACTAACATTTTGGGCCAGGCAATTCTTTGTTGCAGGGGGCTATTTTATGCATTGCAGGATATTTAGCAGCATCTCTAGCCTCAATTCACAAGATGCCAGTAACAACATTCCACCACCAGTTTTCTGTTTACAGGAAAAGAAAGTTTGGGGCGTCGGGGAGGCAAATCACTCTCTGCTGAGACTTTGAAATGCAATGGTCTCTGAACAGTGGCTCACAATCATTTCAGTCCTTTCAGCTCTCAAAGCCCAGAAACCCAGGTTCTCGTGGATAAACTACTAATATGCGAAACACCTAACATTTTAAAAAGTAAAACATATGTTCTGAGGGTTGTGAAGAATAATTTTTAATACCTTTAAAGATCTAGGTATTTTTAATACTTAGAAAGATTTAACACCATTTTCTTAAATAAGGGATAATTGAACATTGCATTCCAGTCTCAAATAAAATATACTGTTCCCCAGAACAGTCTAAGATATTTTAGGTGAATTATGATACTCTTGTTTTCAGATGGTGATTTGACATCAACAATGGGCCTTTTCTTTGGCCATAAACAGAAAAATGTGGGTGTGGACATAATGAAGCAATTGTATGGCTGGAAATAGTGACTAACTCACACCCCTCATTGAGAGAGGGTCATGCTACCTTCACAGCGCAGGCCAAGAAAATTCCCATGATGCTAAGCCACATAGAAGAGTTTCAGATTCTACAAAGGACTTCGAGTTCCCTACTTTTTTTCTCCCATCCCACTATTCTCTGTTTCAAATGAACAAAATGTGAATTTTCCATCATAGGTCATCAAGCAAATGCCCAACTGCCCTCTGGGGGAGTTCAACCTCTCTTTTATATAAAAATTAAGGTTCTTATCTGATCAACTTCAAAATCTCCACTGAAAGATGAACATAGAAGTAGCAAGCTGCTGTAGCTCTCTAAATGTTCCACGAAACAGACAGTCTCCTAAGTCTTCTGCAGACATTTTTAGATAGTGTCACCTGGAAGCTGAATTCTAGGACCTAGCTGTTACTGTTACACAGATCTCTCTTCTCAATGCATCCCCAAATACCAAAGCTTTCAGAGAGAGGTGAAAACATTCACCTACATGAATAGAATGGAGCAGTTAAGATGTGGGATTCTGGAGCCACATCTGGACCTGGATGCAGAATCTCAGTTCTGCCACTTATGAGCTTGTGACCTTGGGACCCTCATGCCATCTGCTGTATTCCTGTTTCCTCACCTGTCCAGTAGAGATAATATAAGTGCCTACTTCTTAAAGTTGTTATGAGGAATAAATTATTTAATATTTGTAAAGTACATAGAATGGTGTCTCACATCTAGCAAGTGCCATAAAAATGTTTATTAGATAAAATTATAAAATAAATAAAGCAACAGGAAGCTTTTGCCTCATTATTGCAATTCAAGAAATGCCCAAAGGGAAAATTAGTGAATAGGCTTTCTCTGTCTTTCCTACCTACACTGTCTTTCTTTCTTTTTCTTTTTCTGTTTACCTTGACCTCCCTTTCCAGGTTTCTGCCAGGGCATTAGCAGATCACAGCTGGTGATGTTTAAGGTGCCAGTCTAGCTTCCTTCTCCAAGGGGACTTTGAATTCTCCCTGGAGAGTAAGAAAGGCTGAAAAGTCACCAGCACTTTTTATAAAATGAATCCCCAATAGTACCACATCACCAAGGAGCTGTATTTTCAGGTGGGGGCACCCTTTCAAGCCTTGTTTGCACACTGTTGAGGCTAGCCCTGGGGAGAATGGTAATGTGAATGCATATCTTTGAGCTGAAAAATTAAATTTAAACAATAAACAGCCCAAATTTCTGTATTCTAGCATATGGCAATTGTGGCACTATCTTGAAATGAGTCATTCTAAGCCCAAGTAAGAAGCAGACATAATTTTCAGATGTCAAAAAAATTTTGTTTTCCACTAAATAAAAAAGCAAGCAAGATGGAGTGTGGTGTTTAATACTGTTTATTTTACCAGCTGTTAATGTTTACTCACCTCTGATTTTTCTAAGATTATCCCCTTGTATACTGTGGCCTAAATGCATTTAAATTGCCTTTGAATATCCTAAGCAATCCTTACTACCATGGAAACAGAACCGAGGATATACAAGATGTCTCCTCTGGGGTGTAATTTGGTGCTTTAGATACTTCTGATTGGTTGCTCGCTGCTCTATCACTCCTCTCTAAAATGCAATCAAGTTGGTTGGATTTATTTTTATTATCCATGAGAGCACGCAATTCACCAAGTAGTGGAAAATGCCATTCATCCATCAAAGTCCTTCCACAGACATTCGCAATCATGGGCAGCATTAACAAGGGCAAAGCTCTGTGTGTCAGAAAGCATGGGCAGATTGATCCAGAAGGATTTAGGCATTTGCCCAAAGGTCTATGAGGTAACCTGCACCGTTTTCACTGTTATTGGTGGAGGAGAAAAGAGCATGGCCCAGTGCCCCAAAGAATGTTGCCCTGGTGCCCTGGCTCTGAGAATGTGACTTGGCAGTTGTACAATTCTGTGTAAAGGGCATATGAGATACTCACAGTACAGGACCAATATTGAGAAATATCCAATTTCTGACTCTGTTGGTAAAGTATTTATAACCTTAATAAAATAACTTAGCTATCCCCCACCCCCTACCTAAAATGGCCATTTATAGAATGTAGAATTAGGTTTGGGTCCTGTTTGAGGTCCATGTTTATAAACTAATGATCTTCTGGATAAAGATTAGACATAAAGAACAAATATTATTTCCCTTGCCTCTTTCATCAATCAATCCTTATTGAAGATGGGAGAAAAATGCCAAGGTCAAGTCTATCTTTTTTTTTTTCCAAAATATACCACCTGAGACATCAATATCTATCTTAGCCACTTAAAGGCATAATGTTTTTATGATTCCTAAAATAACTGGATTCATGAAATGTGAAAAGGCATAAAACAAATATCTGGAATTTTGGATTCATTTTTTTCTTCTTGTTTTACAGCTACTTAGAATTCTTTGGGTATATGTCAATAGACTAGCTGCTTCTTAGAATAAATGATATCATGACAATGAAAGGGCACAAAGTCCAGATAAGCTGAGCCTACTTGACCTTTGCTTTGCATAGAAATGATTGTGACATTTAGCTGTTGAAAGATGAAAAATCAACAACTAAAGTTAATCCCTATGGTATATAAAAATTCCTATACATCTATGAGAAATATATTAATATATTCTAGATATCTCTAATAGAAATATTTATAAGATTTCTAATAAATGAAGAAGATGGACTGATAGCTCATGTGAGTGGGTGTAAAATTAGCACACAGAAAGTTGGAAGGAAATTTAATTAGTAATCAGACAAATGAAGAAAGAATTATCTTCTAACTGATTAGCAAAAACAACTTGGTTATCCAATGCTGGCAGTTATGCAAGGTGAGGCAGACATATATTATGTCTGTAGCCACCGGCATCTTTTGAATAACCTCTTACATTTGGAGAAGTTGTCAAATTATGAGTCCTGACTCTTAAGGAAAATATACAACTCATTTTCCCATGCTTCTTTGCAACAGGGATGTAGACATGTCACCTACAACTATATCTAATTAAGAGTTTGATATAGAAGAGGGAAACAGGAGGAAGCAGATGATGCACAGAATTCTCTTTCTGATGGAGATGATAGCAGAAATTTGAGGGGCAGCAAAATTTCTCTCATCAGCCAGACTCAGCAGGTGAGCTGCAGTGGTGTCTCCTGATGACAGCAGCACTGTCTTTTCTGGACCAATCCCATAGTGTAGTGTGGATGTCCGTCATGGCGGTAGAGCCTCCAAGACTCACTCCTTGGACCCCTAGAAGGGCCAATATATTTCTTAGTCTGTAACTAAGGACACTGATGTGTATAGTATGTACATTCACACATCCTTGGTACAACTGTAAATTGGAACTCCACTTTTGTAGCGTGTGTTAGTATTATATATCAAGATCCAGAAAACATTCCTTTCTGACTCATTAACCCTCTTCCAAGAAGTTATGCTAAGGAAATAGTCCAAAGGCAGAAAAATGGACATATGAATGAGCATCATCTAAAATTTCAAAGGACTGGACACAATGTGAAGGCTCACCAACAGGGGAACGATCAAGTCGGTTACATGCCCTCAGCAGCCAGTGGACTGCCCGTATTCCCACCCAGCGGCCGTGGGGAGGGGAATACACGGTTGTGTTGGAGGGCAGCCAGGGGTCTTACAGCTGAATTTGGACAGAGTAAATGTTCTTTTTTTCCTACACTGAATATTTGGGGTTGCTTGTGGTAAGTGAAGAATGGGATTGAAGGGTAAGAAACCTGCCCCAACTATATTGCCCCCTGAGCTACCACTATTGGCAAAATATTTCACAATGTTCAATAATTATTAGTAATCTTATGTAGCAGGTAAGAAGATAATGTTCATGATATCTTAAGGGAATTGAGCAAAATGCAAAATTATGTCTATGTTGTGACTACAGTCATGTGAAATACTGAAATAATAAATTGAGCCAAGTCTGTAAGAAGCACAGAAAAACAGTATGATTTGTTGCATAGAGAATTGTCCATAAAGACTCAGTTCCTGTTTTCTAATGCCATTTAATGCAACAAATACTTTTATGCTTTACAAAGTCATTCTAAGTGTTCAAAGACCCAATATGAGCTCTAAGTCACTTGGCTACTTTTGGTGAGCAAGGACCCACAGGCACAAAGAAGGAAGGCCTCACACCACAGGCCCTTCCACCGGAACTCTAAAAGCACACCTACTCACATGGAGCAACAGGGCCTGCTGGTGAGAGAGGAAATTCACAAACCTCTTTGACATGATCTAATAAAGTCCGAGATATCCATACACTATGACTCAGCAAGTCCTCTCCTATATATTTACCCTAGATGAACTATTGACACATCTGAGCGAGAAAATATGTACAAGAATGTTTATAGTAATATAGTAGTGCTATTCCTATTCACCTAAGACTGGACACAACTTAAGTGATCAACAACAGTAGAATGGATTAAAAACTGGACAAATACATGCTATAATCACATAGTATTATATAACAATGAATGGATACAAACTAAATTTAGGCTCAATAAAATGAATGAAGCTCGTAAACATAATTGTTAATAAAAGCAGCAAGACATAACTCCATTCATTATAAGTTTAAAAGCAGACAAAATTAAACTACACTACTTAGAGATTTGCACAAAATTGGTAAAACTACAAAGTAAAATAAGGAAATGATTAACTTAAATGTCAAGATAGCAGTTACCTCCAAGGAGAGAAGGGAAGAAGGAGTTGAATTTGGAAAGGGGCGCACTGGGTCTTCTGGGCTGGCAATGTTCTTTCTTAATTCAATGGTTTTGCAGATTTTCACTTTATAATTTCGCATTAAACAGTGGCAAATCTGTGTTTGATGCTTCTTTTACTGTGATGTTATAGTTTATATTTTGCAAAAAGAAAGAGGAGATTCTAACAAAAAGGTTTGTCTATGAGGGATGAGGAGGTGGAGAAATCACCTCTTCCAGAAACAGAAACCACCTTCAGGTCATTGAAGGGGAGCTGAAGGGTAGAGAAGTTAGTTGAGACCTTGATTAATGAACAGAGCCACCTGCAGGACTGGGTTTTCTGGAGCATGGTTCAGAAGCACTACTTAATGAATAAATGGGCTCTTTTGAATTCCTCAGAGCAAGGTAATAGATACACCATCAGGAATTATGCCTTTGAAAGGCTCCAAGCAGTAGAAATGAGAGCTCCCTGCATATCCTGGAGGCTGGTGTGCCAGGAAAAAGAGCCCTTTTTTTAGTTCATGCCAGAACCTTCTCCTGCCAACCAAGAAGTCAAGGCTGCAGCTTCTGGATCCAAATTAGGGTTGTCCATCACTGTCATGAAAAGTCATGAACACAGGCATGTATGTATTAACTGGACAATCCCCATGGGGTTTGGTGGCCCATGAATGTGCTCTGAGATGAAGAAGAAAGCATTCCAGGGACTATTAGCCTGGAGGCAGGACTCCAACAATTTTAAATGGAACCTAGAATGACAGTAGTGAGAAGTAGAGAGTTGTCACTGCATTTTGCCATGACCAATGAGGCCACCTGACCTAGTTCCCTGGTTATAAACTGCTGCCCAGGGAGATTTAACTTAAGCCTATCGAGCATTCCTCAAATTCACTTGGAACATAAAATACTGAGGAACTTGTTCAGTTGACTGGTCAGCATAAATGGTCTCCCCCAAACTAAGCATTCTACCATGAGCCGGAAGTTTGTATCATTACCTGTGCCTTTGAAAGCTATCATTTGAAGCCCAAGACCTGAGAATTCTCACTGCCTTGAGTTTAGTTTCATGTTCCTGGCACACTAGTGAACTTGGGAAAAAGCAATGTAATGCTGAGCTTGACTTTCTGTTTTCTGGGCTATTTACAGCTCTGTAGGAGTAGAGGTGAACTTACGGATTCCTGTCTGATAGAAATGCAAATAATTTCTGCTTGGTGCAACAGATAACCCAAAGGTTAGAGTATGGATCTTTGGACATTTTCTAACTTTGTATGTAACCAGCCATCTTACACTGTCAAAAATACCAAATTTCTCAAATGCTCTTTGGACAAGTGTTTAAATCAAGTGGACATTCATCAGCCAAAAAAAAATAGAGCTTTGCTCGATGAAATACCAGGCGAACAGGCTCAACAGACAAACTACCGACTCCAACTGAGAGAAAACATTTACATACTACATATCCAACAAAGGACTGGTAACTATAATATATAAAAAAAATAAAAATTCAACACTGAAAACACCCTAATAATTGAAAATGAGTCAGAGTCATAAACAGATATTTCAGTGAAGATGGTAAATAAGTGCATGAAAAGATGTTCACCATCATTAGCTATCAGGCAAATTCAGATTTAAACCACAATGAGATATCACTGCATATCTATCAGAATGCTGAAATAAAAATTAGTGACAACGCTAAACACTGGAAAGGAATGGAGAGAAACTGAAACACTCTTACATTGCTGGCGAGACTATAAAATGGTACAGCTACTATGGAAACAGTTTGGTAGTTTCTCTGAAAACAAAACACAGAAATACCATAAAATGTAGCGATTGCACTCTCGGGCATTTATCCCAGAGAAATGAGTACTTATGTCCAAATGAAAACCTATACACAAATGTTCATAGCAGCTTTTTCATAATAGCCCCAAACTGTAAACAACCCAGAGGTCCTTCAACAGCTGAATGGTTGAACACACTGTGATACAGCCATATCATGAAATGCTGCTGGGGAGGGAGAGAAACTATTGACACATGCAACAGCTTGGATTACTGTCCAGGGAATTATGCTGTGTTTTTAAAAAGCCAGTTCTACTTTATTATTCCATTTATTCAAATGTTAACATTTACATTCCAATCTTTAATATATTTTAACAGTTTGAACATTTATTTTTCTATTTATTTAACACTCCAGTTTTTGAATTATATAACAGATTTAAAGACTTTTTGAATTTTTTTTTTATTTTTAGAGGGAAAAGGAAGGAGAAAGAGAAACATCAATGTGGGGTTGCCTCTCACATGCCCCCTACTGGGGACCTGGCCTGCAATCCAGGCATGTGCCCTGACTGGGAATCAAACTAGCAACCCTTTGCTTTGCAGGCCGGCATTCAACCCACTGAGCCACACCAGCCAAGGCTATTTAACAAATTTAAAAATTTATTTAACCTATTTAATATAAAATTTTAGAAATAGAGAACAGATTAGTGGCTTCCAGGGTTAACGATTAGGAGGGAAGTGGGAGGAAAAAGGGGTAAGTGTGGGTATAAAAGAGAACAGGAGGGATGCTTCTCTGGCAAAGGAACTGTTCTGTGTCTTGCCTATGATGGTGGATACACAAACCTACAGATGTGATAAAATGGTATAGAGCTAACCACACACACACAAATAAGTACAATAAAATAAGAAACTGTACAAGATGAGCGAATTGTGTCAATGTCAATGTCCTGGTTGTAATATTTACTACAGTTTTGCAAGAGGTTACCATTGAGGGGCAAAGGCCAGGAGTGCCTGGGATCTCTGTATTGTTTCTTACAATTGCATGTGAGTGCACAATTATCTTGATTAACATTTCAATTCATGCTCACTGTGGAAAGTTAAAAGTTTAAATGAGAAAAAGAAAATAATCCTCAATTTCATCACTTAGAAATAACTGTTAAGAATTTAAAGTACATTTTTAGCCTTTTAAAAATTTATATTAAAAATATTGGTATTGCTCTGTTGTATAAGCATGTATTCTCTTTGCTATGCTGTGAGCAGTTTTCCATATCATTATGTAGTTTCTTAAGACATCATTTCTAATGACTGCATAGTATCCCTTCATATGTAAAAAGCACAATCTATTTACCCCATCCCATGTTTTGTTCTCTTTTTCTCTATTATGAGAAATGTTCAATGAGTACATTTGCAGATACACTTTTGGCCACTATCCCTGATGAATTCCCTTAGATAACTTTTAAGAATCTTTATATGTTAAAGCTTTTAACCCCATATGCAACTTTTTCCCAAATCTTTATTTTAATGTTTGCGTGTTTAAATTAAGCTGCTTCTTTTTAGCTTCTTTTAATTTCAAGCTTATTAAGTCCTTTATCACCCTAATGATTGAATGTTACCTTTATTATCCATATTTATTTTTTATCTTTTTGTATTTTCAATTTTGTCTTTAAATTTAACTCTTTTATTCACCTAGATTTTGGTGTAAATTATAAAACATTGATCTGACAACTTAATTGTTCACCATTTGTTTCACTGCTATTTATTGGGTGGCTCAATTTCTCAATTTTTAAATGTCAATTTTGTAAGATACTAAATTAATGCATATTTTAGAATTGTCTTCAAGGATTTCTATTCTCTTCCACTGTTCTGTTTACTGTTGCAATAGTCTTACTTTGTTTTATTGATTGTATTTGTATATTGTAATGCCCAGAAATGCAAGCCTTTGTTATTGGTTTTTTTCTTAAGTTTTTCTGATTATTCTCACCAATATATTTGACATATTGTTTGCTGACTTGAGCACCCAACTAAATGTACATGTAAATTATGGCCTATCCTTTCTTTTCTCCAACTGCAAATTATAATAGGAAATATCTATTAAGTACTTTGTGCCAGGCACTGTTCTAAGTGATTTTATGTGCATCAACTCATTTAATGCTAGCGGTGACCTTATAAGGTGAGTACTTTCGCTGTCTGTCTGTGTTTTACAGAAAAAGAAATGGAAACAGGAAGAGGTTAAGTAAACTTGCCCAAGATCACGTAGCTAATGTGGAGCTGAGCTAGGTGTTGCAGTAATAGGCTCACTAAATCCAGGCAGTCTGGCTCCGGAGCTCACTATCTTGCTATCTGTCAAACAGTATAGGTGGGGTTAAAGTATCTTGGTAAATTTTTTTTTTGCCTTAAACTGGACATACTGTAATGTAATAGGCCTTTGAGATACCACAATGACAAAAAACACTGTTCGAATCAGCTTTGTGTACATATTCTTTAGCAATATATATTTTCCTTTTAGAGTGATGAGGGCTGGAGTTTTCATTACATTGTGAAATGGTGCTAAGAATGGTGGTGAATCTCAGTGAAGAAGAAAACAAGAGGCAGTGTATTATTACTATAAGGACCCTGGACTGGGCAACCAGGAAACAAGGCTTCTTTCTAGTCCTTATATTAGTACTAACTAGCTTCCTCCCACCCAAAATATCTTCCTTATTAGTCTGTAACTCTGGCTAAAATCACACTATCACAGATTGTTTATTCCAGGTTAATTCTTTAAGATGTGACTAGTCTTGGTGACATAGTACTTGTCAGGGTATTGATTACCTATACCATGGTATGGTTTTGCTTCCTCCTAACTAAGAAAGTAGCCCTGCCACAATAGTAGTGTGGTTCCACAGGGCCATGGGAATAGAAGGCGATGGTTTTCTGGGGCCTAGAAAGGAGGGTGGTGAGAGGAAGGTAGTCATCGTGGGAGATAACAATTCACAAAAGCAAACAGTGGGAGAGTAGCCTTAGGTGATAGAGCATGGTGAGGAGGGAGACTGGAGGAGGAAGAGTGTCCCTGGGGAAGAGGAAGGGAGAGCCTCCTCTATTGGAAGTTTTCCCAGGATTGGTGCTGAGTGCACATTCTAAAAGGAGGACTTCCTCTGGGGATCGGGGAGGGAGGGAGGGAGGGAGAGAATGTGAAGAGTCCACACCCTTGACATTCACCCAGAGGCTCTGAGGTTCATTGGAAAAGATGCGTGAGAAGCTATGGCTAAGGACATGCAAACATACACACACAGCACCATAAAAGGAGGGAGCTTTTTAGACTTTCTTAAAATCCTCAGGCCTGTGAATTTCTTCAACAAAGTTCTTAAAACATCAAACCTTTAGCGTCACTGCCACAGGGATGTTGACCTTGAATTCCAGTACCAGAGGGAAAAAGGGTATGAGGGGAGCTTCAACAGCATTACCTTTTATGTAAATTCTTACTAGCTCACACAAATACTTTCATTTCTTTGTGTTTGATGGAAGTTGTGACTGGAACAGTTTTAGTGGTTCTGCTGATTTTTAAAGCAATGAATGTTTATTGTAAAAAAAATCAGTGATAGAGAAAAAGAAGAAAGTGAGCTTCTCCTCTTACCCTGCCGTGCTATAGTGTAGTACGTCTCTTCCAGATTTTTTACAATAGCATCACACTCTTCTACCATCAGCATTTTTACTTAACAGAATGTTGTGGACACGTATTTTGTCAATAAATGTAGCACTCCATCATCTTTATTGATGGTTCCATAGTAGTCAACTATATTTCCTGTACCATAATATATTCAGCGAATCTACTTGATGGATATTTAGGTCATTACAATCCCTTTCTATTATACATTATATTTGTGGTAATTATTCCCAAAGCATTAATTTCCTAAGAAAAGAATTGTGGAGCCAAATGACACATACTCGTATATTAAATTTTACGATACATTTTCAGCTTTCCACTGCTTGTTTATAGCCTTTGCCATGTCTTTTTAACAGTGTTCAGCTTTTTTCAGAAATCATTTTAAACTTGTCCTATTGTTCCTTGTTCCATTTTACAATTGGTAGGACATTGGTTAGGTGAACAGGGGACTCATGGATTCTCAAATTTAGGACATCTTTTATTCTTTAGATTTTAAAGAGATCTTTCTAGAAGCATCAGCCATCAAGCCACTGGCAAATGAAAAGTCTACTTGAAAAGACTACAACAAAAGGAGTGAGGCTCTGTTCTCGCCATTCACTGTCATATAATTAAATCTTTCTTATGAGCATTGTGGTGAAAATGAGTTAGGGAGAAAACTGCACTTTTTAGGCTTGGTTTTCTTGAACTGCGTAAGAGATCTGGAAAAGGAGCAACTGAAACCAATGACTGCCCTTTCCCTTTGCGCTGAACACTGTGTAAAAAAGATCAAAGTCTTGGGTGTAATCTCTCCCCGGGCCACTTAGCTGTATTTTCTTCCTGTGTCTATTACACCATTAAATTAATGCGAGTGGGAGTTTACTAGAAGCCCAAACACGACCACATGGATGGCACTAGGTCAGATCTATTGGTCCACACTCAAAAAGTAACAGCATAACATCTGAGCAAATTAGAAAGCATTATGCTTCGTTCATGCACTGCAAGCTGAGCTGGACTGGACTGAGAATCAGGCCATGTGCCTATTGTAAGATTAATAAGAAAAAGAAAAAAAAATAGAAAATGTGCAGAGCCAAGGGAGGACAGTCTTCAAAATCCCTCAGGTTAAGCTTGTGATCACCCATGACAGTGCCAGAGTGTAGCTGCTGAGGAAAGAAAAAAATTCAATTGATGGGAAACAAAAAAATATGTGCCTAACATCAACTGAATCTTTTCTCCTCTCCAACAGACTTCATAAATCTGTATGTCTTTGTTCCTTGCTTCCTTCTCTTTCTCTCTCTCCTTTTTTTGCCCCCTCCCCTTCTTTCCTTCATTCTTTCTATCCTGGGTGCTGAAAACCCAGTGGTAAATGAGACCTCTGTCACTTCTTTCTCTGAATGCCTTCTCCCTTGCCTGCAACCGATCTCAGGCTTTCCCCATTCAAAAGGATTTCTTTTTTCAAATGTGTTCTTTTTCTTTTGTTTTGAAGAGTTTAAATGCAGTGAATATCTTAGTGCCTGTGCCTCAGCAACTAAGTGTTGTCATAAATATAACAAAAGCAATCCAGATTGGTATTGCAATAAAATTTCAATTACAGATTTCAGCAAGTGGTCTACATGGCCCAGCAACCTTACTTTTGTTCTCTAGAAAGCTTGGGCCCCCATTCTCTGCAACTACTATTGAATATTTCTCTGACTCCCTCTCTCCCCTCACTCCCAGAAGAGCACCTACCGCAGACATTGTAGGTTCTGTCCATGTTTACAGAATCCTAATTTTGTCAGTGAGATGGCATCACACTTGGGCTAAGCTGACGGTTTTTAACTTGTGTTATGCACATCTTCAGGGAAACGCAGAAACTTCCCAAGGAAATATGAACACAGATCCTCAACTACCTTTAGTAAATGTTTCTAAACTGATCCACCTCAAAATGCCCGACTGGTCCTCTGTTTTCACCTTCCCCTTGCAATTACCCATCTTTGACTTTATGGAAGAAATTAATACATTTCACCTTTCATAAATCTTACTGTGGGGTACTTTACACTGATGTAAGCTATAATATTCTAAATCAGAGATGTTTCAAAATGTTGATATTAGAGAAGTTTTTTAATGAAGACACCACAAACTCCTAATAAGAATTCATGCCTTCATAACATATTTCCACTAAGAGTTAAGTATAGTTTTAGAAAGGGGGCATTTGGCCTGTATTGGGATGCTTTGAATTAAGTTATTTCGTAGAGTGTGGCAGTGAGAGTAATGACGATAGCCATTTAACGACTTGGAAATGTTGAAGATGGCGTACCTGACTTTATCCAAGGCAAGGCTCCTGGATTTCTCCTCTCTACCTTGAAATTCATATATTTAAGATGGTAAAAGGCATGATGGCAAACACCCGTCAGCATCAAAGCTACTTCCTCTGAATCTTTGCCATTCACAATGGTGAGAAATTGCTTTCGAATGAGTACTTTCCTTTAGCTGTGTCTACAATTGTGCTCAGTTGTGTATTTTGTTGGATTTGAAGGACAAAGAGGTGAAAACTTTTGTGCTGACCTCCAACAGGTAAACAGTATAGCTTAGATTAAAAGGATCAGTGCTCATGTTTTATTTATTTGTTAGGCTAGTAGAAAAACATTTTTACTAATATTTACCAAAACATTATTAAATATTGTAAATTAACATCCATTTTTCCTCAAGTGAACATCTCTTACTGGCTGTCACCATCAAACACTTCTCCTCTACTGTATTTATACCTACCGTCCTTGTAAATGTTGGACTAGCCCAATGAAAGTATGTGCCAGATTCCACTATACACTTAATGACTAATGCTGCAACATTGCACAACTCCAGGGGGCACTTTCCAGGCAGCTGTATGATAACCATTATTGATAATCCTTTTGTAAGCCTGACTTTACAAAGGGCCTATTACTTTCTGCCTCTCTTTCTCTTATTTTCTGCAGGTTTTCACAAAGTAGATTCAACCGCACTATGAAAAGTAGAATTTCTATTAATGTACAAGTGTAGGACAATAAGTTCTTTAAATGCAACCCAGAGTGTAAGGCTGGCTTCATCCTCTGGATGAAGATATTTAATTCTAAGTATGACAAATACATAGCTATAAATGTAAATCATTTGCAGTCATAAAATAAATTTATTTACCTATAAATTATAATTCCCGAGTATCTGCTTCTTGGTATACTTGTTTCACCTTCCTTTGACTGGACCTAAAAAAATGTAATTTGGTGTGAATGTCTATGTTTTTGTTTGTAGACTAAAAGAAAAAATCTAAATATTTTAGATGTCCATTTTTACAGATTGTTTTAACAGATTTGGGCTTGGTTAAGCTCCATAAGCAAGGTAGAGCTAAATGAGTGGTTGGTAAGCCAATCATAGTATTCCTCCTTCCCTTTGCTAGAGATTGGTCTAGGAGTGATCATGTGACCAAGTCCTAGCCAACGAGGCCTCAGAGGAATTTGGCAGAGGGTTTCCTTAGAAAAGAATCTCCTTTCCTTCTTTTTGCTTTGATGCTTTCTTCTGAGAATGCAACTCTTTTTACAGATGCAGCCATTCTGCAAGTTTGGGAGAGGTATTGTCATCACACACAGGATGATGGGATGGAAGGCTAGAAAGGCTTGTGTCCCTGATGACCTTGCTGAGCTACTGATCCATCCCTGGAACTACTCAGCCTTGGTCTTTACATTAAGGGAGAAAAATAAAACTTTATTTGTTTAAGCCACTTATGGTTGGATATTTGTTACTTGTAGCTAAATCATCCAAGCTGACTCACCTTCCAAACTCATTTGACAGTGAATATTGCGTTCATCAGATGGGAACTCCCCACCAACAAGCCCTCTTCTTCTCCTTTTGCCACAGCAGAGGAATCATCCCTCCGCAGATCAAAAGTCATTCTGCCACTCATGGTCTTCCTGCCACCTAAGGACCTTGCTCTGGTTGTTATCTTCTCAATTTTGTATCTTTAGCCTCTTATTCTCCAGCTCAGCCTTCCAAACACCATTCAAACATCCACTGCTGTCTCCTACTCTCAAACAAACAACAAACAAATAGTCCTCCCTTGAGGATACACTTTCCTCTGCTTGTATGGCTATCACTCTTCTCTCCTTTCTAGCCAAGGTTCACAAGAGTTATCTGTACTCACTGTCTCTTCCTGGCATTCTTCTACCCCCACCAATCTCTAAAAAACAGCTCTTGCTAAGGTCACTGTGACATTCATGTTACTAAATCCAAAAGACACTTCTCTGTCTCATCATGTCTGACTGTTAACTACTGACTAATTCTTAAACCATGCATCTCTGTTGGTTCCTACAAGAGTTCACACTTCTGGCTTACTGTCACTCCTGTGGCCATACTCTTGGTCTGATTCCTCCTTCTCAAGCCTCCTTGTGGCTCTCTATCCTGGTCTCTCTCTCCTCTTTTCTGTTGTGTCCTATCATCCCAGATTAGTCTCATCTGTATAGGTTGCTGACTCTCAAATGTTTATCTTAAGTCTGACCTCCTTGCTGAGATTCAGCTTTTCATACATAGTTGCTAACTTGACTTCTATATTCAAATGGCTCACAGGTACCTCTCACTTAAGATTTAAAAAAATCAGACTCTTAATTTTTACCCACTCAAATGTGCTCCCCCTTTGGTGTTCTTCATCAGTAAATGGCATCTTCATCTACCCAGATGTTCTTGCTGGAATACTAGGTATATCATCCTTGACACTGTCCTTATCTTCAATCTCATCTTCCTCCTTTAATCCCCAGTCCAGTCCCAAATAAACCATCAACACATCCTACAGATTACACCTGTAAAATATTCCCTGCATTAATCCACTTCTCCTTGTTTACACTCTAACCAAATTACCAAAGACTTTTACAATAGTTTCTTAACAGGTTTTCCTCCATCTTTTTTCCCTCCTTTTATTGAATTTATTGGGATGACACTGGTTAACAAAATTCCATAGGTTTCAGATGCACCATTCCATAACACATCATCTGTACACTGTATTGTGTGTTCACCACCCCAACTTAAGTCTCCTTCCATCTCCATTTACCCCCCTGTACCTTCTTCCCCCTCCCACCCTCCCTTCCTCCCTCCCCCCACTTCCATAATCACCACACTGTTTGTTGTCTGCATCCATGAGTTTTTTCTCTTTTCTTTTCTCATACCCACCACCCCTCCACCCAGGCCCCCAATTCTCCATCATTTTTAAAAGGTGAAAGATTTATACAATCTGAAAAGAAACCAGAGTATCCATCCTTTTTAAAAATCCATTCTTCATATAGGAGCCAGGGCAATGGTTGAAAAGATAAATTTAATCACATCATTTCCTGCCTTAAAATGTTTCAATGGCAACCCATCACACCTGGATAAAAATTGGCTATCTCTAATACTGCCTTCAAAGTATTTCAGAATTCATCTCCCACCTACCATCCCAATCTCATCACATGTCTCTCCCCTTGGCTCACTGTAATGCAGCCACATTAGCCTCCTTCAGTTCCTCAAGGTTTCCAAGTTTTTGCTTATTCAAAGCCCATTCGGTGTACATTATACTCTTTGCCAGGCTTTGCCTTCTAGTCTAAATCCAAATGTAATTTCCTAAGAAAGTCCTTTCCTAATACCCTACGCAAGTTATACCCCTACAATTACTTTATACACATGTTTATCATTAACCTGATGTATTTCCCGCTTTTTTGCTATTTCAAACAATGCTGCGATGAACATTTTTATATATGTGCACTCAAGTTTCTCAAAGGCAATGTTTTTCAAACTATGGGACTCAACTTGTTGGTAAGTAGTAATAGCAATTAAAAAAGCTAAACAAATAAAAGAATAGAATGGGAAACACTAGGGTATATTGCAGATAACAAGTGTAAACTTTGTTTTATGAAAGTTTTATTGTGTGTGTATATGTGTGTATTGGATCACATGGTAAAAGAGATTTGTTATTGAAGGTCAAAGTGAAAACAGGTTGGAAAGCCACTATTCCAGGGTACATTTTAGGAAGGGACATCTTGGGTCATGTGTTCAATTGTAATTCTAAACACAGATACAGCAAATTAAAAGTTCAAATGGGAATATATTGCACTTTACCTTTGGTTTACTCATGCTAGCTTCTATACACTTTTGTTTGCATCAACAGTACCTTTTTTTTAAATGGGGGATTCTTAAAGTAAAATATCTTACAAATATTATTTAAGAGGTTAGTTATTTATGCAGAAACCAGTGTTATTTAAGCACACTGCACACTGACAGAAACCAGGAGGTCTGAAGTTTTAACATGCATTCTTTTTTCATAACTTTCTACATCACCAATTTACATTATGGCTAGAAATAAATCCCCCATGTTTATTTAAACACTAAAAGTGCAGAACACATTTGTTTTACTGTATAAAACTCTACTGGAAAAATCCTGGCTGCTTAGGATAGTAATCCCCAATCCATGGACAAGATGCCATCTCCATGTGCTGTTTTCTATTCTCGGTTCCATTTGGTGCACTGCTGCCCTTTGACCTACCTTGACTCCACAGCAAAGATCTGTAACTGCGCCAGCCCGGCCAAGCCAGAACAGACAGCTGCCTCCGTGTAGGACTTGAAGGGAACTGAAGGACAATCTATGCTGAAGTATCTGTCTTACTGCCTGACTTCCCACCATTGGGATGACTTGTTTGGTTTCAACAGAAGACCCTTGTTAAAATCCAAATACTTTACGTAGGAAGAAGTCATATTAAAAGCATTAGTTTTAAAAACAGGATCAGGACTTGAATAAATGGGATGCAAATAAGTTAGATCCTTGCGCAGGCTGAGGTGGAAAGCAACAATGGTGATTTTAGTAAGGGCGTACTCGGAGTTTCCCAGCTGGATATGGAAAAGACGAGCTTGAGACAAATTCTGTATGATTCACAGCTTTGCCCTGCCTATAAACACGATTCCTGATATACTGTGGGGACATCTTGGAAGCACCAGGAATCACAGCCAACATTTCAGCTCTGTTCTATTCAACCTCATCGACACACTGCATCCATTGTAAGATTTTAGGCATTGCTCCATGCTCACCTTGAAACACAGGTGCTCGGAAGTCAATATTTGGAATAACCAAACCAGGTTAGGGTACCCGTCTGACTTAAGTGTGAGCCTTTTATTCCTATTGTAATTATCTTTAGGACTAGCTTGACCCTTCTTTAGCCAGCTTTGTTTTTTCAATTAACTCCAAATAATAATCCACTTGAAAGAAACCAGTACTGCCCTGAAATTCAAGCCAGCAACGAAAAGAGGAATGCTGGATTTCAAAAGCAATAAAAGGAAACAAAACCAGACAGAGAACAGGTCTGCTTTTTGGGACACATTAACCTTACACTGCGTTGTTGGAGGCACTTTTTATTGAAGATGACAAATATAAAATCCCTCCATAGCTGATATAAGTAAGAAGACTTTCGGTAAGAAGAGCAGTAAAGAGAATGCAGTTGCAGGTTGAGACTGGTGGGCCAACCATCAGTTGTGAGGTGCAAGTTGTGACCAGTCCACCTGCCTCAGTTACGCGAGACGTGGCCTGATTTCGCTCCCAGGTGCGCAGGGACTCTGTGTTTGGAGGCAGACTGAAGAGAGACAAACTTCTTCATCTTCAGCGCCCTCAACTTCTAATTCCCTATCACTTATTTTCTGGCAAGGTTTTGATTAAACTCACTCACAATGAGTTATAAATGACAAATGTGGTTCCTCCTTCAGTTTTTATCATCCTCTTACTGGAAATACATAATGCTCATTAGCATATAATACATATTAGCATAAAATGCATAGCAGGCATTAGTGCCTTCATTTTCCAGAGGAGAAAACAAAGGTCAGAGAAGCATGTGACCTTCCCAAGAGCATGAGGCTTCTCAGGGGCAGAGTCAGGATCTAAACTCAAGTCTGTCTGAGTCCAAAGTCGTATGCCAAATTAACAACTTCCTGAAAAAGGCTGCCTGCTCAAAAGGCCTGTGCCATCATGCATTCCCTCCCCAGAGAACCTAGTACCTAAAGGCTTCTGTGCACTTCCAGATCCTCAGTGCTGGGGAAGGTACGGCCAGAGGACTACAAATACAGACAGCACATTCAGTGTTAGAAAGCATAAGAGGAGGACATCAAGAGGCACCCTTTAGGACTGAAAGTACGATTCTGAGTAGCAAAGTGAACATAATTTTCCATGTCACGCTTTAAATGAGGCTGTACTCCCGAGCACAGAAGGGAAAACCAGTGTGCCCTTTGGAAGCCTTGATTTTTCTGTGGTTCTGAGCCCTGAAAGGAGGCAGTGGTCTTTAGAGACCCCAGGAGCATGAGCGTGTGGCCTCGCCTGGAACTCCAGGCCAGCACTGCAGACCCCAGACCATCCTGGGAAACTCAGGGGCCCTCAGAGACAGGGGTTGTGCTGTGAATGTAGCCTGAGGAGATTCATAGCTGCCAAAGAGGGCTTGAGATTGGAGGATGAGGAGAGGAGAGTTGGTTTTAAGGCTTTTTAGAAGACCTAAGTGTCAGGCAACCTGCTTCATCTGTAGAGGAAAAGCATATCCTTAAAAAGCCCTCAGTCTGCCTACTTTTTCTTTGGACTTTCTTAAATGTACAGTGGCAGACAGGGCCACAACCCATGCTCCTGAGGTATACCATGCAATCATATGAGTGTGATTACACGCACATACACACAATTCTTTCTATCTCAGCACGTTTTATGCTGTACCTGCTGTGGCTCTAATAGCCAGCTGAATTTCAGAAATCCTGGAGCCTCTTATAACTATTAATTGTTCTGCGTTGCAAATTCCCCAATGAAATGTTACCTTTGGGTTTGAAACAGTCCTCCCAGCGCTCCCTTGGACTTACACAGTTGTCTACACAGAGATAGTAGGAGACACCCAGTGTGCAAATAATTCCTGTAGATCCTACCTGCCCTTCAGAACATCACTGGCCAAAAAGAAACCTCTTTGCAAAACACAGGCTTTGACCACAAATACATCTGAGTTTGATTCATGGCTTGCTACGTGACCCTGGGCAAGACATTCAGCCTCAGTTTCTCCATCTGTAAAATGAATCTAATATCTTTCTGCTGGGATGGCTGTAATGATTAAATGAGCGCATGTAACTCAGTTCACAAAGTCCTGGGCACACAGGAAGCCTTTAAGAAATGGTAGCAATTATTTCCTCTGTGATTACCAAGCAAAAGTCAAGTGCCCGAGATGGGTAAGCAAGAGGGACTAACAAGGAAAAATCTGCAGCAGCAAAATCTCTGGCTCTGGTGACCCCACCCCATCCCACTCTGATCTCCATTAGATCTGAGGATCCCTGAATAAACTGACAAATGGCCTTGGCTCCCAGCCATCTCCCTAGGTCAGCACATGCCTTCAAATTGAGGACACATGGGGGAGCAGATCAGGAATTATCCCCACAATAGCCCTGGTTCATCTTTTCTTGACTATTTGATCTTGGGCAAATTATTTACACTCCCCAGGTCTCACTTCTCTCATTTGCAAAATGAGAGTAATAATGACATCTATCCCACAGGACGCTTATGCAGATTAATGAGATAATGTAGAAAAGCTGCATTAGGGAATAGTTATGCTTTATGATGGAGAAAGAGGAGTGATGGTTCATAAATTTGGCTCTGCTGGAAATCTTCCAGTAACAATGAGTTCACAGAAAGGATGATTACATTATTGATCAGCTATGATTGTTTAAAGTTTTCCCTTCATGTTAAGTAAATGCCTGTTCTTCATCTGAACTCTGACTCATAGATTTTGTAGGACAAGACCCGGACTCTCTAACTCACAATCTCTGTGAACAGGACCTGGGCTTGTGTAGTTAAAATCCCCACAGGTGACTGAGGGGCAGCCCAGACTACCCTCCACTGACCTAGGGACCAAGAACGACATGAAACTAGGGCAGAACTCTTGAGCCAATGTTGATACGATCAAGTGCTGTGGACAGGAAGGACAGAAACCCACCCAGTGTGATTCACTCTACCGTTGGACAGGAGTTTGGCTGGAGTGAAAAAACGTGTATCAGGAAACTCTCCAGCTGGCTTAGACCCTCTGGACTTATCTGGCTTATTCTCCAAGTGACCAAAGCCCAATTTATTCCTCTAATTGTTGCCCTGGGGTACTCCAAAGTGTCTTGGGGTGGGGCCAGAAGGGAGCAAGGGGAATGGCCACAGCAAGGGGGGGCTGAAGGATTGGAGAGACTGAACACTGACAGGCTCAGGGGCTGTCATTTTTCTCAGAACAAAGTGAGAAGTGAGTGAGAAGACTTCTCTACTGCACTCCACCCCCCTTAACTGGTACCTGTACATACTTGGACTAAAGTGTACACATTCTAAAGCAGTAAGAAACTTTAGCCATTTTTTGTTTGTGGGTATGTGAGAGATTCAGCTCATAGGTCAAGAAAGTGCCTCACTGGAAAAAACAAGAACCATATGATTTTACTCATATATAGGATATAAAGCAGAAAGCAACAAACAAACAAACAAAAACACTCATAGACACAGAAAACAGTATGGTGGTTACCAGAAGGGAAGAGGCCTGGGGGGAGGTAGAAGAGAATAAAGGGGGTAAAATATATGGTGATAGAAGTAAACTTGACTTTGGGTGGTGAACACAAAATGTAATATACAGACAATGTATTATAGAATTTAATAGTTGAAACTTATATAATCTTATTAACAAATGTCACCCCAATAAATTTTGTAAAATTCACAAAAAACTGTCTCACCACATATGTTTTGTACAGTAAGTTATTTAAAACATAGAATGTAAGCAATATAAGGGAAATATACTGACTCCTATTATAACATTCTTTTTCTATGCTCTTCTTTTAAAACATGTTAATACACTTTTCTACATTGCCATTTTATATAAAATTATACTATTTCCCCTAGCACATTAGGGTCTCCTTGAGGGAGGAATTCTGTCCTATGCAACCTCACACAAAATTCTGAGTGTTTGATAGGTGCTCATCAAATATTTGATGAAAAGCGAGTAGTATGTGACCTTGTACTTCCTGCTGTCATCCTGGGTTTGTTTGGAAAGCAACACCCAGCACCTTATGTCAGTCTAGACAAAACATCCCTGGGAAGCCCCCAGAAGTCTCTCTGGCTGCTTTCTAGAGCTGTCATCACCTGAGTGACAGGATATGAGAGTCTCTAGAGCCCAGGACTGCGGGATTCACTTTCTCTTTTCCTTTCCTCGCAGTGCAGCATTGGCTGAAGTGTACCTACTTTTTGTAGAGGACAAGTTAAGTTACAGATACACACTGTCTCCCTTACTGAATTCACTGGGCATGAGTTGGGCAGTCTCCTGAGAGACTCCATGGATAGGATCCTTCTTAGCTCAATCCTTTGACTCTCACCGTGTCTCTCTCCACCCTTTCTTCTCTTATTTGTTTTTACTGAAATAGAATCAACATACAGTTTATTAGTTTCAGGTGTACAACATAATGATGTGATATTTGTATATATGAGAAAATGATCACCATAATAAGTCTAGTTAACATCTACCACTGTATATAGTTATTAATTTTTTCTTGTAATCAGAACTTTTAAGATCTATTCTCTTAGTAACTTTCAAATATGTAATATAGTATTGTCAACTCTAGTCCCCAGGTTGTAATTACATCCCCAAGACTTATTTGTTTTGTAACTGGAAGTTTGTACCTTGTGACCTGCCTCACCCATTTTGCCCACCCCCCACTCCCAACCTGACTTGATAATTTGTTTTTCTTCTGCCATTTTGCTTTGATATCTCTAATTTCTGAAGGTATAAAGTAACTTTTGTGCAGGACCTAAGTTTCTCTCTTGGAATTTTCTCTCCTTCTAACCGTCGGAGCCCATCATCAACCAATGTCCTGAAGTGCTTTTACTATGTAAGTCTTGAAATTAGGGCTCAATATTACGTGCTGCCTTGATATCTTATAAAGTCCAGAGGTCCTTGATGGCCTAACTGCAAGTTCCCTTCCCTACTCTGTTCTGGTGGATAAGGTCTCCTAGCCAAACAACGCTTCTTATCAAAGGGACCGGGCACAGTGCCTGCCATGCCTAAGTAAGGGGTTTCAGTTCCGTGCCAGCTAACAAAATTATTCATACAAGCCATCCACATCCTTCTGTGGGAATCGGGAGGTGCCATTCCTTCTTAATACTATGAAGTCTGCCTTCCACAGCCCCTGCTTGTTCAGCCTGTCCCCAAGTGTAACCTCCATATGGCCTGGCAGGCCATCCACTGTGCACCCCCGCAGCCTGTAAGGATACATGATCAATAAACTGCTGTTGATTTTGTCTGTCCAGTATCAGGTGTTGGGTGTTTGGCCATCCCCATAATCCTAAAGCAGGAATCCCTCTCTCACTGATGGGGTGAGGAGGAGGCAATTAAAACAACTAAAACACCTTTCCTAAAGGGAATCCTGGGTGGCTTCTTCTGGATTTTGTTGGATTTCTCTCATGATCTAGCATGCAGATCTGACTTCTGCAAATTTATAACAGTTTGACTAGTTCACCTGAAGATTTAGAAATTAGGTTTACTTGGATTTGCCAGAAAATATAGGTGAATGTTTATCTAACTCCTGATTTAAAAGCAAAGTAAGAAAACATAATGGAAAAAAGATGATAGACTTAACTCTATGAAACTGGCAAACTTCTGCAGGCTGAAATTAAAAAGTCCTAAATGAAGTTAAAGGTCAAATTGGAGGAAAGAGTAAACATATGTAGCTGTCAAAGTGTTCATAATCTCACTGTTAAAGGAGCACTTACAGAAAAGACAGATAAGTAATCCAAAAGAAAGCTAATTATTCAAATAGAAAAGTCATCAAAAGATATGATTATATAGTTAAAACAGAGAAAAAAGACAAACCACCAATGGGTCTATCCAAAAGGTTCATCACCTCTAGCAAATAAATAAATACAAATTAAAATAATATTAAGGTACTATTTTTTTGCCTATCAAATTGACAGTGAGTGGACTCTCCCATGTGGTACATCTTGGAAGAAGGCAGAGCTCATCTCTATGGGAGGTATACCCACCAGGGTACTCTCTGTCTCCAAGTGCAACCCCTGATTACTCTCATTGCTAGCCCCTAGACTTGGGTACTTGATGACCCAAGATTGTGTGTCTGCTGCCTGTCATGCTGCCAAGCTGGGAGAGAACAGAACTCTTTCTGGCTATGGTAGCATCATCCAGTTTTGAGGACCTGTAAGGCTGTGGTTCCCACATATAGCCTGATGTCTAGTGTCCAACGTCCAGGCTCAGCATCAGCAGTGGTAGCAAAGCAAGTATGGCTCCCATTTAGCCTCAGTGACAATGGCAGAGGAATCCTCACTGCACTGATCTGTGGTGTGGCCTTGGCTGGGTCTCTTGCTACACAACTTTCCTTCATTCCTCCCCTCTTCTCAGCCTGAGGTTCTAGCTTTCCTGACAAATCTATGGGATGCCTAACACCTTGCAGTAAACTCCTGCAATGGTTTCTGTTGCCTGAGTGATACAATAACATATAAAGAAAGCTCTAACCCAGTATTTTCACTTCTCAGAGTATATCCTTAGAGTGTATATAATTAAGTAAAAGGATATTTTTCTAAGCTCTGGTTAGAGTAGCAAAAACATAGGAATGATCTGAATACTCTCCCATAGAGAATTGGTTAAATGGATTGGAATATATTTATAGCCTAGACTATTATGTAATAATTAAAAATCAAGTCATTAAAGACAGAAATACTCAAAATACAATAATGAATTTAAAAAGCAAAATGTTCATGGGGGGGAAGTTGTGGAGGGGAAATGCAGACGACTGTAACTGAACAATAATAAAATAATCTTAAAAAAAGAAAAAAAGAAAATGTTCATAGAAGTTCAATTTTTCATAAATAACCAAAACATTAACAGTCGCTTTCTCTAGGGAAACAGATATGAGATATGGGATTCCTGATGAGGTTTATTTTCTTTGTACTTACTGTGTATCTTTAAATTCTTCATAATAAACATGTATTTTTTTTGTCAATATCAAAAAGTAAATAAAAGCTAAGTTAAAAAATAGGTTTATGTGAAGTTGTGAGGTGAATTAACTGGTCTTTTGTTGGGTTGTATGTTTGCTTTTTTGCAGTTTGACATCAGACCAACTGGCAAAGGACAGATTTAACAAGCTTCTCAAGAGATCTAATGCTACATTTTCTGTATGCTATAGACTGAATATTTGCATGCCCCCCAAAAGTCATACATTAAATCCTAAGCCCCCAAATAATGGCATTTGGAAATGGGGTCTTTGGGGTGATTAGGTCATGACAGTGGAACCCTTATGAATGGGATTAGTGCCCTTATTAAAAAAGACCTCAGAGAGCTCTCTTACTCCTTCTGCCATCTATAAACCAAGAGGCCGGCCATCGCCAGACAGGTAATTGGCTGGAATCTTGGTCTTGAACTTCTAGCCTCCAGAACTCTGAAGAATAAATTTCAGTTGTCTATAAGCCACACAGTCTATTGTACTTTGTTATAGCAGCCTGAACTAGGACACTTTTTTTTCATAGCTACCCAAATAACCATCTCAATAAAACAATAGTTTTAAGTTAGAAAATTTGTTTTTAAAAAAGTAACCTGAAAATTATTTGTCCACTCATGGCAAGCAATTAACAAAATCCAGGTCTAAATTGGGGAAAAGATCAGGAGACAGGTGTATGGGCTAATGGAAAGACTCCCATAAGGAGGGTAGAGAGTCACAGAAGCAACACAAACTCTAAAAACCTAGGGAACACAAATATATCATCATTCTCCACTGAGAACATGTTAATTGTCTTTGCCTTATGCTGATGCCACTCTTAATAACACTTATTACAGTGGTAGGATGCTTTACAGTTTATGAAGTACTTGTACTTCCCCACATATTATTATTAGACTCATTTTGCTGAAGAGAAAATTAAGCCCTAGAGAAGTTAAGTGATTTATTGAATGTCTCATGCTTCTTATGTTGCGGAACTGGGTCTACAAACCAGGTCTTCTGTTCTTTTCACAATTCCAGGAGGTGATGAAAAGCCTGGGCTTTAGAGCCAGACAAATCTAGGTGTGCTCCCAGCCCTGGACCTGTGGAACCATGTTAATGTGGAGAAATTGCCTACCCCCTCTCAGCCTCAGTTTGCTCATCTTTGAGCAGAAAATAAAAACACCTACCTTAGAGAGCCCCTGTGAGAAAAAAAAGTAGCTGTTATCATTACCCTGCCCATCTGTCTTGACAAGACTTATTTTTAGTCTCTTGGGACCTACAACCCTGTTATGGATGGAATTGCATCATCACAAAATTCATGTTTTGAAGTCCTAACCCAGTACCTCAGAATGTGACCTTATTTGAAAACAGAGTCTTTGAAGAGGTAATGAGTTTAAACAGGTTATATGGAAGAAGGGTGGGCCCTTCATCCTATATGACTGGTGTCCTCATAAAGAGAGGAAATTTGAAGACAGACACACATAGGGAGAATGCCATGTGAAGATTTTAACTACGTTGCCACAGACCAAGGAACTATCAGAAACTCAAAGGGAGGCCTGAAACAGATCCTTCCCTATTGCCTTTGAGGGTGCATGGCCCCCTGCTGATACCTTGATTTTGGACTTCTGGTCTCCACACTATAAAACAACAATTTTTTGTTGTTTAAGCCAGCCAGTTTCTGGTACTTTGTTGTGGTAACCCTAGGAAAGCAGTTCAAAAATATTAAATGGAAAATTTCAGAAATAAGCAAATGATTAAGTTGAAAACTGCACACCATTCTGAGTAGTGTGATGAAATCTTATGCCATTCCATTTGGTTCCGCCTTCAGCGTGAGTCGTTGTTTTGTCCAGTGTACCCACACTGTACGAGCTACCCACCCATTAGTCGCTTAATAGCTGTCCAGGTTATCAGATCAACTGTCACAGTCTTGCAGTTTTTGTGTTCAAGTAAACCTTACTTTACTTAATAATGGCCCTAGAGAATAAGAGTAGTGATCCTGGCAATTGAGATATGCCAAAGAGAAGCCATAAAGTACTTCCTTTAAGTGAGAAATTATGTATGTACATGTAAGAAAAAACATAGTATATAGGGTTCAGTACTATCCACTATTACAGGCCTCCACTGGGGATCTTGGAATTTACTCCCTGCATATAAGGGAGGCTGCTATATTTGCATTAGTTTCCTATTACTGCTGTAGAGAAAATTATCATAATCTTAGCAGTCTAAAACACACAAATTTATTGTCTTACAATTCTGGAAGTCAGGAGTAATAAGATTTGTCTGTAGTGCCATCTTCCTTCTGGAGGCTCTAGGGAAGAATCAGTCTCCTTGCCTTTCCCGACTTCTAGAGGCCATCTACAATGTTTAGCTTGTGACCCCTTCCTCATGTCACTCTGAACTCTGCTTCCATCATCACATCTCCTTCTCTGACTCAGCCCTTCCTGTGCTTACACTGGGCCTACTCTCCCAGCGTGTCATTGTGTGACAACATGCAGAGTATTACCAACTGTGCAAATTCACCCAAAGTTCAGTATCCAGAGTTTTCATCAGGGTTTCATTATATAGGTAGGGTTGATTAAATCATTGGCCATGTGACTCAATCTCCACCTCCCCGATCCTCCTGGTAGGTTGGTCAAATATCAAAAGCCAAACTCTCTAGTCAGATAGGTGGTTTTTCAGGAGTGGTCACCTTTTGTCCTGAGTCATCTTCTTTGTTTAATCTATCTAAGGGCCCACCCTTAGTCACCTATCAGGGAACAAAACCAGTAACAAAGATACTCATATCACTTAGGACATTCCAAGGTTTCAGAGGTAGGGAGGTAGAGACAAAGATAATTTTTTTATTACACAGGCTGTCAACTAGAACACCTACACATGGCCATCCCATACTACTTGGGCTTCAAAACAACATGGAGTGTAGTGCCAAGGGTAAACATCCTGAAAGAGAAAGAACTGGGTAGAAACTATAATGCTTTTTATTGATCTAACCTTGGAAGTAACGTAGTGTCACTTTAATCGCATTCTATTTGTAGAGGAAGTTCCAAAAACTCACTCAAAATCATTGAGAGAAGATCCAAAAATGGCAAGGTTTGGAAGAGGAGAGGTAGAAAAGAAAACATCATAAAGGCATTTTTTGAAAAATAAATCTGACATAACCATCAAATCTAAAATCCTCCTGGAGGCTTTCAAAATCTATGACAATTAGGTCTTATACAACTTTTCCTTCCTGCTATCTAATTGCAACTTCACACTTTGCTTCCAATCCAGTTAAGGGAGTTATTCCCATCTTAAAGATTTTAGGCACAGCTTTTTTCCCACAAAAGTCTTCTCCTAATGCAAATCCAGCCCATTTCTTCAAGGATATCCTTATTAGCACCTATGAACCAAGAGACAGACATTTTATTGGCTAAAAAGTTCATCAGGTGTTTTCCGTAAGATGGCTCCAGTAGTGCTTAGTTGTCTTTTTTTTTAGTTATATTTTATTAATTACACTATCACAGTTGTCCTGATTTTCTCCCTTTGCTGCCCCTCCACCCAGCACCCCCCACTACCTCAGGCAATCCCCACCATTGTTCATGTCCATGGGTCATGCATAAAAGTTCTTTGGCTAATCCATTTCCTATATTGTACTTTCTACATCCCCATGGCGATTCTGTAACTACTTATTTGTACTCCTTAATCACTTCACCTCTTCACCCATTCCCCCACAACCCCTCCCCTCTGGCAACCATCAAAATACTCTGCATATCCATGATTCTGTCTTTCTTCTTGGTTGCTTAGTTGGTTTTTTAGATTCAGTTGTCTACATATATATATTTATTGACATTTTATCATTCATAGTTTTTATCTTCTTTTTCTTAAATAAGCCCCTTTAACATTTGGTGATGATGAACTCCTAGTTTTTTCTTGTCTGGGAGGCTCTTTTTCTGCCCTTCAATTTTAAATGATAGCTTTGCTGGGCAGAACAATCTTGACTGTAGGCCCCTGCATTTCGTGACTTTGAATATTTCTTGCCAATCCCTTCTAACCTACAAAGTTTCTTTTGAGAAATCAGCTAACAGACTTATGGGAACACCTTTGTAGGTAACTATCTCCTTTCCTCTTGCTGCTTTTAAGATTCTCTCTTTATCTTTAACCTTTGGCATTTTAATGACAATGTGTCTTGGAGTGGGCCTCTTTGCACCCATCTAATGTGGGACTCTGTGCTTCCTGAACTTACATGCCGATTTCCATCACCAATATAGGGAAGTATTCTTTCACTATTTTTTCAAATAGATTACCAATTTCCTGCTTTTTCTCTTATCCTTCTGGTACCTCTATGATGCAAATGTTAGAATGCTTGAAGTTGTCCCATAGGCTATTTACATTATCCTCATTTTGGGAGGTTCTTTTTTCTTCTTATTGTTCTGATTCGTTGATTTTTTTTTTTTTTTTTTGCTTCTTTATGTTCCAAATCATTGATTTGATCCTCAGCTTCATCCACTTTACTGTTCTTTCCCTGTAAATTATTCTTTATTTCAATGTGTGTATCCTTTGTTTGGAAATGGATCTTTTTTATGCTGTTGAGGTCCTCACTACATTCCTTGAGCACCCTTATAACCAGTGTTTTGAACTGTACATCTGATAGAATACTTATCTCTCTTTTGTTTAATTCTTTTTCTGGAATTTTGATCTATTCATTCATTTTGACCATATTTCCTTATCTCCTCATTTTGGCAGCCTCCCTGTGTTTGTTTCTATGTATTAGGTAGAGATGCTATGGCTCCCTGTCTTGGTAGTGTGGCCTAATATAGTAGGTGTCCTGTAGGGTCCAGTGGCACAGCCTCCTCTATCACCCAAGCTGGGTACTCGAGGTGCACCCTTTGTGTGGGCTGAGTACACCCTTGTCTTAGAGTTGAGACTTGATTGCTGTTGGCAGGTCATTAGGAGGAATTTACCCAGGCCAGTAATCTAAAATGTCTGGCTGTGACCACTGACCACCAATCTTCGCCCTCTGTTGAGGATCAGCTGTGCAGGGGGTGTGGGGTGCTCCAATGTTGTCTGTAGTTGCTCACTGGGTGCACTGGCCACGGGGTTTCCCTGGGTGGTGCAGGCCCTGGTCAGCCCCCACCTGTGTTCTGCCTGTGGCCACCCTACCTGGCTATAAAGCAATCTGAGACCACTGCTACCTGTGCTGGGCTTAGAGATTCCCAGGCAAAACCAAGCTGTGAATCTAGGCTGGCTGCTGCTAGTGCTGGGCCTGAGGCTACTTAGCAAGAGGTAAGGGGGCTGGGGGCTCACTGAGGCCAGCAGTTGTTTGTTTAAGTGGATTTAGGAAGTTGTGAAACATGAGCCAAGACCAACTAATCTTTGGAAAAGTCTCTGTTAACAACTTAGGTGGGCCCATAAGTTGGGCAGGATGGAGCCTCAGGGTATCTCCAGGGTGGGGCAAACAGTGTTAGCCACTTTGATGGAATCTCAGATATGGCATCTACCTGTAGGCTCTGTGGCTCTGGAGGTGGAGAGCTCAGAAAAGGGGCAATGGCCCCTGCCCACCTTTCTCTCTGGAAGAAAGCTGTCCCCCATCTCTCACCTTGATGCCAGATACTTCAGTTCCTCCCCATATGCCACTGGTGCCTTTCAAGCTGCTACCCTGGTGCTGGAGCTCAGAGGGAGTGAGTCTGAGTAAGTCTGTGTATGGGTTCTTTAAGAGGAACTGCTTGGGACTCTAGAAGTTTATTCCACCAACTCAGTACCCACTGGTTTTTGCAGCCAGAAGTTGTGGGAACTAATCTTCCTGGCATTGGAACCTTGGGCTGGTAGGCCTGGTGTTGGGCTAGGGCTCCTCACTCCTGATATATTTGTCCTAAATTTTTATCTGCCACACATGGATGTGGGACCAGCCCATTCCACGTCCCTGCCCCTCTTACCAGTCTGGAGGGATGTGGTTTCTTTAATTTTAAAGTTGTCAGACTTCCATTCAACTAGATTCCTGACAGTTCTGAGTGATGGATGTTCTATAATTTAGTAGTAATTTTGATGTGGTTGTGTGAGGAGGTATGCCATGTTTAACTATGCTGCCATCTTGACTGGAAGTCTCTGCGAGTTGTCTTTAACTTCATATGAAACAATTTTGTTTGATTGTATTGTGACAGCTGTCATATTGGCATGCATTTTTTAATATATTTTATTGAGGAGAGAGCCACGAGCTTCTGGCAGAGTGGAGACCCTCTCACAGCCATGTGAAGGAGAGATTCCATGCAGTTTCACCAGAGTGCAAGCCACCGCAGCTTTGGTGAAGAGAGAGAGAGCCATGCACCTTTGGCCAGAGAGAGAATCACACGCTTTGGGCAGAGTCAGGACCCTTGCAGCCCTGTGAGGGAGAATCACCATATGGCTTTATCAGAGAATCGGGCAAAGCCAAGTGGCGACCCCCTCCCGCAACTTAGGTGAAGAGGGAGCCACATGGCTTGGGCAGAGTGGAGACCCTCTCGCAGCTTTGCAAGGAGAGTGGGGAGAGTGACGAGGTTTTGCCAGAGTGGAGACCCCTTCCCTGCAACTTCAGTAGAAGAGGACCACATGGCTTTGGGGTGCTCCCTTTGGCTGTGTGGACTAGGAAGCAGGAGAAATTTTCCTTGGAAGAAGGGGGAAAGGACTCTTGCCAGCAGGCCATGAGAAGGTGCCACGTGGCTTTGGACTAATTAGAGATCCTGTCTGGACAATGACACAGCTGATGGTGTCAAGAGCCTGGATCCCTAACATTTGCTTCTTTTCCTGAATTACGGTACCCTCAATTAGGGGCAGGGGGAGAAGGAAGCACTCTGGGCATCTGTGGGTATTCAAAAGGACTTTGATACCTTAGTGAAGATGTTAGGTCACTACTTTAAGTCTGTATAGCATTAAATAAACATTTCCTTCCTTTTCACAAAAAAATATATATTTTATCGATAATGTTATTACAGTTATCCCATTTCCCCTTCATTCCCTTCCACCATGAACACCCCTTCCCACCCACATTCCCCCTTTTAGTTCATGTCCATGTGTCATAAGTTCTTTAGCTTCTACATTTCCCATACTATTCTTGCCCTCCCTGCCTATTTTCTCTCTACTATCTATGCTACTTATTCTCTGTACCTTTTCCCCCTCTCTCCTCCTCCCACTCCCCTGTTGCTAACCCTCCATGTGCTCTCCATTTCTGTGGTTCTGTTCCTGTTCTGGTTGTTTGCTTACTTTGCTTTTGTTCTAGTCATGGTTGTTAATATCTGTGAGATTGCTGTCTTTTTACTGTCCTATTTTTTATCTTCTTTTTCTTAGATAAGTCCCTTTAACATTTCATATAATAAGGGCTTGGTGATGATGAACTCCTTTGACTTGACCTTATCTGAGAAGCCCTTTATCTGCCCTTCCATTCTAAAGGATAGCTTTGCTGGATAGAGCAATCTTGGATGAAGGTTCTTGCCTTTCAAGACTTCAAATACTTCTTTCTGGCCCCTTCTTGCCTGGAAGGTCTCTTTTGAGAAATCAGCTGACAGTCTGATGGGAACTCCTTTGTAGGTAACTGTCTTCTTTTCTCTTGCTGCTTCTAAAATTCTTTCCTTCATTTTAATCTTGGCTAATGTAATTATGATGTGCCTTGGTGTGTTCCTCCTTGGGTCCAACTTCTTTGGAACTCTCTGAGCTTCCTGGATTTCCTGGAAATCTATTTCCTTTGCCAGATTGGGGAAGTTCTCTTTTATTATATGTTCAAATAACTTTTCCACTTCTTGCTCTTCCTCTTCTCCTTCTGGTACCCCTATAATTCAGATGTTGGGATGGTTAAAGGTATCCTGGAGGTTCCTAAGCCTCTCCTCATTTTTTTGAATTCTTGTTTCTTCATTCTTTTCTATTTGGTTGTTTCTTTCTTCCTTCTGGTCCACTCCATTGATTTGAGTCCCAATTTTCTTCCCATCACTATCGGTTCCCTGTGCATTTTCCTTCATTTCACTTAGCGTAGCCTTCATTTATTCATTTAATTTGCGACCAAAATCAACCAATTCTGTGAGCATTCTGATCACCAGTACTTTGAACTGTGCATCTGATAGGTTGGCTATCTCTTGATCGCTTAAAAGTATTGGTTCTGGTGCTTTGATTTGTTCTTTCGTTTGAGCCATTTTTCTTCTTTTCTTCTTTTTTTTTTGGTCTGGTCGTGGCTCTCATGTAGTGAGGGGCAGAGCCTTAGGTGTTCACCTGGGTGGGGCAACCCAGTCGCAGAGTTGTGACGCTGTATGTGGGGGTGGGATCAGAGAGGGAATAATGGCGCTTGCTCCACGCTTTCTCAGATTTCAGTCCCCTCTGTGAGGCTGGGAGTCTCTCCTGGCACTTCAACCCCCACAGGTGTTTTAAATTGGTGCTTTTAGGCTTTATTTCCTGGCGCTGGGGCCCTGGGTTGCACAGTCTGTCTCGCTGCCCATTTTTGCCTGGTTTATCTGCACACGAATGTGTGACCACAGTCAGCCAACTCGTGCACCTTGCTGGGTCTGTTCATTGCCTCCCTGCACATGGTAACCACCGCCTGTGTGCCTGGGGTGTGCCAACAGCTGCCTGCTTGTCTGGGACCACTAGCCACCACTTTTTCCTGCTGCGATCCCTTTCTGCTGGCTGCCAACTCCACCCCTCTTACTGGTCTGGGTGAATCGTTGTTGGACTTCCGTACAATTCAATTTTCTATCTGTTCTGGTTGTTTTTTTGTTCTAAATTTTTGTTGTCCTTGATTTTGGTTGTGAGAGGAGGAACAGTGTATCCACCTACACCTCCATCTTGGCTGGAAGTCCAGCATGCATTTTTTAAAAAACATCAAAATTGGTGAATTTTTTATAGCCATTTTAACATTGAAGACTGAAGAAAATAAGTGGCATTTTGGCAATTATACTTTATTATTTCAAGAAAGGTAAAAACAGAACTGAAATGCAAAAAAAGATTTATGCAGTGTACAGAGAAGGTGCTGTAATTGGACATACCAAAAGTGGTTTATGAAGTTTCATGTTAGAGTTTTCTTGCTGGATGATGCTATATGGTCAGGTAGACCAGTTGAAGTTGATAGCACTCAAATCAAGACATTAATTGAGAACAATCAATGTTATACCATGCAGGAGATAGCCAATATACTCAAAATATCCAAATCAATAAGTTATTGGCGAAAATGAAAAGTGTGTTGTTTATTTTATGGAAAAAACTTCATGAACTTTTTGACCAACCCAATACTTATTCAAACTGGCCTAGAAGAACAGAGAACGTATTGCCTCAAGAAACTGAACACTCCAGAGGAAGATCTGATGTTAGGCATGGAACTAACTCGTTATCCTTACTGTTAGCAATCATGGATGATTTCTTCTTTTTTTTTAAGATTTTATTTATTTATCTTTAGAGAGAGGGAGAGAAATATCAATGTGTGGTTGCATCTTGTGTGTCCCCTGCTGGGAACTGGCCTGCAACCCAGGCATGTGCCCTGACTGGGAATCGAACCGCGATCTTTTGGTTCACAGGCCTGCGCTCAATCCACTGAGCTACACCAGCCAGGGCAGATGATTTCTTCTAATGAATCACAAACAACTCCTGGAATTTATTCAAATTTGTCTGCTTAAGTCATGTGTTCAACCTTGCATCAGATTCTGAGGTCAGAAGTAGAAATTACGCTGAGAGAGAGGAAGGGGTGGCCCACCTAAAGATATGTGGATTACGGTTACCAGAATACAGGGGAAATAGGTGTCCAATTCCAGAGCCAGGATTTCTTTTTTTTTTTTTTAATAAAGTGGTGGGATATTGAAGCTGGAAGGGACTGTGAAAATTGTTTGATTCAACATGTTCATTTCACATATGCAGACACTTGAAATTCAAAAAGATGGAACCATGTTCCTAAGTTGCACACAGTGGCATAGCATTGGAGCCAATACTAAAACCCCATATTCTTATTCCTTTATTGTATAGCCTAATGTTTTAATGGACACCAAGATTATATCTTAAAATTCAGTTTTGTGTTATTAAAAAACAGCAAAAATTAGAATCACATGGGCTTTAAATTCTATCCACTCACTTGCTTTATCAATTTGGACAAGTGGCTCATCTTCTCTGAGCCTCTATTTTGCATCTGGGAAATATAGTAATAAGAGCTACCTGAAGGGATATTGTTAGGATTACATTGGATGCTGTAGAAATTAAGATTCTAGCAAACAGAACATGCTCAATAAATTGTAACTGTGATTTACACCTCTTGCAATGTTTAATAGGGTTTGACATATATTTCATACTGGGTGTTTGACTAATTTAATTCTTTTCATAAGTGGGGGTTAAGATTTACATCATCTATGAGTTCCGGTCAAGATGGAGGTGTAGGTAGAAAACCTTCACTTCCTTGCACAACCAAAAGGAGGATAACAACCAATCTAAAATCAATAAAAAACCAATAGTACCAGAAAATCAAACTGCATGAAATTCCAACAACCAAAGAATTAAAGAAAAAATCATCCAGAACAACCAGACCAGTAAGGGTTAGGCGAAGGGGTTGAGGGGTGGGGCTGACTGCCAAGCTCCACAGAGCTGTGCAGGAGGGACTGACCTAAGAGGAAAACTGAGACTCAGAGCTGCCTGTGGGCTACAGTTGGGGTTGCTGCCCTGGGAGATACTTCAAGTCTGACACCAGAGTCTGTTGGAAAGTGTGCTACAGAGGAACAGACCAGCAGCACTGTTCCCTCTTTGGCCCCTCCCACACAGGCAGTGCAACAAGGAGGTTTGCCCTGCCTGGGTGAATACCTAAGGCCCCACCCCCTTACAACCTATCAGCTTTGCCTAGACAAAGAAATATAGCCCAAATGAAAGGACACAGCAAAACCTCAGAACTAAGCGATGAGGAGATTGCCAGCCTATCTGATGGAGATTTTAAAGCCCTGGTAATCAAAATGCTCACAGAACTGATTGAGCTTGGTCAAAAAATGAAAGAACAAATGAAAAATACCCAAAATGAAATAAAGCAAAATATTCAGGGAACCAACAGTGACAAGAAGGAAACCAGGATTCAAACAACGATTTGGAACAAAAGGAAGAAATAAACATCCAACTGGATCAGAAAGAAGAAATAAGAATAAAAAAAAAATGAAGAGAGGCTGAGGATTCTCTGTGACAACCTGAAATGTTCCAATATCTGAATTATAGGGGTGCCAGAAGGAGAAGAACAATGGCAAGAAATTGAAAACTTATTTGAAAAAATAATGAAGGAAAACTTCCCCAATCTGGCAAAGGAAATAGACTTCCAGGAAGTCCAGGTAGCTCAGAGAGTCCCAAAGAAGGTGGATCCAAGGAGGAACACACCAAGGCACATCATCATTAAGTTACCCAAGATTAAAGACAAAGAGAAAATCCTAAAAGCAGCAAGAGAAAAGGAGATAGTTACCTACAAAGGAGTTCCCATAAGATTGTTAGCTGATTTCTCAAAAGAAACCTTACAGGCAAGAAGGGGCTGGAAAGAAGTATTCCAAGTCATGAAAGGCAAGGACCTTCATCCAAGATTGCTCTATCCAGCAAAGCTATCCTTTAGATTGGAAGGGCAGATAAAGGGCTTCTCAGATAAGGTCAAGTCAAAGGAGTTCATCATCACCAAGCCCTTATTATATGAAATGTTAAAGAAACTTATCTAAGAAAAAGAAGATAAAAAATATGAACAATAAAATGACCACAAAAATCACAACTATAAACAAATGAACCTAAAAAGAAAAGGAAAACAAAAACTAAGCAAACAACCAGAACAGGAACAGAATCAGGGAAATAGATATCACACAGAGGGAGTTCAGTGGGGAGGGGGAAGGGAAGAATGGGGGGAAGGTACAGGGAAAAAGAAGCATAATTACTAGGCATAAAATAGATGGGGAGAGATAAAAAATGGTATAGGAAACAGAAGACTCAAAGAACTTATATGTACAACCCATGGACATGAACTAAGAGGGGGATGCTGTAGGGTTGGGGGGGCATGGTGGGGGAGCCATATAATTTTATTACAAAATTGGGGAAAAATTGGGAAAACTGTAATAGTATAATCAATAAAAATACTTAAAAAAAGATTTACACCATCTAGAGCATTTTATTGATAAGTCATTGAAAGTTCTTGCCCATAATAGGCTTCAAACAAATATTAAATTACCAAGAAGGATCTAACTAATCCAAATTAGATAAAATTACAAGGAGTATTTCATGGGCTTTTGAACACCCTTTTGTAACATTGTCTTTGAGAATCCAGGTGTAGGGCAGTAGCAATTTTATATTGTCAACTCTGTGTGTTTCTGTATTTTAGTGTTTGCTTTCACACTCAGGCAGAACTGACATGTGCTGACGAGTTGAGTGATGAGTCTAAATAGTCTGACTACTGCTTTTACACCAGTGTTTACGGTACATAATCCAGAGATGACACACATGGCTTGCCAGGCCATACAAATCACTGGCATTTTATATCAACTCGAAATTTTTATGTTGGCATCACATGTTTCAAGTACTCACAATGTTTCCTTTAACCTTTCCATGCTTTTGTTGTGATTGATAACACAAAAGAGTTTTGTATGTTTTGTCTACTTACACAAAGGTCACTACTTTTACTCACCTCCAAGAGATTTATATGTGGTTCTTTGAAGGTACAGATGCATATATTTTATTAAATATTTCTTTTAAGAACTTATGATTGTCATAAAATGTAATCTGAAGAAATTATTTCTAACAGATATTTTGAAGAGAATTGGTAGGACATATTTAAAAGTCTGGTAAATGGGAGGTTTATTACAGCAGCTATTTAAAGTTTGGTAAATGAGAGGCTTAATATATTACAGCAGCTATTATTTTGCATCCTTCTTCATGTTTAATAGTGTTTGATACATGGTAGGTTCTTGATGAGTACTTGGTTCTAAATGATGGATTATTTTTTTCCAATGGTAGGTGCTTATGATTTATACCATCTAATGCATAGGATGAATTTGGCCCATAGACAGAAATTATTGTCTGACTGCTCATTGTAGAAACTGTAGATTCTATAATTGTAATATAAGAGCCATATAATTTTATTACAAAATATTTATTGGGTTATCTATAATGTACTAGTTATAAAATAAAACATAAAACTTGTCAGGGTCTTTTGCCAAAGACCTGTTCTAGGTTTGCTTTGGAGACCATCAATATATGATGACTATTAGATTAAATGAAGAAAACCCAGTAGCAAATAAGAAGACTAAATACATGAAGTGTATGTATGTATTTCAAAGACTCATGAGCAAGACTAGACCTAAGCATGGTTGTGGAAAAAGTACAAGTCATCTTTGATGTTATTGAAATCTTTACTAAATCCCTTGTTACGTTTCTTTTTTTCTTTAAGATTTTATTTACTTATTTTTAGAGAGAGGGGAAGGGAGGGAGAAAGAGAGGGAGAGAAACATCAATGTGTGGTTGCCTCTCATGGCCTCCTACTGCTCACGGGCCCGTACTGGGGACCTGGCCGGCAACCCCGACATGTGCCCTGACTGGGAATCTAACCAGTGACCCTTTGGTTTGCAGGCTGGCACTCAATCCAATGAGCCAGGGCCTCTTCTTAAATTTCTTTTACCCTATCTCACCAATGCATGTCAAAGCAACTTGCTTACCAAGTATTAAAACTTGACTTTAAAAGATCTAAATGCTTTCATATTAAGATGTAAATGTCTGCCTTACATAAGAACACCTAAACTATCATCCTCACTGGATACACAAGATATAAATTAATTAGTAGAATTTTAGCCTTCAACCTTCAGTTGTGTGTTGGGAGAGTAGTGAGTGATGAGAAAGAGAGTAATAAGGTCCTTAGAGCATATTTTTGAGGGCAGTAAGTATTCACCTACATTAAATCACTTAAATGGGTATTAATGACTCTTGGCCTTTTCCTATAACTTACTCCTTGCTACATTTTACAAAACTTACCAAGAAAGGTTACTTGATGAGTCATTGGCAACGATATCTAATAAGTATAGTTCCCAGATAATGAACACATTATCTGAGGAAAAGACCACATTCGTACCATGAAAATGTAATCACTCTATGCCATTTAAAGCTGAAAGCTAATTTTGCTTCCTTTGTAAGGATTTATGAAACTGACATGAAAGGATCTTTCTACTTCCACTTTTGCTTTCCTATAATCTCTTCTCTATACTGCACCAAGAGCAAAATATAAATCAATTGTGTCACTCCCCTGCCTAAAAACCTCCAGTGCTTTCCTATAACGCTTGAAATCAAAATTCTTACTGTGGCCTGCAGGTACCCTGCCTACACAACACTCTCCTCCTTCCTCATTGTGCCCCAGACATCCCAGACTTCTGTCTGTTACTTGACAAGCCATTCTTCCTCCCCCAACCCCATTCCAGGCCTTTGTTCTTACTGTCCACTCTTCCCCACCACCCAGCTCCATCTCACACTTACAGTGACCTGCCTGGTTCCTCCCACAGGCGATTAAAGTATTCAGTCTCTGTTGCTAATCTGAATTTTCCCCACTACCTGCTGCTCTGCATGTTTGCACTAATGGCAGGATGATAGGCTCTACAAGGACGTGTGGGATGGGGGTCAGTAAGTATTGTGTTAGCTTTTGTCTTGCTAAGTGGGATCTTTAAGGAGTGTGTTAAAAGTAAAGAAGATTGTGTTAGAAGGGAAGAGAGAAATTTTCCTTCAGTGGAGAGCCAGAGAATGGAGGAGGTGACAGCTGGAAGCAAAACTCTAGGAAAAGTGATGATTTTACATGGAACTTGAGAAATATTTTTCTGCGTGATATGCAGTATAACTCCTCTCCTGTTGCACCAAGACATCTTCAGTAAAGAAACCATTGTCGGAATTGTTCCTTTTTCCTGGATGAGAAATTGCACTAGAAAGGGCCTTAGGAAGAGAGCAAGTTATTGATAAGGCCAGTCAGCTTCTGCAACAGAAAAAGCAAGGATTTTGAAATCAGGTGGTCCTAAATCTGCAAAACAGTTCTTCTTCTCTGCCTTAGTTTTCTCTTTTGTAAAATGGAAAAACAGTATCTTCTTTGCAAAGGTATTATGAGAATTAAATAATACCCATAAGGGGCCTGATATGAAGCTTGGTACATCCTAGGTCAGCAATTTTCAATGTTTTCATCTCATGGCACACAGAAACTAATTACTAAAATTTTGTGGCACATGAAAAATTATACTTTTTGCTGATTTGACAAAAAATAGGTATAATTTTGATTCATTTACACTGGATAACTATTGTTGTGTTGGCTGTTGTCTTTTTTTTTTTTTTTTTTTTTTTTTTGACAATCTAAGGCAGGGTGTCCAACCTGCAGCCTGCAGGCCTCATGTGGCTCAGGATGGCTATGAATGCAGCCCAACACACAATTGTAAATTTACTAAAACAGTACTTAGTTTTATTACTAAGTTTTATACTAAGTCTTACTACTAAGATATGTACATTTTCTATGTTAGTGATCACAGTGGGAACTGCTTGACGACTTTAAAAGATTATCTCAAAAGGGCCGCTGCATAATTAGGGTTATCATTCGAAGACTTTTTTTGCTTATCTGTGGTGGCAGATATCAGGAAAATTATGCACAAACCTTTTGTGTGTGTGTGTACTCATCAGTTTTTATTAGTGTTTGTGTATTTAATGTGTGGCCTAAGACAACTCTTCTTCTTCCAGTGTGGCCCAGAGATGCCAAAAATTTGGACATCTCTGAAAGGGAACAGAGGTCGGTGTCCCAGACTAAATAGTCAGGTATGCCATGTATAAAAAATTCTTATGCAGCCCTGGTTGGTGTAACTCAGTGGATTTAGATGGGCTGTGAACCAAAGGGTCACCAGTTCGATTCCCAGTCAGGGCATGTGCCTGGATTGTGGGCCAGGGCCCTAGTGGGGGCCATGTGAGAGGCAACCACACACTGATGTTTTTCTCCCTCTCTCCCTCCTTTTCCCTCTCTCTAAAAAATAAATAAATAAAATCTTTTTTAAAAGTTCTTATACACACTGGTTGATAATTGCTGTTCTAGGTCATTCCCATCTAAACTAAAATTATATTGAACTAAAATTATCTTCTCTGTAATTCCCATGAATTGGTCTAATTCTACTCTGCGGAACACAAAAGGATTTTGTTCCCTTTTTCTGTGATGGAGCTCTAGATCCTACAAGAGAAAAAATATGCATTGTTAGTATCTCTGTATTTAATTGCTCTCAAGCTTAAAATGACTTCATTTTTAAATCATCACTTTTACTATTCTTTCCTAAAAGCTGTGGATAAAGAGGGGCCACACCAAACCTGACAAGCTCAGGGGAACTACATGGTAGACTTACAAACTCAGAGACCTAAAGTAACCACAAAGAGTGGGCTGAAATGAAAACTTATTAACTAAAAGCAGTTTATGGCAGGTAGTCATGTCCTGGGCTAGAATCTTCCCCCACAAAAGTCAATCTTTACCATAAATAAACCTGCCTATTGTCTTTTTGTATCTATGATAACATACCTTTGGAATGTCGAAGTAATTTCCTTTTTCTGGACCCCTCAATCACAGGCAGGGCACAGAGGGAGACCACAAATTCCCTAATTGTTAATATTGTCATATTAATTGAGTGTTAACTATCTTACTCTCACCTGTGTAAAAGATGTCTATCGTTTTATTTATCCAATCCCAGAGGTTTCCCTGCTTTGCTCTCTCACACCTCCCTAATCTATCACCAGTGGATTTCATGTAACACACTTATGCCTCCTCTTTTTATTGTAATGTATAAAATCAGGTGCAAAATTGCCATTTTTAGGAGCATTTTTTCAATTTGTTGAGATTTTACTTCCTGGAAGCTGTCAGCAGTTGACTCAAATAAACTCATAAAAAATTCTCACAGGTTTGGACATTTCTTACATTGACAAAGTAACAATCAAGATAAAGGTTAAAAGTGAATCCAAGTACTGAAAAAAAATCCCTTAAATATTTAAAGATCAGTATACGTCTGACCATAGCAGCTTTTCTAAAGGCAAAGGATCTGTCTTGGTGATTAAACTTTCTGAGCATTCACAGGGTGTCAGGGTTATACCAGCTCTTCTATTGTGTCTGGGTGAATTTAGATACAAATGACCAAATACAAAAATAAAAGTGGCTTAAACAATGAGGAATATTTATTATCCACCCCCGCACCTGTAAGTTCCCAAGATAGACAATTCCAGGGATGGGCTCAGTAGCTCAAAAATGTCAAAGACCCAGACTCTTGCCCTCACTTGCCTTCTCCACATTACATGGGTTCTTTGCAAGATGACCCAGAAGTTCCAGGTATAAACATGACAATATATTGCTGAAGAAGGTGTTTTCTCTCTTGTGATTCTTTTTATTAGGTAGGAAAATGTTTCCCACATCCATCTCCCCAGGACTTTCCCTCAGGTTCCATCATCAGAATTGCATCACATTACCCAGACCTGAAGCCTGTGCTTCCCAACTTCTTTTCACATCATGACACAAATAGATAATGTTTTTGACACAAAGGGTTACCTGGATGAGGCTGGCTTGTGTCCAGATGGGACCATCTCAGGGCTTCAGAAGCCGAACCTCATTTGAATGTTGTAAGGGCTTTACCTTGCTGGTGTGGCTCAGTGGATTAAGCACCAGCCTGCGAACCAAAGGGTTGCAGGTTCGATTCCCAGTCAGAGCACATGCCTGGGTTGCGGGCCAGGTCCCTAGTATGGGGTGTTCAAGAGGCAACCACACATTGATGTTTCTCTCCCTCTCTTTCTCCTTCCCTTCCCCTCTGCCTAAAAATCTTAAAAAAAAAAAAAATGTTCTAAGGGCTTAAAAGGTCAATATCTTGCCATGTCTATAACCCATTCAAGACATAGCAGTGTGTGCAGACCTGTAGATTTAGAAGACTCTGCTCTAGGCTGCACGGGAGACTGAGAGAGTATGTATCCATATACATACTATTGTTAGAGGGGGACCTACCAGTAAGGAGGAAGAAGGACATAGTGGTCAAGGGTGACCCATCTACTCTCATTCTCATAATACATCAAGAGAGGAAGTATTTTGTGAAGAATAAAACTGGGGCCAGTAATTTAAATGACTTGCTTAAAGTCATAGAGCCAGCAAGTAGCCCAGCTGGCATGGTGGATGAAGATCCAGTGGTGTGCTGGTAAATGTCTAACAACCAGCTCTTCGAATGGAGCTCCTCATGCCTGTTGGCTAATATTTTCATTTAAGATAAAAGTAAAACTACAAAAATATACTATACGGGATCATACTTATCTACGATAAGAGTGAGTTCTTCACTGAATCGGATGTTTGTGTTAACAGCTATACATACAACATGCTTTTTAAGTTTAATCTGCATTACTAATGTTTTTTCCGTCACTTTCTTCAGTCTAGACAATCAACAAAGCAAAAAGTCAAGCCCTGATTTATGGCATTTGCTGACTTCCATGGTGTAAAGACTACTCTCTCCATAGTCAATTTCAAACTACCAAAGTAAAGTCACTGGATGTGATGTCAGGAAGAGATGTGAAGTAACACATTACAGAGAATTTTTACCATACACATATGTGTAAGTAATCTCAAGTATAGATAATAGTAAAATATATTAAAATCATTTGAGGGTGATGAGTTTTAAGTGTATATTACCTTTGTTTAAAATTTACTTGATTGGAAGTTTACAGGTGGCAAAATTCCTAAAAATTTAACAGTCAGCTCCCCTGAGCCAGTACAAGCCAGCTCCACACACCATGACATGTTCTTTCCACTCCTTGACTCTCCTTGCTGCCTTTTTACTGGCGAATGAAAGCTGGGGATGATCCATAGGCTACTGGGAAAAACCTGGTTACCCGTCATTACCTTTGGTAACTCTGGATAGTTGCTACTCCTCCCACACTCAGTTTTCTTTTCTGTTAAGGATGAGAACAATCTTGACCCTGCCTGCCCACAAGAGTTGTTGTGAGGATTAAATTGGGTTGGTCTAATTGGCAGTGCAGAGCCAGGTATAGAAAAAACCCTTTATGAGGATGGTCATTTCATCATTGGTTTTCAGGCCGCCATTGTTAAGGATGCAAAATGGGTTGCAGCTTTCAAAGGTATGGTTTAGTTAAGATCTTCTATGACACCCTCATTAGACAGTAAAAATCCAGGGGGGAAAAAAGGTAATCTCTAGAAATCTAAATTTTTGCTAGTTTTTACTCACTAACACAGCTATCTGTACTAGGAGAAAATAATTTTTTCAAAGCTTATAGTTTACTCATTTTTAGCTGCTGTTGGAGTGTCTGAAAAGAACTCTCCCTGGGGTTGTGGAATGCTTCTTGATTTCAATAGTTTCATAAAGGTTCTTTGATTTTTAATTTTGATTTTTTAAGATGCTTTGCTTTTTGGTCCAGACCAATTCACTAAGTTACTTTGTATGGATTGTGCCCCTCTGCTCAAGGCAGTTTCCTAATTGTAAACTGGCTTATGTATCCCAAACATCCTAAATTGAAATTACACAGTTGAATGACCTTATAATACATTTGCCTTGAGTTTGCCAAACTTCTCTTGGGTCTGTAGACAACTCTTTTTCTGTCAAAGCTCTTTCCCACGTAAAGACTTTTGCCCATGCTGATCCCTCTGCCTCATAAGCTCTCCTAGGATTCTTTGCAAAGCTGACTCTTTTTCATCCTTCAGCTCAAATGAAGGAAACCCTTCTAAGAAGTTACTTCCCTGATACAGATCACTTCCCTGATATAGTTCCTTGTTTATTTCCTTATAGCACTGATCACAATCTGCAATTTTCTTGTTTTCTATTTACTTCTTTGTCTATATCCCTCATTATAATATCAACTCCTTGGGAGCTGGGCGTTTGCCCATTGATGCCATTATCTACCCCTCACACCCAGCATGGTGTCTAGCACACAGCACACAATAACTATCTGTTGAACAGATGAACTTGTCTGACAAGAGCCACACCAATGTTGTAAGACTATGGCCATATACACTTCTCTTGAGGCAAGAACCTGTTCTAAAGATTATCCAGGGCTTGGCCTGTGTTGCTCACAGTACCCACATTTCTCTCAGGGACCAGAGGGAGCCCAAATGGCAGCAGAAGACCGCTGACTTCCTTCTGCCCCACCCTAATGGGACTGCCCCAGTGATGTCACAGGACAGAATTCTCTAATCCTTTTCATTCTCTGACAGTCCTTTAAACAGCTAAGTTTTTCATGACCTGATATGGTCGAGGGCAGAGGGATGAAGGAAGGAAGAGTGGGGTGAGGGGTACACTCCCTCCAACAAAATTAGTTTAGGAGCAATATTTGCTCATATGTATTGCTCCAGCAGAAACTGGGTAGCAAAAGCTGTAATTTGGACTAAGCTAAAGAAAAAAGAGAAAAGAAGAATGGGGAAAGAAGTAAAGGAGATAAAAAGAAAACAGAAAAGGAGAAGAGTAATAAAAAGAAAAGAGAGAAGAGGACAAATGAAGAGGACGTGTGTGAGGGAAAAACATGAAACAGGTAGTGAAAGAGGAGGAGGAAGGAAGATCGGAATCTATGTTCTGTTGGATTCATAACTCTTGGGGAGGGATTGGCTTCAGTGTGAAAGGATGACTGGGTTATAGGTGAGGGGGATTCTCAGGAATTCCCTTGGGAGTGGGTCACTTAAATTTATTTATTTAAGATGAGATTTATTTTGAGAGGCCCAAGCAAGGTTGTCTCAGGGGTGGCTCTTCTGGGTGGATTCGCATTAGTAATTTCGGAACCAGGAATGTTAACCTTCTCTTTAAATCATGATTGTGGAAGAAAAGAGGAGAGAGTATTACTGATCACGCTACGCTTTAGAGTCTAAAGTTTAGACTCCTCATTGTAGCCCCTGTCCTCACCCTAAGCGTCCCAATTACTGAACTAATAGCATACACTTAAATTCAGGACTTGAAAACCAATCTTTCTGAAAAATCCTTTTCCTCTGTGGTAATTGAAATATGAACAGATTCTCAAAGCGGAGTAGGATACTTTTAAAATATACCTATATAAATTACTAAAATACAGTTATGGCAGTATATTCCTACTGTTTCCTCAAAACTGTAAACATCCCTAACATGTGTAGGCCCAAGCAAAGTCTCATAGTTCAAAAGAAAAGGGAACTTTTGCCCAGGCTGGTGTGGCTCATTGGACTAAACACCAGCCTGCAAACCAAAAGGTCGCCTGATTGAAGTACTGATGTTTCTCTTTCTCTCTTTCTCCCTCCCTTCCCCATTCTCTAAAAAAAAAATAAAATAAAATCTTTAAAAAACCCATTTAATCTATTAATTATTACATACTTTAAAAAGAAAAGGAAACTTTTATCACTTTTTTCCAATGTGCTTTGCCCCTTTCTAAATAGTTACTGGTAAGTTTTTTGCCCTTAGTATTATGTTCAGGGAATATTTATTATAATATTTTGGGAATATAATATTTAGTATAAGGAAGGGGATGTTATAATATCAAGCATATTTATTCAGACAATATTAAGATAACTTTGTCCCAAATTTTAAAATGTTAATCTTATAACCCATGAGTTTCCTAGTTCATACCAAATGTTCCTGCAAGCTATACCGAGAAATAAGAAATAGAGGAAGGTACAGTTTTATCAGCAGCCTGTGGGACACTGTGCAGACTCCTTAAAAATTTCTTTATGTTCATATTTTCTCTTTTTCTACCTCTTCTGCTACAATTGACCCAGATTCTCCTACAAGCAAAGAGCAGAGAGAAGAAAGGTATGGGTGACTAAAAGAAGGAAGCAGAAAGACAGGCAAGACCCTCAAGCTCAATGCCACTACTGACATTGGCAGCCCTGGTTCTGCTTTATTAGAAAATTAGTTTTCTGAGATACTCCAAAAAGTGGTTGCCACATGAATAATTCTATTTCAGAATAGTAATGAGTCCACTACCATGCTAATCATGCTATTACTTGTCTAAAGTATTATGGATTGCAATAAGGCAGAGTAACAAAGATCTTTGATCTAATTTTCCTTTTTTTTTTTTTTTTGATAAGTGTGTGAAGAAGTAATTAGGAAATGTATCCTCACATGATACTGGGACTAAGGGCAGAAAGTAAATTTTATTTTTAATTCATATACCTGGAAATGATATATCTTCACCTTACTCTAAGAAATTTTAACCCCTAAAATATTGGGTAGAGTGATTTTGGGGTTTCTTGAATATTTGGCCTGCCAGTAACCATTTGGTAATATTGTTTGATCCTGTTGTTAGGTCTTAGGCCTAAAAGTGAAAGGAATAGAACCTTCACCAAAAAAGTAATGTTGAAGAAATTGGGGATGGATTTTACAGCTTTAAAAGCAGCTAAATGATGAGAGAAAGACGGAATAAGAGTTGGGGCAACAGAGTTCTTAGTAGATACAACTTGTTCTCTACAGCAAGCTCCTGAGATGAAATGGAGAGGCCTCATCACAAATTTACCCTTTTATTGGCCAGAACCCAATCTGGCTAACCCAATTTCAGTGTTCTTTTTAAAGTACCTGTCTCCTGCAATGAAGTAGTACATATTTGTTTTGTCTTTGTATATACCAGATCATTAAAAAACCCGAATATTTCTTTTAAACTTCTGTTTCTGCAAATGTGGTGCAGGTCAAATCCATGAACAGGTTAAGCTTCTGACAAGAGAGGGAAGGCACCCCAGCCAATGGGAACCCATGCTGGTGATGCACTGCTCCCAAGTTCTGATTCATTGGCCAGCTAGGGTTTGTCATTCTATCCTCGGAGTCTGCAAACAGCGTGGGTCGGGTTTTCCGTAGTCTAGCTAGCTAAACTGGATTTTGGCCGCCTGCACGTGCAGTTTCAACTAGGTATAGCTGATCTCCAATTCTTCGTAGAAGCAGCAATTACGTTTATAATTATCCTATAGATTTTGAAAAATCTTCCTTTCCTTTAACCTCTCTGGAGGTCGTTGGAAGTCCCCAGTGACAGAATCATGTGACTGTCTTACATGTGCAAATAAATAAAATGTGGGATCCCATGAGCTAGACAGAAAACCTTCCAATAACTCAAAGCATGGGCCCAGCGCTTGTATGCGGGCAGCTGGTGGTAGGGTGTGTGTAACGCTGCCCTTCGGGACGCGAGGTGTGTGCCTAGGACACTTGCATGGACTTCCCGGGGGCACTGGGAGAGAATGGCTCCAGAGACGTAGAACGTGAGGCAGGGAGTCTGGCGGCGGCCTGAAACCTAGGGAACATTAGATCTACAGCAGCCTGGCGGCGAATAGGCCACGACAGCGCCCGAGAAAGGTCGAAAGGGCAGGGTCGGTCCTCTGGGCTCTGTGGACAGCATCTGGTCGGGGAGTGGGTGTGTGTTTGCAGACAGGTACAAGTGCCAACACGGGAGACGCGGACGCCCTAGGGAGAGCTTCTGAGTCCCGGCAACGCAGACTGCCTGCGTTGGAGAGGCAGTCGATTTCTCACTGCTCTAACAGTCGCACACACTGTCCAGCTCCGGTGCCCAGTTCCGATACGGGATTCGGATCCTCCTTCCAACTTCGGCCTGGCCCTGGCCTAGGAGAGAAAAGCTGGGGAGGCGAGTGGCGTCACCTACAGCTGCCCCTCCCCCACCCGCAGGCCGGCCCTCGCCGCAGTTCCTGCCCAACGACATCCGGGTCTCTCCAGAAGGCTCGGCCGCGCCGCAGCGGTAGCGGCGGCTGAGCCGGCGGGGCGAGGTGGGGCGGGGCTGGCGGAGGAATGGGGGAGGGGCAGCACGGCACCGTCGTGAGCGCGCCTGCGCGGGGACGCGCTTGAGGCGGCGGCGGCTCTAGGGGCGGGAGCGCGCGCGGGAGCGAGGGAGCAGTGGTCTCGGGGCGGCCCGGCCCGCAGCTTCGGGTGATCGGGCGGCTGCAGCTCAGGAACGGGTGGTTGGGGAGGGGGGGTGGGGGGGCTCCAGACAGGTGGGGCGCGATAGCGATGAATCTTCGGCTCTTCCTCCTCCTCCTCAGGGACCCGCTCTCCGCCTCCCGCTCCAACGCCCGGATGATCTGAGCCGCGAGGGCACCGAGAGCCGGGGTCCCGGACGCAGCCCGGCTCCTCCCCTCCTCTGCCCCCTCCCCTGCCTGACCTGGTCGGCAGCAGCCGTGGTGACCCCCTTCCCGCCCCCTACCCGGCCGCCGTCGCTGCCGCCGCCTCGGCCGACCAGGGACCTGCCTGCCCGCGGCTGCTCCGGGTAAGCGTGAAGTCGGGCCGAGGGCGGGCGGGTGGCGCGGGGCCTGCACGACGGCGGTGGCGACCAGGCCTGGGGCCTGGGGCCTGTAAACAAGCCGGGCGTCTGCCCGGGCGCTCCCGGGAGGAGACGCGACAACTCCACCCCCTGGCCGGCCTCCTCCTCGGAGCCGGGCGGCGGGCAGCGAGGGGTTAATGTTCCGCGAGGGCGGTGGCAGGGAGGCGGGGGCGGGGTGTTTGTGGCAGCGGCCTGGAGAGGGGGCGCGACCCTCGGGCGGGTTGAGTGTTAAAGCGGCGACGCGGGTGATGGCCGTGGGCCGGCTTGGCGCGGACCGAGAGCGGCCCGCGGAACTTCTCCCGAGCGGCGAGGGGGCGCCGGGAGCGCACACCCGCCCGACGGCCCTGTGCTCCAACCCCTGGGAGGGAGGCCCGGAGAAAGAAGGGGAGGGGCTTCCTTTGGACCGGACTTGCCCTCGAAACACCAAATTCTGTAGCATTTGTTTCAGGTTTTATAGGGGGCAGAGTGTGAGTGAGGCTCCTTCAGTACTCAAGTCAGTGATGCCTCCGATTCATTCATTATTAAGGCATCGAACAAACCCATTGAAGTAAATCACACTGATTTCTTCTCGTCATTTTAACCGTGTAAATTGTGTAAGTTATTGATGTTAGCGTTTGGTTGAGGTATGGTTTTGTTCTTCTTGTAGATTTTAAATATTTTCTGGCTGTGGAGAGCCTTCCACCAACCGTAGTTTTAGATACGTTTTGAAAATTTCATCACCTGAGATATTTTTCCTTTTTCTCAAGCACCACATGGTACTTAAAAATCCACAGAGGTCACACTTAAGTTGTTCACGCCAAGAAATCTATGCCCCACCCCCAACCTTAAGTTTTCTGCTAATTGGAGTATTGAGCCGAATGCATTCTAAGGACTGACTGGAAGGGTAGTAGGTCTTCCTACTCTCAGATATTGGAGGTCTCAAAATCTGAGAGATAGGTATTATTTTCCCACAGTAAATGATTTTGACGTTAGAAATTAGAAATTTAAAGAATTGTTCTGAGGAAAAAGGCTTCATCTTTTCAAATTTGCACATTGAGATTTTAAACACAACCACTTTTCAGATGCAAAGAGCTGCAAAGAGACAGATTATATTTAAACAGTATTCTGCTGAACCTTAGGAGTTACAGAACCCTCAGAAGTCCAGCAAGGCTTGCTCTCCAACTCCTTAACTGGAATACCCTCATTTTTATACTTTTATCTTTTTACGTGTTGGGGTCTTTGCCAAAGATTGTATTTCTGTAACTCTTTACAGATTAGAAAACCGACTAGGAAGATAGTGACCCACTCCACTGCCAGTTTTCTAATCATACATGCTATGTTCATTAATTTAATACTTCCTTTGCCCATAAATTGAAGCAAGACATTCCCTGTCTGGTGTTATGGTCCTGTTCTTATGTATTGGGTTGGCCAAAAAGTCTGTTTAGTTTTCCCATAAAATAAAAAACACGTTTTTCATTTTCACCAATAACTTTATTGATTTGGATATTTTGAGTATGTTGGCTATCCCCTGCAGTTGGCTTCTAGTGGGTAGAGGCCAAGGCTGCTGCTGAACATCTTCCAGTGCAAAAGATAGCCCTACAGCAAAGAACTGTTTGGCCAAGAGTTACTAGTACTGAAACTTCGCAAACCACTTTTGATATGTTGGATCAGTCACATCACCTTCTCCACACACTGCACAAATCTTTTTTTGCGTTTCAGTTGTGATTTTACCTTTCTTGATATAATAAAGCACAATCTATGGATAGTATGGCATATTTTCTTCCATCTTTAATATTAAAATGGCTGCACAAAAATTCACCAACTTTGATTTTTTTAATGCATGCTGATATGACAGCTGTCACAATATATTGTAACAAAATTGTTTCAAATGAAGTTAAAGACAACTAAGCACTACTAGAGCCATCATATGGGAAAAAACTAAGTTATTGGCCAATGCAATGTAACTCACATTATACCTGATTGAACATTCAATCATGTAGAGAGGATTGCTTTTTAACTTAATGAACTGCGCATGGAAGTTGCTTAAGATATTTTTGATTTGATGTTAAACATTTTTCACAAGTCATTTTGCAAGAGGTGTATTAAAACTACTAACGGTTGCTTGGGTACCTTATATATTTGAGAAATAACATGGTTGAGTGCTGTAGTCATCACAATATTTTTTACATGGCATAAGTATGAATATATGTGTGTGTATACATATATATTTTAACACAGATTGTATATGTTTATATTTTAGTTTGAAGGGCTCGGTGATGACCATAATTACAGTATAAACTGTTGAAGGGAACACTGCACTAGGAGACAAGAATTGTTTAGTCATGGCTATGCTCCAAAATATCTGTGTCCATGGACAAGGCCTTTGACCTTTTGGGTCTCAGCTCACAAATCAGTAAAGCCAAAGGGGTGATGTATTATTGAATGTACTGTCCAGTTAAGTTTCTTTATTATCTTGTTCAATATACTTTGACCAAATGCCTGGTATGTACTTTTGATGTTTCAGCATTCTAAAGCTGATTTTCTGTATTTTCAAAAATTTTAAGTTGGTGCCTGTTCTTTAGGAAAAACATCCCAGTAGGTGTCCTTTATTGACTTTTCTATTAGGATTGGGAAGTCCAGAAAAACTCTTGGGAGGAAGGGGGATGGAGATTGCCCTGGAGACAAAGGATGGTTGAGACTACAGTTTAAAACAATCATGTGGCCCTTGATAGTTTGATGTGAAGGGCATTACAAGAAGACATTATGGAGTTCTTTTCTGTCAATTCTGGTTGGGTCTTGCTTATCTTGTTAATAAACTTTCATTTGAAAATTTGTTCCCTAATACCTGATTTTTTTCCCAAAGAAATCTGTAGCAACATCATGTTGCCACATGGTAAATATTGCTAAGCAGTTACTAAAAATCTACAGTCTTTGAATGTGTTCACATTACACCTAGACTACTTATTTATTATAATGGCTAACAGTAGCTGATTCTAGTTTAACTATGTTTATTTACTTAATAATTTAAAAGTAAAGGCTGATATTCCCATATTTTGCTGTGTATAACGTGCTCCTGTACATATTGCGCTCCTGTGTATAATGCGCACCCATGTTTTTGACCCAAACTTTCAGGGGGGGAATCTTCCGTTTTAATTTTTTAATTCAGTTTTTTAAAATTTATATTTTAATTCAACTTTAAAAAATTTATATTTAGGTACTTGTTTTTTATATTATAAAGGAATTTTAGTATGTATTTTTGAACATGCTAGGGTACAAAAAATTTTTTTTTAAGATTTTATCTATTTACTTGTAGAGAGAGGGGAAGGGAAGGAGACAGAGAGGGAAACATTGCTATGTGAGAGAGAAATAGTTGCCTCTCATAGGCTCCCAACCTGGGACTGGCCAGCAACGCAGGCATGTGCCCTGACTGGGACTTGAACTGGCAACCCTGTTGGTTCACAGGTTACTGCTCAATCCACTGAGCCACACCAGCCAGGGTGGGGTACAAGAAATTTTATGTAACGAATAATTGCAAAACACAAGAACAGATACAAGGTATCTCAGGTGTTACCCATGTATAATGTGCATCCTTGTTTTTTTCCCTCAAATATTTGGGCAAAAAATTGTACATTATACATGGCCAAATATAGTATGTCCACAGGGAGCTTATTATCCCAGGAATTCTTGGCCATGACAGCTGGATTAATTTCTTAAGGTGTAAGTCTGTGATCATGTAGAAATAATTATAAGTTGATATTTTGACGACCACCCCAAATAATTAACTCTTGCATGGGCACCTGACCCTGAATGTTACTCTTTTTTTTTCTCCCCCTCCCCCCAGGTATCACAATGTTTATTGATAGATACCAGTATATAAAATTAGGGCATGAACATGACTTGATAAGAAATCTTACTGTTGACTACTTTCCATCTTTAATAGAATCAGAGGAAGAAGGCAGCCATGTAAGAAAGCTCAAGAGGAGTCCTGTAAGGGTTAAGCAAGAAGATAAAACAAGGTGTGGCCCTGTAAAATATATGGACCTTAGGGAAGGGGGAAAGTGTTATGAAGCATCTAGGTTAAAAATTTGTGTCTTCCTATACCTTCAGTAGTAAGTTTATGCCAGAATATGTTGTTTTCCTTGTGAGATAATGTTGGTGGCAAAATTTTAAAAACTCACTTTCTTCATTTATTATTTCACTATTAGCCTTGGTGTATAAATTCTCTGGTTTTCCGTCTGGGATTACTTCCACCTTATATGAAAGGAGTTTGGGTTAAGTATATAAAAATCAAAAGATTGATTATATTCTTTTTTCCTCTTTATCTAATGTACTCCATATTACTCAAGAAATAATTTTATATTTTATTATGAGTATCCAGGATATATTTCTTAATGATTTTGACCTTTGCTTGTCTTAGCTATCTCTGTACTGCCTCAATAATCTCTTTACCTAGCTTTTGTTTTGCTGAGGCAGGTAGGAGGAGCTAGAAAAAAATGAATAGTTAAGAGAAGTGAGCTTCAGTCTACCTTTATCTAAAATGTAATAGACTTTGGAGTTTTTGTGAGAAACTGAGGGAAAGGCACTGGATATTGTATATTAATAAAGTAGACTAGGTATTGTGTTTATAAAATTAGAAGTGTTTTAAATATTCCTTGAGTAATATATGCAATGAAGGAGGGAGCTTGAGTTTTTATAATTACTAATATATTTGTTTGGAATCCATTGACCAAATTTATGTAGCATTCATATTTAGAATCCAGATTGAAAGTCATTAGAATTTTTGTGGCTAATATGATTTGAATTAAAATCCTATGAGACCAAACTACTTTTAGATCAGAAGAAAGTTAATAGTAAAAGCCATACTTATTACCATTTATTTATGTCAGGCTGTAATTTTCACCACAACCTTGTAACACATATGATGTTACCTCTTTCACAAATGAAGATACTCATAGACTCAGGCTATCGAAGTTACATGCCAAGATCTTATCAGATACAAAATTATTTCCAAAATATTTGAGTGGATTAATCCCCAATTAGATGAGCCTTCTTGTTCCTACCAGTTAAAATTTGAAAAGTTAAATGTTAATACTTCTGATCCAGATTCCTAGAATTAAGAGTATAAATTTAATTAAGCCTTTCAGTGCAAAGGTCCCTATTAAAACATTCAGAAAAGATTTAAAAAATTAAATTCATTTCTTCATTCCCAAAGTTTCAGAAGTCAACAGAGCTAATTTTTTGTCTTCAGCTATCATTGTTCAGGTTGAGGAATGGAATCATGTTCTCACGTGTTGATATCCTTAATGAAGGAGTAAGGGAAATATTTTTTGAGTACACACACACTGTAGAACCACATTGAAGCCTATAGAGAGGAGAAAGTAACACTTCCCAGTGGGCTGATCTTGGGCAAGCTACTTGATTTCTTTAGGCCTCAGTTTTCTTTATCTGTCACATGGAACAGCCTTTCTCACAACGTAATCTTGAAGATTAAATGAGATAATTATGTAAAAGCAGTTGACATTTTCTACCATGAAGAAAGTACCAAAGGAATATGGTAGCTGCTATTATTGAGTATATGAAATCGTCAGATACCTGGGAGAATAGAGACTTAGTGTGTGTGAGAGGGTTGTCTTTGAGTGTAAATTTAAATGAGAGTCTGGAAGCTATTAGAACTATAAGAAAGTGAGTCGAGACTTTAGAAGAGGTTGTAAAGGTTGTGGGTGTATAGAACTTGTATATGAATAGACTAAAAGTTAAGAGGTAAGAAGACAAAGTAGAGTATGAGTAGGTTTATTGGACTTTATGAAGCTGCAGAAAAGTTATGGGTTTGGAGTTAATTATTAGATGGGAGTAGATGGTTAAATAAAGTATAAAAAGTAAGCAGTAAAGCAAAGGTGAATGTTCAGACTAGAATGCTTAGTAAGTGAGGTTGGTATTTTAAAGAGGAGTTAACAGTTCATGGTTAGAAATGGGCAAGAAAATATTGCTACAGGAAAAGATGAAAGAGAATAAGAAAAAATTCTAAATAGTTCTTTCTGTAAAAAGAAATAGGGAGGTTGGTTTTTTTAGTTTTATTTTTTAAGATTTTATTTATTTCTAGAGAGAGGGGAAGGGAGGGAGAAGGAGAGAAACATCAATGTCTCCCATATGCCCTTGCCTTGCCTGACCTAGCCTGCAATCCAGGCATGTGCCCTGACTGGGAATCCAACTGGTGACCCTTTCGTTTGCGCGGGCACTCAGTACATTGAGCCACACCAACCAAGGCTGTAAAAGGAAATAGGGAGTTTTTATAAAAGGCATTATAGCTTTGTATGTGGGTCCTGGGTTATTTAAAGTTGAAGAATTGTATTGGAGCAATTTCCATCTTCTTACCTCATACCCAAACCCTGGTTTTAGAACTCTAACTGGTCTTTACCACTAGCATCTTGTACTGCACCTCTCTATAAACATCACCAAATTCTATAAACATTACAAAATTAGTCCTAAAATACCATTTTCATCATATTATTTATCTGTTCAATATATTGTACTTAGTGACTCTTTTGCCTCTAAAATAAAGTTTAGAATTCTTGGTTTGGCTTTTGACACTCTCCATGATTGGACCTCAGGACTGATCTGTTTCAACCAAACTTGGTATACTTGTATCTGTGGAACACATACCCTTTCAGTGGATCCTTTTTTGTGCTAATTGGTAGCTTCAAATTCTTGCCCTTCCTTCTTCACCTTTTGTTTTCTCCTTTATCGAAGCTTATTTCTAATATTTCCTCTTCCACAAAACCTTCCCTGGTCACCAGAGTATTTCCTCTCTCCTTTTCTCTACTTCCTAGCAGTATCTATTGTATTATTTGTAGAGCTTTAATCATAAAATTGACAAGTATTTGTGTTTTAATTCTAATTTTGTGTTCAATTTAATTATAAAATTCTGAAAGGCAAAATGTCATAACTTTTTATTATACCCAAAGTCTATCACAGTGCCTTGTGTATAGTAGATATTCAGATATTTTGTTAGTATTAGGCAAAATCTACCTAAGTGGGAGTGATTGCTATAGGAAGTGGTGGAAGAATTTAAGAGCTTTCTGGGAGTAGATATTTATTGTATTACTTATTTATTATTTTGGCTGAACCTGGGTATTTAAGAGTGAAGATTATACAAATCTGAAATGTGACAGTTTATGTTGGTATAGAAAATTAGGTTGATTGATTCTGGATCTAAAGGTTTCATTTTAATTTCCCATGTTTGGGCTTTGAAGCTTAACATGACATTCATAATCGTGTGTCTCTTTCCAGAGTTACATTTGCAAATATTATGAACTATACATTCTTTTAAACAGAGAGGAATTGTGGAATCACAGTAATGAGACATTGTATTAGCAACTATCAACTGACTTAATGTGAACCAAACTAATGTCTAATATATGTGTGGTTGCCTCTCAGCACCTCCAGCTGGAGACCTGGCCCTCAACCCAGGTGTGTCCCCTGACTGGGAATTGAACTGGCAACCCTTTGGTTTGTAGGCTGGCACTCAGTCCACTGAGCTACACGAGCCAAGGCCAAATGTCTAAAATATAGTCTGTTCATTAAAACCTCTAAGCTAAACTTTAAAACTTATCAAAACTGTTAAACTATTTCTAGTAGTTAGAAAATACATATAAATTTTTCCTTATTTAATTTTTAAATGTGAAAAATTTCATATAGGCAGTCTGTGGCTGCGTAGATCCATTTATTGGAGTATGCTACTAAGGAAACCAGAATCATGAATTTGATTTTTTTGTGTGTGCCTCTTCATTTTTTCTAGCTTTGACATTAGCTAGTAATGATAATAAGTAGCATTATTGAGCACTTATATGCCAGGCATTATTATAGAAATTTTCAAGTACTATCTGATTGAATATTCATATCTATATGGGATACATACTATAATTACCTGTATGTTAATAGATGAGGAAGTTGAGATAGAGATTAACACATGCCATTGGACTGTTCAAAGTAATTATATATTCAGAATTTTTCAATAAGAAGAACTTACATTTTTAATATTAAAAAAGTGTATAAGATACAGTCATAACTAGTATAACTAGGACCACAAGCCATACACAGTTTTGTTTTATGGCATATTTTGTTCATGTTCATTACTTTGCAGCCCACTGACATAAATGGTTTCACTAAGTCCTTTATTCAAATGAAATGTTCAGTGAATTTAAGATAGTCTTAAATGCAAACTACCTAATTGGTCTTATGATAGAGATTATACTGTAAATGGAACATGTTGTATTAAGATTTATGAAAAATAAATTCCTTGAAAGCAGGGACCAAGTTTTATTTGTTTTAAATAGGTGCTCAATATATGATGGGTTAATCTTAGTCTCCCTGCTCATTTTCTGATAATCACATGACAAAATGAATGTGAGCCAGAAATATAGCAGACTATGAGAGAGCATAGGTCATGTATAATCCAATTTAAGTTTAGGCTGGTGCTTTGTGTTCATCAGAGATAATGACTGTCTCAGGCAGAGGTGTAGATAAAGAGGGTGTTTTTGTTTTGTTTTGAGTTTTAGTTAAAGAATATGGTCAAGAACTGTCATGCTATTTCAAAGAATTATAACCGTAAATCATTGGCAAGTTTGAATGAATATCTTGGCTTCATAGCATTGCTCCTTTATTCTTTAGAATGAGTGGCAAAAATTGCATTAAATTGGTATTATCTACAGGAGATGAAGCAAGCTTGCTTACTTTTGTTACCAAAATTTAGAAATGAAAATATTAATGATAATGATAAGCAAGGAAAGGCTGTATATTATTTTTTGGTTTTGTTTTGCAAACAGGATGATAAAACTTAACCAGGCTTTAAAAAACATCTCTGAAGTATATCATCCTGCTTTAGAATGTAGCAGTAAATAAAGTTTTCACTTTTTATAAAGCGGTAGAATATTATCCTTGCAGAGTCTGTAAAGCTGTTTTGAACACCAAGAGGCCGATCTTAGAACTGACAGCTTAATCCTATGTTACTCTATATCTGTTGTCTTCATTTTCTCCATCTGTAGAAATGCTTCCTGACTCTATAAGCAAGTACCTCAACGAATACTGAGCCATCTAGTGTGATCTGTAGTCTATAGAACAACAAAGTGGAAGTGGCAGGATACAGTTTGTTTGCAGGTCAACTTCTATGGGAATACCTGGGTGGAAAAGAATTCCTAACTATTGACAAGGGAGAAGTCACAACGATGGCTATCATTCATTTGTTTTACATATTAATCAAGTGTCATGATGTGGCAAGTATTATGAATAAAAAGGCGTGATTCCTTCCCTCATGGATCTTAAAATATAAAATGAGAGATAATTCATTCACGGGATTCTGTGAGCTCATGATTAATGGTAGATCTATTTCCTGAGACAGGGAACAGGGTAGCAGTAGAGGTAGGGAGTTGAGAAATTCATTTTGGGCCATGTCATTTGAGGTGTGGCTAATCAAGTGTAGGCGGTAGTTTGTGTCTGTGCGTATTTTTTTTAATTCTCACCTGAGGGTATGTTTATTGATTTGAGAGAGAGAGATGAAAGAGAGAAGCATTGATCAGTTGTCTCCCCTATGTGCCAGACTTGGGGGTGGAACCTGCAACCTTTTGGTGCATAGGACAACACTCCAACCAACTGAACAACTGAACCACCAGACCGGGGGGTGGTGGGGGTATAATTTTTTAAAGCTAGTAGAAAGATGAAATTTTCATTTAAATAAACCTTTTTCTGTTACTTTCTCAGCAGCCTTTTTAGGCCTCTCATGGATGGACTCAACAAATGATTCTCTTTTAAGATACTAGCTTATATGCCCTGGCTGATGTGGCTCAGTGGATTGAGTGCTGGCCTTCGAACCAAAGGGTCGATGGTTCAATTCCCAATCAAGGCACATGCCTGGGTTGCAGGCCAGGTCCCCAGTAGGGGCACACAAGAGACAACCACACATTGGTGTTTCTCTCCCTCTCTTTCTCCCTCCCTTCCCTTTGTCTAAAAATAAATTTTAAAAAAGAATGTTAGCTTATATGGACAGAAGTCTGTCCCTTAGAGACATATTTTTTGATCCTTTTCAAAGTGGGGACATTTCATATGTGTCAAACATTTTAGAGTCTCCACGTATTTTGTGAGTGAGTGACGTTTTACTATCTTAAATATTTAATGTTTTATTTTTCCCTTTCAACTTGATTATACAGGGTTATCAGCAAACTCTTCTAAATGCTCTGTGTGAGGGGTTTTGTTTTTAAGCAAAAGAAAAAGATGAATTGGCTGGAGAAATCAGTTACTGTTTTCTGGGTCAGTCTGAGTCTGAAGCCTCACATATTAAAAAATAGCAAACTGAGCCCTGGCTGGTGTAGCTCAGTGGATTGAGCCCTGGCCTGCAAACCAAAAGGTCTCTTGTTTGATTCCCAGTCAGGACACATGCCTGGGTTGTGGACCAGGCCCCCAGTAGGGGGCACACAAGAGGCAACCATACATTGATGTTTCTCTCCCTCTCTTTCTCCCTCCCTTTCCCTCTCTCTAAAAATAAATAAATAAAATCTTTTTTTAAAATCTTACTTTTAAAAGTTATACAGTACATACCTGTGTAGAAATTTAAGAAGACTACCTTATGGAGTATTTAATTCAGGTCACAGCACATGTCTAGAAGATGGTGATGCATTAAAAATCATGAAGCATGAAGGAAACATCAAAAGTGGCAGCTGTGTCTCATACATTTTGTGTAATTGAAACTGCTAATATCTGTAAAAACTGACTCTGGTTTAGGTACTTGTAAGTTTTTGCCTAATTCAGCAAAGACTAACTATTTTTTAATAATATGTCATGCTTTATGGAAATACTATTTAGACTAGAAGAGATTCATATGATTTAGTTTGGTTGGTTCAATCGGTGATTTTGGTTTGCTTTTTGAAATTTCATTTTTTAAGATTTTAATTTAGGGAATTTAAATTAGGGTATTGCTTAACTCAATATCAGTCTTGCATTAGAATTCATTTCAATGAAATTTGGTTTGTTGGAGGAGGTTAAGTAAATATTAAATTGAAAGAGGGAAGTGAATACTTAATTGGAATTATAAGCCCAAGAAATATTGGGCTGCTGAGAAGTTTTTAGGTAACTTTCTAATCTTTAAAAAATATTTTGCTATAGTATTTCCCATATTACTACATATATCTATAGCCATCTTTTTAAACCTTCTTGTGTAAAAAACTATAGAAAACCATATAAAGCCATAGTAATCTTTTTAAGTGGCATCATTGAGGTAAAACTCACATAAAATTTACCCATTTAAAATTTATAGCTCAGTAGTTTTTAGTATGTTCACAGAAATTTGCAACCATTACTACAATTTAATTTTAGATCATTTTCATCACCCCCCCCCAAAAAAAAATCTTATATTCATTAGCAGTCACTCCTTATTCTTCTTTCCCCCAGCCCTTGTCAACCACTCTAGTACTTTCTGTCTCTGTAGGTTTTTGTCTTTTGGGTATTTCCTATAGGTAGAATGCAGATAACTTTCTGATCAGTGATTTCTAGACTTAATCAAAATCTTGTGTATCTCATGAGACAGGCTGCTATGAATAATTTAGCCTCCTTTTGTAGCTTAATAATGGCTGTTTTCTCCTCCAACCAGGAAAAATTATTCAATAATTGGAAAACTGTATACAAATTTAAACCAAGATTCAGGCTTTCCACTAGTATTAAAACTTCAACGAATATATACCATTCGTCCTCACTTCTAGTAGTGCTTTTCACTGTGATCTGTGCCCAGTAGCACCCCCGCCCAGCTTTCCCTAAAATGTTGCTGTAGTAGCCATTTTTCTTCTACCTCTCAAACTCAGATTTGCATGAGTTCATTGAAATACTTCCCTTTGCAGCTGGCCTGCCCGAACTCTGCCTTCTCTTTCCCCTAAACCCAAGAATGAGGAAGAATTAAAAGCAAGAAAGGAAAAGTAGAAGAGACTATTCAGTCTGGGGAGGGACAAGGTGGTAAGAGTAGGAATGGAAATGATATAAAATTTGCAGGAAGACAATTTGTGGGGAGAATAAAACCTGGCTGCTACTTAGGAGAGAATACAACAATGAAGACATAGAAGGCAAAGATGTTATAATGTAATAAAAGATAAGATAGGTGAAACTTACTAAATTTTCGGTTGTGAATTTTGAATCTTAGTGATATATCAGTGAATCATAGATGGTAATTTCGTTTTCTGATAAGGATTAGTACCCTTGACCTTTTTTCTTTCTAGAACTTTGTGTAGGCATTTATAAGCTGAACTATAGTCATGAGTTGTCTTTTGGACTGTTCAGAGATCTTCAGGTTTGAAACAGTATAGAATGGGAAACCCATTTCACCTTGGAATTATTCAAAGAAGTCCCACAGAGAATTATAGGTAATGTCCCCTTAGAGTTTCCTAACTGGAGGGGTAGAATCCTCTTCTGGGTGCCCCCATATTCAATGGGTTGCTTCAGAGGTCTAGAATTAGTCTGAGTATGACTACTGAGAAGTTGCCACTGCCAAAGAAAATCTTACTCAATTTGTAAAATCAAGGGCCTTCTGGTAGGATTAGAATTGTTAGCAGGATTTTAGGGATAGTCAGTAAAAGTGCCTCAAGAGAGCCAGAATCCCACATTTAGCTTTAAAGTTGAGTCAAGTCCTATAATAAACAGACTGGAAATTTGGGAAAAGAGGAAAAGAGGAGTACAAACTAAAAAGAACTGTTAGTACCTGTATTTGACCACTTAGATGATGTGTTTCAAACCCCGTATTCAGTTCCTTGATTAGCAATATTGCTTATAGTATTTTGTATATAACTTTTTTAAGGAGCTGGTGATGCAGATAGGTTACTTTTTTAAAAAAAACAATAGCCTACCTTTTATTTTTTTAGAACAACTGAGAATTGTTATTTAACAGATAAAGTATAATATTGGATTTAAATGAATGTTTTTAGTATTGGAAACCAAGTTAACCAAATATCGGTATATATTTTGTTTCAATAGCAAGTATTCCTTTCTTTATAAAAGAACTCTATATACAGGGGTGGGCAAAAAGTAAGTTTACAGTTGTGTCTATGGAAAATAATACAATAATAATAGTGCAAGGACAAATTCTATGTTTTGTGTACTCACAACTATAAACCTTCTTTTGCCTACCTTATACATTTGACCCTTGAACAACATGGGTTTGAACTACATGGGTCCATTTATATACAGATTTTTTTCAATAAATGCTATAAATGCATTTTTTCTGATATTCTTTTGGGGGGGGCTTTTTTCTTAAGTATATTTTATTGATTATGCTATTGCTGCTGTCCCTGTTTTTTCCCCTTTGTCACCCTCTGCCCCGTATCCTGCTTCCCTCCAGCAATCCCCCCTACTTTAGTTCATGTCCATGGGTTGTGACACCAACTCCTGTGTAGTTCAAGGGTCAACTGTAAGTCTTCATAACCGTTTCATAGATTAGTTACATTGTAGAAGGAAAAGCTTCAGAATAATTGTTGATTTAACTGAGTAATCTGGGATTGAGCTTTATTTAAAAAATATTTAACCAGAAAAACCTGTAAAAATTTACTCCTGACTGAGGTTGGAGAAATGTAGACTGTGATTCCATGAACTGCAAACTAGTGGATCTTACAAGAAATTTCTACCTTTTACGAAAATATGTGAGAATTTAAAGGTGCTATGACTTAAGTATAGTTGATGTGGGGGAGAAATACCACAGGAGCATTTGTTAAATGAGATTAAGCATTACTATATAGAATTAAGGTACCATTACTTTTCTGGTACTTTAATCTCCTGGTACTTATTTTAAGATGTGCAATAAGGATGCAGCTACCCTCCACAGGATGGCAGGAGTAAAATAATAGACTAGCTGTTCTAACACCATTTACTGAATTTTTGTTCTCCAGCTCTCTTTCTGGATTCTCAGTTACAATCCACTGATCAATTCAAATACCATAATTGGAATTGTTTTAGTATTAGGCATGGCAAATTCTCACGGTTTTTTTTTTAACTCATGGCTATTCTCAAAAATTCTTTCATTTGAATTTTGGAATCAAGGTCTGGGAACAAGAAGATCCAGTTGTGATTATATTGAATTTATTGATTAATAAAGGTAGAATAAACATCTTTACAATATTGACTCTTTCTATGTCTTTTATCCTGAGGCTCTCTTTTTAAAAGAATTTTTTAATTGATTTTGGGGTAGGGGGAGAGAAACATCAATTTGTTGTTCCACTTGTTTATGTATTCATTTGGTTGATTCTTGTATGTGCCCTGACTGGGGATTGAACCTTCAACTTTGGTCTGTCAGGATGATACTCTAACCAATTGGGTTACCTGTCCAGGGCCTGAGGCTCTCTTCTTAAAGGTACTGAATATTTCTTGTTAACTTTTTAATTAGATAAACTTGTGTTTGTAAGTGGTGGTTATTATTTCTATAACCAGGTAACCTTATTGAACTTTATTCCCCAATAATGTTTTAGATTTTGAATTTGCCATCCATTTGGTCATTATCTGCAAATAACAGTTTGATCTTGTCTCATAATTTTATGCCTCTTTTTAAAAAAATCTGGACTTACTGCATTGGTTACATTTCTAGATACTGCTAAATGATAGGGATAAGAGCAGATATCCTTGTTTTCTTGGAATTGTTCTAATCACTATGCTTCCTGTTTGGCTTGAAATATGTTATCCTATTACAGGATGAATTTTATCAGATACCTCTTGGCATACGAAGAGATGATCATAAGGTTTTTCTCCTTTTAACTTTTTAAAAGATGAATATTGTATTAATAGGTCGCTGAATGTTGACTGATAGTTAAGTTCCTAAAATGAACTCTTCTTGGTGATTTGTAATAAATGCTTTTTGTTTTACTTTGGGGTTTTTGCATCTGTATTAATGAGCGTGTTTGTAAGTTTTTTAGTGCTGTCAATTTTTATATCTGGATTATGGAAGGTTTATGAAAAGAAGTGGGAAGGTTTTTTCTGTTCTTTAGGTAATTTAGATAATTTGGGGTTATATGTTCTTTTTAAGGCTTGAAAGATCTTGGTTATGAAATTGTCTTGCCCAGTGCACTTTTATTTTTAATTACTTAATTTTGAAAGCAATTGAAATTTACAGTAAATTTGAATAAAAAAAGTACAATGAACTTCCATATTTACTTAAATGACCAGCTATTGTTAGCATTGATAAACATTTTCCCCCTCTTTGTGTGTGCACATGCATATTCTCTTTACACACAAATATATATAAGATAGTGCACAGTCACACATGACACATGGTTGTAATATCTCTTCGGTCTTTTTGAACCTAGAATGGTTCTTCAATCTTTTTGTTTTTAATGAGCCCTGGAGCTTTTTTTGAGGAATAGTTCTTTAATAACTTTCTCATTTTGTCCCAAAGGGACAGGTTGTATGCTGTCAGTTCTTGGAAAAAATTTGGTAATTTGTTTCCAAGAACATTGTCACTTTCCTTTATATTTTCAAATTTATTAGCAAAGAATTAATTGTACAATGTGTCTTATTTTTTATTATAAAAATTTATTTTTTATACTATCTGTTTTATTATAAAAAATAAAACTATCTGTGCTTTACTATCTGTGTTTTATTATAAAAAATAAAACACACTATATACTATCTGTGAGGTAAATACAGCCTATTTGGTTTCTAATTGTAATAAGTTTTTCTCAGGCTAACTATTGGTTTACCTGTTTTGCTCATTTTTTTCTCATATAACTTAAAGTCTTTACCTTAATCTTTCATAATACACTCCTTTAGCTTTCCTTAGGTTTTGTGTGTGTATATGTGGTTGTACCGTTTACTTCTTCAATTGAATATTTAATATACTGATTTTCACTTTTTAAATTTTCCTGAAAAATATTTGATTAGAATTTGATATGAGGTTTTTCTCATTATTATTGTTTCTAAATATTCTGTAATTGTAAAAATACAGAAATGCGATGCATAGTTGATTAAAAGCATGGCTTTTAGAGCAGTTTTCAGATGTTTGAAATTTTCTGTTTTTATTGTTACCAGTATCTACTGTTACTCTATTAAATTCAGATAATATGGTCTGTATGGTTGGTTTTCTGGTTTTTTGGTCCCCGGGGCAGGGTGGGTGGGAAGGTGTTAGGAAACTGTAAAGCTTTTGTTTTCCAGTATAAAGTCTAATAAACACTTGACTTTTAGTTAATATTTTAAGTATATTTGAGCAGAATATATCTTGATTTCAGCATATGGTATTTTTGATAGGTTTTCCATGAGTTATTTGGCATAAAATATTTAGCACATAAGTTAAATTATAATTTTAGACTACACCCATATCAACTTGTAAAGACGGTCATCCTGTTTATTGTTTTATTTCTTATGTTTTCTTTGTTTGAAATGAAAATTGTAATTCTTGATTTATTTTTGGTTATATTTGTTTGGCATATTTTGCCTGCCCCAAAGCTCTATATTCTATGACATCTTCATTATTGAGTATAGGGTTGTTGAGGAGAATGAGTGAGGTAGTGCTTACAAAATACTGAGAATTGCTTTTAGAATTCTTAAATGTTGTTTGCCACTAAGGTCTATCATATTAATCATCGTCCAGTCAAAACACCTTTGCCATAATGTGTATCAGCTTGGTGTCAGAACAGTAATCTGATGAATATCAACATAAGGAATGAATGATGGCTGGTTTTCATTATTTACCTTTCATTAGTAGAATTACAGCAGGGGCACAGGAATAGGCAGGAGATTATTTTATCGCACCAGTCAGCCAGACTTTTCTGCTTGTGTATTAGTTTGACCATAGTAGGAAAAAGAACATGGAGAGGTTGTGGGTAAAGTATTTCTTTTCCTAGGGGTTTTTCTTCTTCCGCCTTTTCTCCTAGCAGCTCACAGCTTAGCATAACCAGCATCATTGGTCTCCTAGTCTCATAACTGTATCCTGATTTATTGAGGTACTTTTTTCTGTTCCCTGCCCCTGAAAATCCATCTCACCTTCACCTCTATTCAGTGTCGTCCTTTTTTTTTTTTTTTTTTCCAGATTGTGTTATAGTCAGTTGTTGACCCTTTTGATGACTTGTACCCCAAGTCTCTACATTCCTAGGCTATTACTTAAGTAAAGACCAACCTAAATCCTGACCAGCTGTCTCTCTGCCTTGTGTGGGACCATTCCAGACCAGGGGTTTTGGTTTTTGATTATTGGAAAGGATTAGACTACTAAGCTTTCAGGCTTGTCCACAGACCCTTTTAACTCTTTTACAATTTATACCTAATGGTCATAGAGTGCAATGATAATGATACATATTAATACCATCAGATTAATAGAATACTAGTAGATTAATTTTGTTATATATAAGCTTTGTTATAGGTACAAGGTCTGTCCAGGGAAAGTCCAGCCATTGTTAATAAAATGAGAATGGTTTGCATGACATCGATGTAACCTGGTAGCCAAGGAGAGCGGACTGGAATGCACATGTGTGAATAGTGACAACTTCACAGTGGGACAGTAAGACACCTTTGAGTAAATATTTGTACTGTGTGGCCATCGCATTCAAAATGAGCAAATAGAGCAACAAATCTGCATCAAATTTTGTGTTAAGCTTGAATAGTCCTTCATGGAAACTATTTGGATGATTCAGAAGGCCACAGCTATGGGCAACTGGTGATTGGCAACTTCATCATGATAATGCACTCACTCATGCATCACGTCTTGTGCAGTTTTTTGGCAAAAATCAAATCACCCAGGTGACTTAGCCTCCCTACAGCCCAGGTTTGGTGCCCTGCAACTTAGAGTTTTCCAAAACTAAAATCACCTTTGAAAGGGAAGATATTTCAGACCATCGATGAGGTTCAGGAAAATACAGTGGTTCAACTGATAGCGATTGAGAGAACTGTGTGAGGTCCCAAGGTGCTTACTTTGAAGGGGTCTGAGGTATCATTGTCCTATGTACAATGTTTCTTATATTTTGTATCTTCAAAAAATGTCTCTTTTTTGTATTACATGGCTGGATACCTTTTGGACAGACCTGGTATGTATAATTGCTTTACAACTTAAAAATTGAAGCTGGACCACTTAGGGTAACTTAGTATCTTATCGCCTGTACCAAAGACTGAAAACCCATGGAAAAGATAAAATTTGAGCTAGACTTTAAAGGATGGGTATGCTTTTTTAAAAAGATTTTATTTATTTATTTTTAGAGAGGGGAGGGGAGAGAGAAAGAGAGGAGAGAAACATCGATGTGTGAGAGAAACATCAATTGGTTGCCTCTTGAACATGGCCCAATCAGGGACCAGGCCCACAACCCAGGCATGTGCCCTGACCAGGAATTGATCCAGTGACCTTTCACTTTGCAGAATGATGCCCTACGGGAGGAACTCTGGCCAGCGGAGCTCTTTCCGGCCACCGCAGATAAGAAATAAATCGTCCCAGACACAATCTTGTTGTTCTGGTGGGAAAGGGGGTGGTGATTCCCTGTAGTGGGGAATACCTCGAGCCCTTCTCCCAAATGGTTTTATTGGGAATGGTAGATGTAGGTGTATACAGCATACATGCATAGCTCATCAGTTAATGTCAAACCACCTGAGCTACATGGGTCAGTGCAGGTTTGCTTTTTTATAAGTAGGGACGAGAGGCAAGTGACTCCAGTAACAGGGACTGATATGAGCAAAGGATTAAAAGAAAGAGTGTGCAGATTTGGACATTTGTGAGTAAATCACTTTTTACTTTTTCTGAGGGTTGATGGAGTAGGTAATTTGGAATCAAACTTTAGAAAGTTTTAATGTTCCACTAAGACTTTTGAATTAGTAGGCTTTTGGTATGTCCTGTGAATTCATTTGGCTTTTCTTGATATATAGCATACAACTTACTTCTGAGATTCCCTAAAAGAGTCACACATTCAATGCATGGCCTAGTTTATGTAAGTTGATGACCACTGCCAAGTCATCTTTTTACCTTAAGTGGTCATGCCTTGAAGAGAATGCCAGATCTGCCATTTTTATCCTGATGCTTTAGTTCTCTCTGCCTGTTGTCCATTCTTAGCTGTTCCTGATCAGTCTTTCTCTGCTTATTCCTTGTTAATCTCCAGATTACAAGTCAGCAATACAGTGTCTGCTTATCACAAGAGTTGTGAATTCTTATTGAAAGCTTTCTTTGTATCTCCTTCACTCTTAAAAGGCTGGATATGTATTTTGTTTATAAAATAGTTATTAACTTAGTTGTTTCTCTTTTTTTGCAGACCTAAAGGATCAAGACATAATGGGAGCATTTTTAGACAAGCCAAAGATGGAAAAACACAATGCCCAGGGGCAGGGTAATGGGTTGCGATATGGGCTAAGCAGCATGCAAGGCTGGCGAGTTGAAATGGAGGATGCACATACAGCTGTCATTGGTTTGCCAAGTGGACTTGAAACATGGTCATTCTTTGCTGTATATGATGGGCATGCTGGTTCTCAGGTTGCCAAATACTGCTGTGAGCATTTGTTAGATCACATCACCAATAACCAGGATTTTAAAGGGTCTGCAGGAGCACCTTCTGTGGAAAATGTAAAGAATGGAATCAGAACAGGTTTTCTGGAGATTGATGAACACATGAGAGTTATGTCAGAGAAGAAACATGGTGCAGATAGAAGTGGGTCAACAGCTGTGGGTGTCTTAATTTCTCCTCAACATACTTATTTCATTAACTGTGGAGACTCGAGAGGTTTGCTTTGTAGGAACAGGAAAGTTCACTTCTTTACACAAGATCACAAACCAAGTAATCCGCTGGAAAAAGAACGAATTCAGAATGCAGGTGGTTCTGTAATGATTCAGCGTGTGAATGGCTCCCTGGCTGTATCGAGGGCCCTTGGGGACTTTGATTACAAATGTGTCCACGGAAAAGGTCCTACAGAGCAGCTTGTCTCACCAGAGCCTGAAGTCCATGATATTGAAAGATCTGAAGAAGATGATCAGTTCATTATCCTTGCATGTGATGGTATTTGGGATGTTATGGGAAATGAAGAGCTCTGTGATTTTGTAAGATCCAGACTTGAAGTCACTGATGACCTTGAGAAAGTTTGCAATGAAGTAGTCGACACCTGTTTGTATAAGGTAGCTAGACTTTTTCTTTTTAAGATAAAATTATTTTATGCCATCTTAATTACTACTCTAGTATTTAATCATCTTAGACCTGTAGTTCTCAGAAATAAGATTTTGGCATAATTGCAGATACTCTTCACCTGTTATGAAACTATAGGAACATGTTTTATAAATAAAATACCCAGTTACCAAATATGCAAGAGTTATAATCTGAATGATTACACTTTTATTAATCATGACTACTTTTCCCTCAAGGTATTTTAATATTGTGGAAGACTGTCAAAGGTAAAAAGATTATTATATAAAGTACAATGTTTTTGAAAAGAGGATAGTGAGAGGTTGGGCCTCAGTATTTGTAAGTAAAAAGTATTTTAGAATTTTAATATTTTATTTTTGCCATGTGATATCTCAGTACATTTAGTACTTTGAGACTATGGCCTAGTGAAACTGCAGCACCAACAAAGAGAATTTAGTGATCAGTTGGTGTGATATAATAGAAATAGTCTGGGACATGGAGTCAGAACAACTTGGTATGTGACTATATGACTTAAGGTAAGCTATTTATATGGAAAATCAGTTTCTTTATTTGTAAAAAAGGTAAGAAATATTAATACCGTCTCATGTGGTTGTTGGGATGATCAAATGGGATTGTGTATGTGGATGAGCCAGCTCACCACCTTTATTTTACAGAGGAAGCTGAAGCCAGAGAAGGCTCTGTAACTTAAGAGTCATACAGCCCTGGAATCAAGGCTGACTGCTACTACTTTTGTGCTCTAAAGTGTTGAACAAATTGTTCAACCTCTCTCAGCTATTGAATGGAGATAATAGTATCTAACTCACGATTGTTAAGGAACTAAATTAATGAACTAATGTGTACATATGAAGTGCCTAGTTTAATAAATAGCATGTCCTGGGAACAAACTGCTTCCTATCCTAGAGAACTTAAAAATGACTTCTACCGGTTGATATAATTTGCTTCTTCGGTAGCACTAAGGCTAGAACCTAAGTCCTGACTTAGTGTTCTCTTTTGTCAGTAACACTTGACTAATTCTTTGATTGTTTTAAGCAAATGTTGATTATGTACAACTCTTCTAAGCAAATGTTGATTATGTACAACTCTTCTCAGGCTATATATTTGATTTTCTTTTAACATGCAGAAAGAGAAAGTCAACATTGTATTTGTAGTTTTTACATGCACAGTGCCAGCTCTATTTAAAATCTGATCATACTTAGAAACCAGCTTTACGTATCATCCAAACCAAACCAAATTTATGTAACATTCAACACTGAAGTTAAAAAAAATCAATAGATCAGTAGAGCCACAACTTAATAGTGTACACTGTTAATTTCTGAATTTGAGGAGAACCAAACAATGATGTATATGTTTTTTGTCTCTTAGTATATGCATAAAAGTAGCATATATTTGACGAGTTTATTTTGTAGCACTTGAGTATTAAATACTTGAGTATTGAAAAGCTAAATTAAAAGGTGTTTTCTTAAGAGAATTGTCTGATTCAGATATTAGTAAATTATGGCTCAGATTCCACTTTCTGTTCTGTATTTCACTCTATTTTCAAAATTATTTAGTACTTTATTATATGCCACATTTTATGCAGTTTTCCCTCAAGGTATTTTATTAAACTCTTTGTATTATTTGCTCAAACTAAGAATATAACATCGATTTTCTCATATAGTGAGATTAAATATTTAAAATGTGAAAGTTAACTCTAATTACTAATAGGAAGAGGGATATAAGGAGTCCAACATCTATTCAAGTATTTTACTTATAGTATTTTGAATATCTAGGTGTCTTTAAAAATGAATGTGTTTTCTAAAAGTTGTCAATGTTTTTGAATTATGGAAGGTAAAAGCTGATTTATAAACTCCATGTACGTAGTTTTCTAATTCCATATGTCTACTTAAGCAAATTAATTAGCCCCACAGTTTACTGTAATTTATTTTAAATGTAAATTTGTCAAGTATAGTGTAACTACAGGTGCAATACTGTTTAGGGAATACCACTAGAGTTTTCTATTTTGTTGAAGTAAATTAATGTCTGTGTATATGTGTATTTGTCTTTAGGTATCCACTTCAAGTTAAGTAGGCCACCAATAAATGTTCAGAAGTGCTTTTGTTTCATAGAATTTTTGAAATGATTGTTGCAGTAGAATTTAACCTGCAGTGTTTTTTCCTGTCTTTTTAGTGTTGACTGTACTGTGTACTATATATACTATATGTGTATGGAGGGGTACCCCTTCCACATATGTATATATTTTTTCCTCAAAAACTATATATTTTTACTAAAACAAATATAATTGGCATGGCTGTAAAAGTTCTCAAGGCTTCCAAGAGCAAAAAGAAAACCAAAATATTTTGTCAAACTTTTTTCTTCCCAGGGAAGTCGAGACAACATGAGTGTGATACTGATCTGTTTTCCAAATGCACCCAAAGTATCGCCAGAAGCAGTGAAGAAGGAGGCAGAGTTGGACAAGTACCTGGAAAGCAGAGTAGAAGGTGGATCATTTAACAAAAAATAAGTAGCTTTATTAAAGAAAAACCTCAACACAATCAGACTTTAACATTTTAGCTTTTAGATATTTACATGCCTGTGACATCTAGTGTTTAGTGTACAATAGTGGGAAAGGGCATTTCTGTAGTAGCTGTTTAGATGCTTGTAATGTTTTCATCACTTATATTAGAAATAACAACCAGTATGGCCCTGTACATTCTGTTCAGGATACTTTTGTTTAAAAAGGCTTAAGTGTTTGTATGCTTTGAAATTCTGGATGAATTCACTGGCATGAGTAATTTTATGCCAGGAAAGTCTGATTTGTTGTTTATTTAATTATAAACAGATTATTTATGATGGTGATGATTTGATTACCATCTTTTTCTGTAAAGCTGTGTATATGAATTTAAGTCTCGTTTTGTTATGTTTTTAACTGGAAGATCACAGCCTGGTTATTAACAACTTTCATGTGCCACAGCTTTTAAAATTTAATTTTAAACTGTTTTAAGTCTTTCTTGCCTAAGTCATAAACTGCCTTACCTAGAAAACAGACCTGAATAGAAAGAGATATACTAGGTCTCTACCTGGCAGAAAGGTAAATGCTGACCAAATCAAGAAATAAGTTTGGAATTCTAGGAGCATACTTGTTAAAATTCTGCAAATTACTTTGAGACCATTAGAAAGGTGTTTGTGTCTCTCAAGTGTAATGCCTTTAAATATGTGAAAAATTTAAATGATCTTCAATGCAGATACTACTTGGTATAAATATTAAATCTCCCCAGAGAATTCCAGTTTACTGCATATATGCACTAAGCATGTAAGTTATGCAGTTTTTTAAGCAGAAAAACTTGGCATGCCTATAATAGTGTTAAAATGCATTTGGGGTTTCTAATGTCATTAATTTGCACGTTAAAGACCTCTAATAGCTTGTAAGCATTGACCTATATACACTATTATATCCTGCTGTGCCTGCTTTATTAAAATCAGTCTGCACTTTAATTTTTTCCCCTTTTCTGTTTAATGTCAGTTATAATGAATCTAATATTAGAATCATGATTGGTTTTGATTTGCAGTACTATCTGGAGGTGCTATTATGTTTTTATAGTTGTCCCCCACTTGATAGTGATATATTTAGTACTGTGTGTATGTACTGTTTAGTATTTCATTCATTGCACATACTATTCGATGAGTTTGTTTCCTCACTATTGCCAAGGGTCTTACAATTTTTATATTTTAAGTGAATCATTTCAATGTAAGTTATTTATTTATAATCCAGTATAATAAAATATTTAGAATGGTACCAAATCATATCACATTGGTTCAAACTGCTGGTGAGTGGAAAAGTATGAAGATATAAGAAGAATATGTATTGGGATAAGTTGATATTTAATTTATTGGCTCTTTAAAGTAACCTGGGCATACATGTTTTCTCACTGATTTAAAGAAACAAGAGTAAGTACTGTAGTACTTATTACTATGAAATGGGATCAGATTTTAGAAATAAATTGCTACTTTCTTTTTTAGTGTGCACTCACAAGTTTTTGATTCAATTCTAAATAATTCCTTTAGGAACATAATTTTATGTACTATTAAGTTTTATATTGCTTATTATTGAGCAAGAATTGCTACCTGAACAGTTTACATTAATACTAAATATTTTTATATGTTGTAGTGATATTACACTTGTACCATTCAGTTGGAGATTATGTCATAAATTAAATACCATACCCTTTACTGAGGGAAATTTAATAAGACTGCAACTAGGGAATACATATTTCATTAATTAAAATCACTACTATATTTAAAAATATAGAAAGAATGTAACTATTTGTAGTATAAAAGTTACATCTTAAAAGTGAAAAATACTGCATTTATCTCCCAAAACAGACATTGGGTACCTTTTTCTTTCTTTTTTCCTTTTAAATACATATGTTCACTAAATTGCTGTGATCTTCTAAACCTCATTTATTTTGAATACTTTTGGCTTCTCCGTTTATATCACAGAAAAGGACAGAGGCTTTTCAGCTCTTCTATTTGTGTCCTTCTAAAACTTGACTTCCAGATTGTGAAAAGATTCAGCTCATAATTTAAACCATACTGCCTAATGTTGTGGTCCTTCTCAGCCAATTTAAAATTATACTTGTACATACATATTTTTAAAATCTTTGCTACTGACTGCCCAGGCTTTAAAGTTGCTAATTTGGAGATAACTGCTAGAATCTCTCAGACTTGGTGGAGGGAAGTGTGGAGGAGCAGAATGTGTTTATACATGGGTATGTGAAACATAGATCTTCTATACATACGTGTTCTTCAATGAAAGACAGTCTTTTTACAATTCTAATTAAAATGTATAGTCCAAGAATAGTTAAAGGAATATTTATTAAAATTCATTTCTTTTTATTTTTTAAAAACAGAAAGAAGCAAGACTACCATAGTATTAATTGTCAGATAGTTTAAACATATTGTTCCATGTGGAATAGGAGATAGTAACAGTTTTTAAAGTCTTACATTATTCTTTTTAAGAATTTGTCTTACTGTAATTTTCTTCACAATTAAAACATCCTAATTTATATTTTAACAGAGATGTCAGATACATCAATTATAGTCAATTAAAAGTAATGTTTTTTGACCTGAAACTATCATTGATTGACTTTATCATCAGTGTTCATTCTATTATGTCTAGTTATCTATCCAGTAATTGTATTGGCTTAGCAGAGACTGTATGTTAAGTGTAACAGAGCTTTAGATTGTGAAATTGTGCAGTTTAGGTAAACATCCAATTCTTTTATTTTTGTACAGCAGATTTCCAGCATTAGAACCATGTAGAATAAATATACTAGATGTTAAAGATTACACAATAAAGGAACTTGGCAAACCAAATCTGAGATCCTTGCTTTTTATTCAGATTTAAGACTGTTTTTTTTTTAAAGGCAAAATATAATAGGTGGTAAAATTTGGCCTTAATTCTAAAAGGATAGTTTGAGCCATTTAAAGAAATATGGGTAGTATTGTCTGTCTTTTAATATGTGGCTTTAAGGATGAGTTAATATTTTAAGATTTGGTCAAAGGATGAAAGATCTTTATATGCATTGGTATTTTCAAAGGTATTTGCAAAGTGAGTACCAGAATCGTAATATTCTTGCCCCAATGGTGACAAAGAAAATATCTTAGTATAAACATTAAAAAACAAAACTTCAACATAAAACTTACACAGATACCTTTGGCATGATCTTGCATTTAGAATAAATATGCTAAAACTCCAAGTAGAGACTTCTTGTACTTAAAGTGAATAGTAGGAGAGTTCTTTAAGTTGCTTGTACATAATTCTTCATGTTCTGTGGTATGAACAACAATACGCATCTGCAAGGCAAGACTGCAGACCTTATCACTATATCCATTTAGTAACTGAATGGTTTGAAATTAATGATTTAAAATACAGTGATGCAATTTATTAGTGTTTTCTTTTTAAAAATTTTGTCATCAAACTTAGACTTTTTTCCCATTCTATATGCTTTGTTGACATAATCAACTAAGGAAAAGGTATTATATATCTATTTATTGCTTAAAAACACATGAGACAAAAAGTTAAACTGAGAATGGTGTTTGAGTATATAATCTAATCTGCAGTGCTACTGAAGTATCATCTTGCAAAAAGTTATGTGTAAAAATAATTTGCATTAGTATATAGTCAGTAAATTCCTCTTTACTTAAAGATTACTTTTTTCCCAAGTCTTGAAAGTGTCTATTTTTTAAAAAATCTATGCAGTGTATTTTCAGGGCAAAATTCAGGAAACATGTTTACAGTCTAAAGAGAGGAGTTGATGTCAGAAATAAGTAGTTGGCATCTTAAGGAGAATATTCTCATTTGTACACATGTACTTCTGATTATGTAATATATTGATTTTTAACATGAAATTTCATTTTCACGTTTTTGTCTTGTTTATTTTTGTTCTTTGCAGTTAATTATGGAAAATATCTTTTATGTCCTTTTGTGCATCCCTTTGTCATAAATTTTCAAAGGTCAACTTGATCTTTTTTATACCAGTTTAGAAAATCTCAAATGTGATAAATGCCATCTTTAAAAACCTAAGTTATCTTTGTTTCAGTTTTTTTAAAAATTAAATTTGGATAACATTTACAAAAAAAGTACTTCTGATTCCCAGAAATCATAAAGAAGCAGGGGGAAGGCGTCCCTGACTTAGTCCATGTGATGCGCACATTAGCAAGTGAGAACATCCCCAGCCTCCCACCAGGGGGTGAATTGGCAAGCAAGTAAGTTACATTCTGTATACTCTCAATAATTTATCTCAGTACATGAAAATTTCAGGTGTTTGTTGATTGTACATTTACCTAATTTCTAAAGTGATGCATTTATCTATATCTTCAGAACATTTAATTTGAGGTTTACTGTTTTTCAGTATTAAGGATACATGGTACTAAGAGTAAGTATCAGAATGTTACTGTTTTTAACTAATGATGCTGAAAGCTGTCCTTAGTGGAGGTTTGGGTTATACCGATTTCCTCATATACCATAAATGAGATAATATAGTAAAATAATTTTTTAAATTAAGTTACATAGCACTACAAAATTCTAAGTGTCATTATTATTTCTACTATTATAATTTGATCTGGTCAAGCCCTGAATAATTTACCCCAGAGATGAGCATTTCCTTCTTCTCCACTGGGGCCCTTTTTTTACGTTTGACTTTTCCCAGTGGTTTCAATTGTCAGTTGCTGGTAGGTTGGGTTTTGGTGTAAGGGTTGCATTTCTTGCCTTTTTCTCCTTGCACTTTATTTCATAGAGCTGGACATACTGTGTTAAATATTAAGCTCTCATCTTTATAAACTAAAGTGGACATTTTAAGCCATTTTGTAATGTAAGGCTTAAAACATTTTTACCTCAGCTATCCATATAATTGACTTACAATGATATATTGACTGATTTTTTTATTCTCCACTGTGTTCTGTAAGTGTAGCTGTGTTCTTTTTAATTCTTTCACTGAATTGTAATTATAAAGCTTCCTGTTTGAAGCTTTTATTTTTTTGGAAACCTTCCCTTCCAAATGTGATATGATTGTCTATAAAATTACTTCAAATTGATTTTAGAAGTAGGGAGGCCATAATTTATAAATACCACTACAGGTTTTTTTAACATAACATTATTCTAAAACTAATTCCTAGACGTGTCAGGGAAATGTCATATTTCACATTTCAGTTTTCATAAAGCTGTTTTAAAGGGACATTACAAAAAGCACAAACTTAAATGTAAAACATATGTAAGTTATTTTACTACAACATTCAACTCTTAATCAAAATATATTAGTATTATATCTTAAGACCTGCATCATCATTGCTCACCCTGGCCAGTGTGACTCAGTTGATTAGAGCATCATCTGATACAACAAAGGGTCGTGGGTTCAATTCCCAGTCAGGGCACATGTCTGGGTTATGGGTTCAGTTCCTGGTCAGGGCATGTACAAGAGGCAACTAATTGATATTTCTTTCTTGCATTGATGTTCCTCTCCTTCCCTTCCCATCACTCTAAAATCAATAAGCATGTCCTTGGGTGAGGATAAAAATAAAAATAAACCCGCATCATCACTACTGACTCATAACCACTTAAGCCAGTTCAAATAGAAATAGACTGTATAGGCTAATTATTTTTTTTAAATCATGACTTTTAGTCTTGCATTAATTGGGTTGGTGGAAGGTTACATTTTAGAGTAAGTTTACCTGTTTTTTAATTGGAGCCCCAAGTATCTTCAAGTGAGGCTCACTTATTAACAGTAAGAAACAGAACTAAAATAATCTTTAAGTGTAAGATTATCTTTTACATTTTAATGAACACTTGGCTGTGAGTTATTAAATAGTTTTGTGCTCTGAAGAATTAACTTTCTGCATTTTTTAAAATTTAGGCGGAATGTAATTGAAGCCGTTTACAATAGACTGAATCCTTACAAAAATGATGACACTGTAAGTAGCATTTTAGTTCTTTCTGCTTTCCCTTCCCCTCCACTCTAAATGCATATCCTTCCTACCTGTTTTTGCAGAGCTGTTCACTGCACCCATTCTCTTACACACACCCCTGATTGATTGCTCTGAACTCTGCCTGCACCACAGTTCTAGTGATTGAGGACATAATCATGGTGAGTGGCCACCTCTCTCAAAAAAGAAGGAAGTCCCTTTGAACTATCATGGGTTTTTTAAGCCTCTACAAGCAATCAACTAAAGATTTGCCTCCATCAAACATTTTTTTGAAGTTGGAAACAAAATCATTATCAGAATCTTGAATTATTCTGAGTTTGCAAGCAGCAGCTGCAGCAGAACTTCACAATGCCCACCTCCACTAGTTTTTATAGTTAAAAATACCTTTGCCAAGACCCCTGATGTCTATACTTCATTTAAATATTAGAGAATTCTGTTTTATATAAATAGACATTAGAATGCCATCTTCAATTAAGTTTCTTATTACAGCTGTGTTGTCAAATGGTTTGCATAGAAAAATGATAACTTCAAATCATTTGGACAGGCTCTGAAATATTTTATATATTGCATTATGAAGCCTCCTTGAATTTCATTACTTGAGTTCTTAATCTCTTATGCAATAAAAGTTTATAAAATAATCTTTTAGTAAAATAAATTGGGTTCTTTGAAGAAAAAATGAAATTTTTAGTAGTTTTATTGGTTTAGAAGTACATTTGGTCAACTTCATGGTAAAATAGTAGTAGTATTCAAGTAGTATTTTATTCCAAAACAAAACAAAGGGTTAACAATTTTTTTAAAGATTAAATATTGATATTTCATATACACACATACACATACTTACATATACTTTAAAAAACATATTCTGAAAGTCCACTTTACGAAACCTATCTGCCTGCATTATCCAGAAAGTAATCTATTTTGGCACCTGTAAGCTTTGATTTAGTTCCTTGTTTTGCTTTGTTTCCTTTTATAAAGGACTCTACATCAACTGATGATATGTGGTAAAACTGCTCATCTAGCCATGGAATTTACCTTCACCTCCAAAGGAGAGTACAGCTCATCTTCATTGAACCTTTTAAACATCTGTCATCAACTTTAAAGAAGGGCATATGACATGGGTGAGAGTGGTTACACCAGAGAACTTCAGCAGTACAACAGCTAGCCCAGAACTGATTTTTTTTTTTGTAAATTTGAGACTTACGTAAACGTGATTTCAAACCATAATTCATGTTGTAAATCAGACTCCAGCAATTTTTGTTGTATGATTTTGTTTTTTGTAAAGTGTAATTGTCCTTTGTACAAAATGCTCATATTTAATTATGAACCGCTTTAAATCACTATCAAAGTTGCAAGAAATGTTTGGCTTGTTGTGTGACGCAACAGATATATAGATCTTTCAAGTCGTGTGTTTGGACTTGGGGTTGGGACAGGGAGAGCAGCAGCCATGTCAGCTAGACACTCAAATGTGTACTTGATTATGGAGAAAAATTCCGAAATCTCATAAAGCCAAACATCCAGAGAGTTAATTGGAAACTATCTTAATGTTCTTGGCAACAGGATTGGCATTTGTTGATAAAGCTGGTCCTTTCATTTAACTGTCTTTTAGGTTGTTCTCTACTTGTTGCCGTGAGTATTGCAGGTTATGCAGTATATTCATAAAAATATCAGTCTTGGGGCTAAAATGCCTTGATTCTTTGCACCTCTTTTACAAGTCCTTACATTTAATTATTAATTGATAAGCAGCAGCTTCCTACATATAGTAGGAGACTGCCACATTTTGCTATCATGATTGGCTGGGCCTGCTGCTGTTCCTAGTAAGATATTCTGAATTCCATTTTATCAATAAAGCTTGATTTAACAAACAAGAAATTAAATCATGTATGTGTAATTCCTCCTTTACCCTGCCCTTTTAAAACACCATGCCATTGTAAATGAGAAGTTTCTCATTGGGAAAGATCTTAGTCTCTTAATTGGAAATTCCTGTTATTCAAGGCATAGATGGAACTGTTTCCCTTCCATTAGCAAGACTAAAAGATTTAAGTCTCTGTTGTTCCTTAATCTATTTTTTAAATGGGTTTCTTTCTGGCTGCTTATATTTCATTAAGATTGTATCAGTTCAAATTTGCCTACTGTTTAATTAAAGTAATTGTCAGAGCTCGACAATCTTAGCACTCTTATGATAGGTGTGTGTATGTTTGTGAGTGTGTGTTTGCCTGTGATTTTTAATTGGCCCATGTCTTTAGAATCCAAGTTAAGATGTATTTGTGATTTGAAATATAGCATGTTGATAATATTTAGCTGTTGGCCTTTAAAAATAACTTTCAAAATTTAAGGAACTGTAGATATAAAAATAACCTAATTTAATTTAGGCTTAAATCACTCTGATTAAGCATGTGAAAGTAATTTTAAAATCTGTCACATTGAAAAGACTACTGTTCTGTGCCCTTCTGTATTTTTGTCTCTTTAGGTTGAATATTGTATTTATCACCATGTTAATTAATCATTCAGTAGGCAGATTCCCCACTAGAAAACTATTAAAATACAACATTGGAATACAAAATCAAAATTTTTTGTATAAAAGGTAATATAATCAGTTTTGTTATATTTGTTTTTTCCATAACTTGGAAATATACATATTTGTATATATAGCCTAAAACTAATGTAAAGTTAGGGGAGTAGTGGAAAAAGTTATGTGAAATGTCTCAGATTTAAGTAGTTACATACCAGCAAAATCTTTTTCCTCTTATTTGTGAGGTGATTAAATGTAACTTAATTGTATTTAATTTATCTTAATCCAGCATGAATGGAGAAAAACAAGTACTATTTATATTTAGAAATCCATAACAGTTGGAATTAGAGAACCAATTCCATACTTAACTTACAAATAAATGCTTAATGTCTGAATCTGTGGTAGAGTGCAAAGTATGATAATGTTTTAAGTTATGGCTTTGCAAGCATCTAAATGTGCATTTAATGAATAGTAGTGCTTCTAGTATAGATTGATTACCAGATATACTGGTACTTAAAACTAAGTCCCTATTACAAGAAGCCAGGTTCTTTTTAAGTAGACTCAAGTTTTTAGTTCTAGAAATTTCAAAACCTTGAATTAGATTTTGAAATGCAAAATTTTAAATTACAAGTAAAATATATGGTAGAAAGCTATATTTTAAACTAATAACAGCATATATACTCTTTTAATTTGAGAATCTTTAAATAGAAAAGAGGTTAAAATATTCCTCTTAAAATTATTAGTACTGAAATATTAGGTTTGGAAGTGAGAAAAGACTGTAATAAGTGTGATCTAAGAAGACTAAATCTTTTCCACATGAGTCAGCATTGCCACATTAGATATAGTTTTTCATTATAAAAATGCAGGAAGTATACATCATAACAGCAGACTGTGTGTTCTTCATTTCTGGGGGTAATGGTGGTGGTAGGGAACCAACCACACTTTTAAAAGGCACTTTTGCACCTCTTTTGTGCACTTCATTTTTGTACCACTTAAATTCTTGACGTCCCACCCCCTTTTGTGTGCTAACTAGCATCTCAGGGCAATGCCTCAAAATTTTTTGATGTGTTGTATGTTATTTTCTTTGGAGGGAAAAAGTTCATGTGTGATGATAGCATACTATTCAAAATGTACTTTCATTTAAATGTTTTAATAGGATGAACCCACTTTGCTGCTTTTAATAGGAAATTCATTTTGTATAGCAGGCTCTTGTTACCCTAACATTAAACAATTTCACTGATCTCTTATTGTTTTAGCAAGGTAAACTCATAATTTCTACTTTCTTAGGGAATATACTTTTACAGATAACAGAAGCATTTCTCAGTATTAGTGTTAACTTTTAAAAATCCAAGAGGTATTTTTCGTACTCAGCTTTAGAACTATTTCAAATGTATTGTTAATTATAAAGCATTAACTTGCTTCTAGAGTACTATGCAATTAGTGTACTGCTTCAGCCACTTAATTTTTTTACTAACTTAATAACATTAAGAAATTTGGATCAAAGAATAAATCAATTATGTAATTCAAATAATCTGAGTTATAGCAGTACTTTTAGTGATCATCCATTTGGCAATATATTAATCCAGCTAATAACTCAGCTTCTCCACAAAATGTACTGAGTAGTTATTTGCAAAACACTGTTACAGGCAAAGCACCTTGGACTATAAAGAAATGAATAAATAGGTCCTTGCCCTCAAGGAGTTTATATTTTGAGTAGAATTTATATTCTAATGTATGTTACTAATATGACTGGATCACTCATCCAAAAAAATAGTTAATGTCCACCTAATAGTTACATTGTCCGCCAGATAACTTCCTGAATAAGGCAGATCTCTGCCCTAAAGACTGGTCTGTATTTCCTTCATTCACTTGAAAATCTGTTTATTTTCTCCACAAAGTTGAAAATCCCATAAATTTTGCTCAGCATAGGAATGAAGTTGGACTGATGAAGCTCAAATCTGTTCAGCATGCTTGACCGTGTTTAACAAATGGCCTTTACTCTCCTGCTGAGAGAAGCAAGTCAGAGAAAGAGGTAATAGATTTCTTAGAATTCTGCAGCCCTCAAAATTTTGGTGTATTTTGAGTTTAAGGCATTTAAAAATATACGTTAATATATATATATGGCTAAATTTATCTTATTTATAAGTACAACTCTGTGTTCTTTTCTGAAAACATACTGCCAGTGCTAATATCCAACTTTAGCTAAATGATTACTATGTGTTTTAATATTTTAAAGTAATTTCACTGCCTATCTTGACTGGACAAATTCATATGGAAATTCAGTTTGTGATTTCTGAAAGAAATGATTAAATTGGTTAAGGGTGTTCTTTTCTGTTTTAATTTTGAATTTCATGATGTGTATACTTTCAATTCATAAAGTTTGAATGAGAGGTCTAAGCTTTTTAATGTTTTGATTGCTATTTGTACAGTATCATGTTAGAATTTGTTATTAGAAAATATTGTGTAAATATTTGTGTATAAATGTCACTCATTTGAGGTTTTTCTTTGAAGGGACTGTAGAGTTTGATATAGTTCTTGCTTGCAAATCCTGCTGGTGAGGTGACTATTTTTTAATTGAGTCATCTAGTCTTCTAATTAGTTGGGGTTTTTTTTTTTAAGCACTTAGGAAGTGCTTAATAGTTTAGGAAGTTCTTTATAGTTTAAAATTTTACAAGCCTAATTTTACTTTCTTTCTTTCAGTAATGTGCCATGAGTTTTGGATTTTATTTCTTTTAAATCAAATATTAGTTCAGAATATGCTTGAAATATTTAAGAATACATTTTCTAAGTGTTACGAGTATAACACTGTATTGTTTTGTTGGTCAGAATAATTTGTCAGTCAAGTTTTATTACTGATAGTCAGGATGCTACCTGCAGAAATGATGAGAGGTGTTAGGCTCCACTTCATTGTCAAATAAACATTTTCACTTTCGTTCACCTCAACGCAGGTTTCCCTTTTACCTGCTGTACATATTAAACTTGTGGCTTCTGATCTCATCTTTTTCTAAGTATATTACCAGCAGGTAGGAATGTGCCAATTAGAAAAACTAAAATATATTGAAATTGTAGTTGAAAACTTATACTTTCATTAGTTGGCGGGGGCGGGGGGGGGGAGTTGTTTAAATTGGTATACTAACAAAGTGACTTTTTCCCCCCTTATCCTGCATGAAATGTTGCTTCATTTCCTGTACTAGCCTCTTGGTGTTTTCTCCCTTTCTTCAGACTGAAACAGGCCAATTCTGTTTTTTTGAGCAAGAAAACTTAATGCATTACCTCACCAAGGCCAATTAATACCATGTAAAACTGGGCCAAAAATAAGAAAATTTGGGAGATGAACGAGTGAGGCTATACCGGTGAAGATGGCAGAGGAAGATTATTCTTAACTATTTTTAAAGTCATAGGAAGGTCTTCTTGGACCCAGCTGTGTATTAAGAACTGTTGCATCACATTAACCAGCAAGAAACAACCTTTACTTCTTCAGATGATTTGATTTTTCCACCAAGGGAAATAATGATAAAAAAATTATTGCTGCTTCAACATAGAAACAACAAAGAAAAATGAATGCAGTGTTTCTTCACCACAAAACCCGACCCTTCAGTTCTTTTCATTGTTCCAAACCCAATTTTCCACTAATTGCTTTGTTGTTGAACTAAATGTTTAAAAAATTCAATAGTTTTTCCTTTCTTTATACATAGTCCTCCTGACCCAGTAAAGGACATAAAATGTTTGTATTTATATGGTACTATCTAAAGTTACAGTTTTTTTAGGAGGTTGGGTAATGATTATATTTAAATATAGGCATAAATTCACTATAGCAATGTGTTTTGACCTTTTAGGGTTACTTTGAGACTGATGAATCCTAGGAACTTCCTTACCCAGGAAAATAGACATAACTCCCCAAAGTTTACAATATTGCAGTGGTTCAGGGGCTTCTGGTTAAGATCTCATACTATAGCATAACAGGGCATCGGCTTTTTTCCTGCAAAGCCATAAGAAATATTTCAAGGGCATCAAAATAATTTGACTCTTTTAAAGAATCATTTCACTTTTTAAAAGGTAGTGGAGGTAGGTGTGGGCCTAGGCAGGAATCTGACATTAAAATATTCTTTAAAAAAATTTGTTTAATCATCACCTGAGGATATGTTTATTGATTTTAGAGAGAGAGAAACATCAACTGGTTGCCCCAACCAGGGATCAAACACACAAACTAGGTATGTGCCCTGACCGGGGAGCGAACCCACAACCTTTTTGCCTGTACAGTATGATGCTCCAACCAACTATGCCAGTGCTAAAATATCTTTTTAAAGGTTGTGTTTTGGGGAAATGGAGAGTGACTAAAGATGAAAAAATAGTATTAGGATAGTTTTGGAAGATAACATTCTCTGATTTTGCCACTTTTAAAAGTTAACAGAAAAGAGGTAAAACACTCTGGAATGTTTCTGACCTGCATGGTGCAGATGCAGTCTGCACATTGCAGCACAGTTTACTGCATTCAGCACATTTAATTGTCGGATCTCACTCAGGTTTTAAGATTTTGAGCTTCTTGGTGTTAGATTTCATTAAATGTTTATTCGCTTCAGATTCCAAGGAATTAGATATTTGAGTACTGATACAGAATGTTGAAATAAGATATAATAACATGGCAGCCACCAATGTACAGGATTAATGAGATTTCTACTAAAATATAACTACCATGAAAAAAATTCATTAGCTTGTTGTATTTGTTACCACAATTAGATGTTCAGTTATAGCTTATTTAATTACCATTTGTGGAAATTTTGAAACAGAAACCATTCATTGTCTTAGTTGATTAGTCCTTAACTAAGTCAACAGTGTACGTACTTGTAGGAAAATACCTTGTTATATGCTCTGGTCTGGTTGGTTTCACTATTGAAATGATTTATTTCTCTTAATTTGTATCAATGTTATGAGTGGAGAGACCATGTACATATTAAAAGCATGTTGCATTATACGTATATTGATCTTTTTTAATCTGTAAGTGTAAAACTAATACAACTGCAGAAATATTTTTTCTAAACAGTGTCTAACAAAATTCCCTACAGTAATTCACCCATTCTTTGAAGTTTATGTGATTCAGACTTTTAAAGAAATTACATAAGTGTATATTTTGTATTATGTAGTATTTCCTAGTTCAAAGAAAATATATTCAGTTCTTACCTTAAGAATGTGCTTCTTTAACTTATATTTTATTGATTATGCTATTATAGTTGCCCTGATTTTCCCCTTTTGCCCCCCTCCACCCAGCACCCCCACTCCCTCAGGCGGTATGCCCACCATTGTTCATGTCCATGGGTCATGCTTAGAAGTTCTTTGGCTAATCCATTTCCGATACCCTGTTACATCCCCTTGGCTATTCTCTAACTACCTATTTGTACTTCTTAACCCCCTCACCTCTTCACCCATCCCTCCAGATCCCCCTTCCATCTGGCAACCATCAAAATGCTCTGCATATCCATGATTCTCTCTCTGTTCTTACTGACTTAGTTGGTTTTTAGATTCAGTTGTTGATAAGTATTTATTGCCCTTTTACTATTCATAGCTTTTGATTATCATCTTTTTCTTAAATAAGTCCCTTTAACATTTCATATAATAATGGTTTGGTGGTGATGAACTCCTTTAGTTTTTTCTTGTCTGGGAAGCTCTTCATTTTCCCTTCAGTTCTAAATGATATCTTTACTGGGTAGAGCAATCTTGGCTGTAGGTCCCTGCTTTTCATGACTTTGAATATTTCTTGCCAGTCTCTTCTAGCCTGCAGAATTCCTTTTGAGAAATCAGCTGACATTCTTATGGGAACTGCCCTGTAGGTAACTAACTACTTTTTACTTTTCTCTTGCTGCTTTTAAGATTCTGTCTTTATCTTTAAACTTTGGCATTTTAATGATGATGTGTCCTGGAGTGGGCCTCTTTGCAGCCATATTGTGTGGGACTCTCTGTGCTTCCTGAACTTGTATGTGTGTTTCCTTCAACAGATTGGGGAAGTTTTCTCATATTCTTTTCAAATGGATTTCCAATTTCTTGCACTTTCTCTTATCCTTCTTGTACCCCTATGATGCAAATGTTGGAATGCTTGAGGTTTCCTAGAGGCTGCTTATGCCATCATTTTTTTTTGATTCCTCTTTCTTCTTATTCTTCTGATTGGTTGTTTTTTGCTTCCTCATGTTTCAAATCATTGATTCGATCCTTTGCTTCATCCTCTCTACTGTTGTTTCCCTGTAAATTGTTCTTTATTTCAATTGGTGTATCCTTTGTTTCTGACTGGGTCTTTTTTTATGCTGCTGAGATCCTCACTAAGTTCCTTGAGCATCCTTATACCAGTGTTTTGAATGTTGCATCTGATAGATTGTTTATCTCTGTTTTGTTTAGTTCTTTTTCTGGAATTTTGATTTTTTCTTTCATTTGGGCCATGTTTCCTTGTCTCCTCATTGTGGCAGCCTCCCTGTGTTTGTATGTTTTAGGTAGAGCTGCTTTGACTCTGTCTTGGTAGTGTGGCCTAATGCAGTAGGTGTCCTATAGGGTCCAGTGGCACAACCTCCCCTGTCACCCAAGCTGAGTACTCCAGGTGCATCCTTCATGTGGGCTCAGTACACCCTTCTCTTGTAGTGGAGCCTTGGTTACTGTTGGCAGATCAGTGAGAGGGAGTTACCCAGGCCAGTCAGCTGCAAGGATTGGCTGTGACCACTTATCACCAACTTCCACCCTCCATGGAGGATCAGCTGTACAGGGGAAGTATGGTGATGCTTTGACATGGTCTGCAGCTGTCCTCTAGGTATGCTGGTCCTGGGGTTTCCTGGGTGGTGCTGGTCACGGTCAGCCACCCACCTATGTTTTGCCCGAGGCCACCCTGCCTGAGCTATAAAGCAACCTAAGATGGCTACTGCTTGTGCTGGGCTTGGAGATTCCCAGGCAAAGCCACACTGTGACTCTAGGCTGGCTGCTGCTAGTACCAAGCCTGAGGCTCACTGAGGCCAGCTGTAGCTTGTTTGAGAGGATTTAGGATGTTTTGCAGCAGGAGCCAAGATTAGCAGTTCATATGGAAAAGCAGCTTGGGTGGGCTGGTAAACTGGGTAGGGCAGAGTCTCTGAAAATCTCCAAGGCTGGCCATACAGTGTTAGCCAGGTTAATGGAGCCTCTGATGTGACACCAGCTTACCAGCTTTGTGGCTCAGTTTGGATGGATGTGTTTTTTAATTCTGTAGTTGTCAGACTTCCATTCAACTTCATTTTTGACGGTTCTGAGTGATGGTTGTTCTGTACTTTAGTTGTAATTTTGACAGGGTGGTGCAAAGAAGTGAGCTATCTCTGCCTGTGCTGCCATCTGGACCAGAAGTCCTAAGAATGTACTGGATTTTGCTGTGTATAATGCACTTCTGTGAATAATGTATATCCATGTTTTGTGCACATTATACACAGGATTATTATACCCATTATTATGCCCATGGTATGTAATCATTATGGCCATGTATATTGCGCATCTTTATTTTTCCCTCAAAGAATTGGGCAAAAAAAGTGAGCATTATACACAGCAAAATACTGTACTTTTTGTTTTCAAGTCCATTGGAGAAATTTCATTGAGCCTGTGAATGCTTGCAAATTATGTGAGATGAAAAGCAGAAATAATTTCTAGTTTGCGAAATTAGTGCCCCTAAATAAATAGGCAGTTGCATAATGCATGTGTATTTATGATTGATACTACAAGCAGTGTTTTTGTTCTGGCTAGAAACCTGGAAATTTTGAAATTTCTAGTTATTAGGAGACCTTCAGAGAGTTTTTGTCAACTGAACTTGGTTAATTTGCTATAAAAGATAGATCTGATGGTCATGGTTTGAACTAGGCCTGTTGCCTCCTGACTTTAGGAAGAGTAGTGAAAGCCAGTATGTTTGGGCCAATGGTTATCTTCAGGGAAACTCTGCAGAAATAAAGAAGCCAAAGGTAGTTTCTCTTTGGCAAGAACATCTCCACTGTCGTCTTACAGATGATATATATATATATTTCTGACTCCCATGAAGAGTTGCGATTGGGATTTGGGAGTGGTCTGCAAAAGAATTTATATACATTGTATCCCTGGTTTGGTGCCTGCTTCTTAATAGATACAAGTGTGTGCGTGGTTAGAATACTTGCTCTATTAATTGTATTATTAAGTGATTGTTTTCCTACCTGTATTTATTCTTGTCTGAAAGTGTGACTTAAATATAGGCTTGCACAATTAAATCAGGGGGGTTTTAGAGTACATTGAATTGGTGATGTAAGTGAATCTCTGTGACTGTAAGAGCTTTCATTGTAAAATGTGCAATGAAACACAATAATGAGGCCTCCTAACCAAAGATACAGTAAGCCTTAGAACTAAGTAAGGTTGAGGCAAATAAGGATTTACCTGACTCTAGTCAGGTAAAGTCCACCTGCTAGTACCTGTCCACCTGCCAAGTGTATCCTTTTTTTTTTTTTTTTTTTTGGTAGTTTTTCATTTGAAAGTTGAAGCTACGTTTTTGTGGGTTTTTTTTTAGTAAAACTTGTTTATTTCCCTTACTTTTTTCCCCTTAATTGATTACTTACCGAGAAACTAATATTGAGGTACTCAACTTTCTCTTTTTTCCTTGTTATTGCTTAATAGCTCAGGCTGAAATTCTTAACAAGTCATAGAAATTTTGATTCCAGTTAAAAATCAGTTTGTAGATTAACTACCCCAGAAAAACTTGTCTTGCATGCCCTCCATAGGACTTTGTTTACTTGCCACAAAACTTGTGCTTAGCTGCTTCCTCTTGTCTACATGAGATTTATATTTATTTGTTCCAATACCTTAAATAAGATGATTCAGAGTATCTAAAAAGCTTTGCATTAGATCACTTGTTTCATGTTAATAACTGTATTGTTACTTAAATAGTGGGTTTGTTAAACAGATTAAATTCGTGTCATCTGTTCTCTGCTACAGTTTAGGTTCAGGCTTGGGTCTTCCAGACCAAAGCACTTTCTTTCTCTGGCCTTCCTGATAACTGCACAAAAGCTTTGCCATGTGTTAATTCAAAACAGTGAAATTTCCAAGATTTGACCATTTTTGATCTACCAAAATGGCAGTTTTATCTGGTTCAATTTACTAGTTTCTGAAATTAGTTCTTGAATGATAAGATGGCAAGTCAGTACTTCTTGTTACTTACATTTAATCTAATCATGTCTCCTTAGAACTGATCCTTAGAACTGGATGGCAGGTTTAAAGGAAAGCCATACATAGTTGAACAATACCAAATACATAATTTGTTTTAAATAAACTTACAGTTACTCCAACTTTTCACAGATGCTCAACTTGCTGCTTAGACATTGGTATGAGAAGTGTTATATTAGTGGTGACCTGGAAAGGAAATAATACTGAATTTAGTGTTCAGGTAGGATTATAATAAAACATAATGATAAGATGTGAAAATGCCTTTAATGTTTTATTTTGAATTCTATAATTAGGTGAGGTGAGTGGAGAGTTCCTCTGAAACATTTTGTCAAAGGCACGGGGATGTGTGGCGCCAGCTCGGCCTCGGACACATCTGCAGACTCTCTGAACTGTCCTGTCGGTGCAGTCTGTTCCCAGTGGTGAGGACGCTAACTTTGCTCTAGGTGACAGACTCTGACTTAGACTGCAGCTCTGCTGTGCCCTTCCTAAAGGTCTTTTTTTGTATTATATTTTGCTATTTGTTTTGGTAACTGTCAACTAAAATTGTCTAGTATCTAAAAATCAGTGTTTGCTAGAAGAGTAGGACTGTTCTAGGTCAAAGGAGTTGTGTGTGTTCCTCATATTAGCTTACTGAAGCCATTGCAGGGTGGTGCTTCTTCTAAATTCTCAGTGTCAACAGTCTCGAATGTGTGTTTGATTATATTTAATGGGGAAAACAGATTTACTACATATCTTTATAAAATCAGAATTATTCTTAATTATTTTAGCCAATGGTATTTTAACTGCTTACTAACAAAATTTTTTAAAAACTAAAAGTCTCCAGAACTTTTCTAACAAAACTGCTGAAGTTTTGTAGTGATTGGATGTAGTAGAAGCACATGGGAAGTAGCTTTTGAAACTTGTCATTTTGGGCAAATAAAAGTCTTAGGTAACCGATTTAAATTCAACCCTTTTCACTGTCTGCCTTTCTTAATCTATTTTGACATTCTTTGCTGCAGTCCTTAATGAAATAGAGAGAGAGAGGAGTCTTACCATTTGATAAGGGCAATGAAACTGCTTTTGTGCCTAGATCACAGAGAGAAGCTTGCTTAGTGTCCTCCTTTCTTAATATTTACTTTTATGTCTGAAATCAGAGTGCTTGCCTTGTTACTCTCCTTCAGTTTTATTTTAAATACATAAGTTCCTAGACTACATTCTGCTTTAGGACTTTTGTAAATATTTTTTTTAGAAAAGTCTGAGGGTATTGAATTCTGCATCCTTGGATATCTTGTGCTCTGTCCTGATTTTTACAACTGTATGTTTAATGACAATATGGCTATAAGTGTATTACATATGCATGTTTAAGTGTCCTTATCAACTCCATAGGACCTGTCACTAGGTGTTACTAGTTCAACTTGACCTTCAGAGAGTTTTACTTGCTTCATGACCAAATGGATTTGGCATCGAACAGGGACCACAATATCGGTAAATCCTTCACCTCAGGAGGAGAAGTGTTCTGAAAAGGAAACCACCTGGAGGGAAATTCTCCATAATTTGAGATAAGGAAGAAAACAGTAGCAATTTTTGAAGATCACAGTTGGTCCTCTAATACTGCTTAAACTGTCTTGATATATTAAGGTATAAAAATTTGAATACTTTATGTGAAAATAATTGTATTATTTTAATCTTAGAATCTGTGATTATCTTATCTGAAATGAAGTTGGCTTTTTGGGGGATGGCAAGGAAGGAAGAGGAAAAGAGGCAAAAAGAGGAGGTTTTAAAGTTTTTTTTAAGAAGTATCTTTTTTAAGTAAAGAAAATTCTTTTTCTCTGAAAGTCAAATGGAATTAATCAATTTAGGCCCCATAAATCATGGTTAGGTTTTATAGCAGTCAGTAAAGCATCGCTGGTTGGTAGATTAGTCAAATCTCCTTTTGTTCTTCCTCCATTATGTCCCACACAAAGTATCAGGGGAAGGAGGATATAAGTTAACTTCAGTTTGTTAACTATTGCTTATATGTTTGATTAGGAAAGCAGTTAAAGTGAGCATTAAGATAAGAATTTCAGATTTCCCTTTCATTATCAGCTTTATTCTCAGGTTCTCAACCTGCCGCCTGCCAGCAAGATATTGTAGAATGACTTGGGAAGCTTAAGAAATCCTTCAGCAGTAAAGATTGTACTGGAGGATCACACTAACAGCCCGGTTCTCTACCTGCTCCATAACCCCAGTGAATTCCTGCGTCCTCCCTCGTCCTCATGTCCTCTGTTCAAATCCTTGTGATGGCTCCTGTCTCACGCTGTAAAAGCCTGCATCCTTACAGTGCTTACGAAGCCCCCTGTAGGATCTGGTCCCGTCGACCTCTTAGACTCACCTCAGTCTGCTTTAGCCACACTGGGCCTCCTGGCTATCCTCAGAATTTTGTTTCATTCAAACCCTAGGGTTTTATAGGCACTTGGTTTAGTTGTTCATTCTACCTGGATTGTGTCAACAGCCAAGGTCAAATCTAACTTTGAGGGGACATGAAAGGACCACAAAAGATTACTTGTGAACTGTGGTGGCCCACTCTGCATTTGATGGCTGAATAAGCCTATTGGTTTGATACAGAAAATGAGATTGGTGTTACATACGCTTCAGGAGACAGTCTTCCTTGAACAAGTGCCAGGCTGGGGCCCTATGGGTTGTCTCTTCATTGTAAGCACTCATAATTATTAGGAAGAGGTCAGTGTTCCTGTGTTTTTGGGAATGAAGTGGATCACCTTGCATTGAGGGTGAGGTTAAATTTGCAAAGGCAGAGAGCAAAGTAGGAAGAGTTTTCCAAACAGAAGAAACAGGCAAGCTAGGTAGGTAGGGAAGGGAGCTGAAACCAGTGAGGATGCTGGTCTTAGCAGGACCTTCCATACACTGTTCTGCCAAGGGGACTGAGAAAGAGCTACATGTCTAAGAAAGCCTGCTACGTCCTTTCCTTGAAAAGAGCTGCCCATAAGTTATATGATACTGCTTATCTCGAATCACCTGTAAAGTGCAGTGGCATTTCAGTAACCATGAAGTTTTCTGCCCATACACGTCCAGTGCAGTGCTGCCCCAAACCTAACAGTCTTTAAATAATTTTGTTTGATTGTCCAGTCAGAAAAATTTGTCAAGCCCTGACCTTACTGGGGTGTTTGGGGCATCAGGAAGAGATGTGGACTGTATAGAGCCTTGGCAGTGGCCTAGTAGTCCTGTAGGTCCATGCAGAAGACATTCTTCATAATCTTGGGGGAGCCCCGCTGGCCTGGCCTGGCCTGGCTAGCGCCTGGCCAGCACCTGGCCAGCACCAGCCAGGAGCTGTGGTCTGATTTGAACTGTTTGAGGCAAGTGCATGCGAGCAGAGAGGCGGGGACCACATGAAATGCCACTTGAGGTTTCCTGTTTGCTCCAGTTCTGCTGCTGCTGCTGCTGCTGCCGCCGCCACCACCACCACCTCCTCCACCACCGCCAAAGAGAGCTAAAAGCAGTCAGGTACTTGATAGTTCATCATGTTCCAAGTTTTAACAATGGACAGCATGTTTCATAATTTTAAAAAACAGTCTTCACTTTATCAGCAACTTGTTTCTAATGTGACTATCTTAAAGATGTATCATTATGTGCACATTTCTGAGCTGCTTCTGAAGCTATTACCTAAGTCCATTCTGTGAATAAGATCATTTGGATATAAACATGACAAGACCCTTTGTTTAGTCAGAAAGCTTCCTTCTACCCACGGTGCTCTGCTTCCTTCCATTCTAAAGTAGGAACCTTACCAGTTGTGGCTGGGACATGAGGTAAAACAACATATTTTCTTCTTAATACATGTGATTCTTTGGAGTAGAAATTATCTGAATATAAATGGTGAGCAAAAAACAAAAGCAAAACCCAGCAGTGTGGGCTTTTCTCACCCACTGAACACTACATCTTCCTACTTTTCCAGCTGTCCTGCCATCCTGTCCCGCATTGTAGGGGAGAACTATTAACCAATATTAAGTAAATAAGCCATGCTGTCACTAACCCTGAAATATGCTAAAGCTGCCCATTTCAGAGGCCTCTCCACTGCCATCCATGCCTGGAGTGGGCGTTTCTGCCTTTGCGACTCAGTAGGCAGTTCATGTGGAAACTGTTTGCTGTTTGCTGTATGTGCTCCCACATACCAGCAGACACACGGGCCTCAATCTCCTCTTTCTAGATAATGATACCTTATCTCTGAGGTGCTCCTGGGGCACTAACATGAACTTTATGTTTGCCACAGAGTCCGTATTTTAAGTTAGACTACCTTAAGCCTCCAAATTTGATGTCAGTCTTTCTGATCATTTTCTTGTGATGTAGGGAAAGGACAAATCAAATACAAATTCTAAACATATGGGTTATTGTATAAATTGAGGAATATTAATAATTAAAATGCACTAGGTTTATCTCCTAGCATAATTTAAAGTAACTTGTAAAAGAAAAATTCCAAACTGATAAAACAGTATTATTTTAAACATCTTTGATCAACATTAACTGCCCGAATTAACTTCTTAGGGAAGGTTTCACATGCTTTATTAACTTTTGACATAATTTTTACTGTAAAGTACACATAATAAAATTTGTCATTTTAATCATTTTAAACATAAAATTCAGTGGCAGTACGTATATTCACAGTGTTGTTTAACCATCACCACTATTTCCAGAGCATTTTCACCGTCCCAGACAGAGACTTTGTGCCTGTTAGGCCATAACTCCGCAATCTCCCCTCCCCGCAGCCCTTGGCAACTGCCATCTGTCTCTAGGAATTTGCCTATTCTAAATATTTCATATAAGTGAAATCATACACTATGCGTCCTTTTTTGTCTGGCTTATTTCACTTAGTATAATGTTTTCAAGTTTAATTCCTGTTATAGCATGTGTAGGAATTTCATTCCTTTTAATGGCTGACTATTATTCCCATAAACTATATACCAGTTTTTTTCCATCCATTGATGGACACTTGGGGTTTTTCCCCCACCATTTGGCTATTGTGAATAATGCTGCTACGAACATGGGTGTGTGCAAATTTGAGTTCCTGTTTTCAATTCTTTTTGGTATATACCTAAGAGTGGAATAGCTGGGTCATATTTTAATTCTGTGTTCAATTGATTAAGGAAGTGCCAGACTGTTTCCACAGTGGCTGCACCGTTTTAAATTTCTACCAATGATGCCTGAGGGTTCTAATTCCTCCACATCCTCACCACTACTTACTTTCTATTTCTTTGTTTGCTTTTTTGTTTGTTTGTTTGAATAATAACTGTCCTAATGGGTGTTCAGTGGTATCTCACTCTGGATTAGATTTGCATTTCCTTGATGACTAATGATGTTGAGCATCTTTTCATGTGCTTATTGGCTATTTATGAATCTTTGGAGAAATGTCTATGTTTTTTGTCCATTTTTTAATTGGGTGGTTTGGTTTTTGGGGTATATTGTGTTGTAGGAGTTCTTTATGTATTATGAATAATAATACCTTATCAGATAGGTGATGTGCAAACATATACTCCCATTCTATGGGTTGTCTTTTTACTCTGCTGATTTTACATTGTTTAGTGTCTTTTAATGCACAAAACTTAATTTTGGGAAGTCCAGTTTTTTTTTTTCTTTTATTGCCTGTGCTTTTGGTGTTATACCTAAGAAAACATTGCCTAATCCAAGGTCATGAAGAATTTCACCCATGTTTTATTCTAAGGGGTACATAGCTCTTAAATTTAGGTCTTTGACTCATTTGTTATTTTTTTAACACATAAAATATACTTATATTTACTTTATTGAATCAGAGGGTCATAAAAAATTTTTGCTTAAGTACATGCCAGCAAACAGAAAGGTGCTTTGCAAGTCCAGTTACCTCGGAGTTTATTTAAACTAAGAGGAAAAGGTCATAATGTTTTCATGTTACACATACTTGGTTTTTTAAATAACAATTGTGACAAATAACAAAGAATAAAGAATGCTCTACTTATCCTTGCAAAACAGCAACATTTTGTCTCAAAACACTTTTTGAACTACTGTTGTACCCAGTGCATAGTGCATGACTTAACTGGTCATAGGAATGAAGTTTAGAAAACAAAGAGAAAAAATTCACACTGGAACTACTCGATTTCTTCAAAATCACTGAGCAAGAAAAACAACAGTAACCTGCCACTGGTTTTACACAGCTTCTATGCAGTACCTTGACTTAAATCCAAGAGCAAAAATTAAGACTGTCCACCTCTATTTTTGGTAAACAACTGCATGGTAAACTTAGACGACTTATAGTTTTTTAATATTATTATATTTTATTGATTATGCTATTATAGTTGTCCCAATTTTTCCCACTTTACCTCCTCTACCCAATAGCCCCACTCCTTCAGGCAATCCCCACGCCATTGTTCATGTCCACGGGTCATGCTTAGAAGTTCTTAGACAACTACATTTTCTGTGTCATACTTTACATCCCCATGGCTGTTCTGTAACTACCTATTTGTACTTCTTAACCCCCTCACCTCTTCACCCATCCCTCCAGATCCCCCTTCCATCTGGCAACCATCAAAATGCTCTGCATATCCATGATTCTCTCTCTGTTCTTACTGACTTAGTTGGTTTTTAGATTCAGTGGTTGATAAGTATTTATTGCCCTTTTACTATTCATAGCTTTTGATTATTATCTTTTTCTTAAATAAGTCCCTTTAACATTTCATATAATAATGGTTTGGTGGTGATGAACTCCTTTAGTTTTTTCTTGTCTGGGAAGCTCTTCATTTTCCCTTCAGTTCTAAATGATATCTTTACTGGGTAGAGCAATCTTGGCTGTAGGTCCCTGCTTTTCATGACTTTGAATATTTCTTGCCAGTCTCTTCTAGCCTGCAAAGTTCCTTTTGAGAAATCAGCTGACAGTCTTGTGAGAACTGCCCTGAAGGTAACTAACTGCTTTTCTCTTGCTGCTTTTAAGATTCTCTCTTTATCTTTAAACTTTGGCATTTTAATGATGATGTGTCTTAGAGTGGGCCTCTTTGCAGCCATCTTGTTTGGGACTCTGTGCTTCCTGGACTTGCATGTCTATTTCTTTCACTAAATTAGGGAAGTTTTCTTTTATTATTTTTTCAAACAGATAACCAATTTCCTGCTTTTTCTCTTATTCTTCTGACATCCTTATGATGTGAATGTTGAAATGCTTAAAGTCCCAAAGGTTGCTTACACTATCCTCATATTTTTTGGATTCCTTTTTATTGTTGTTCTGATTGTTTTTTGCTTCCTTATGTTCTAAATCATTGATTTGATTCTCAGCTTCATCCACTTTACTGTTGTTTTTCTGTAAATTGTTCTTCATTTTAATTGGTGTAGTCTTTGTTTCTGACTGGGTCTTTTTTATGCTGCTGAGGCCCTCATTAAGTATAAGCACCCTTATAACCAGTGTTTTGAACAAAACTTCTGATATATTACTTATCTCCCTTTGGTTTAGTTCTTTTTCTGGAGTTCTGATCTTTTGGGGGGGGCGGGGTCATATGTCTTGGTCTCCTCATTTTGGCAGCCTCCCTGTGTTTGTATGTATTAGGTAGAGCCTCCGTGACTCTCTGTCTTGGTAGTGTGGCCTAATGTAGTAGGTGTCCTATAGAATCCAGGAGCACACCCTCGCCTATCACCCAAGCTTGGTACTCAAGGTGCACCCTTCATGTGAGCTGAGTACACCCTCCTCTTGTAGTGGAGCCATGGTTGCTGTTAGCAGATCAATGGGAGGTAGTTACCTAGGCCAGTCAGTTGCAAGGATCGGCTGTGACCACTGACCACCAACCTTTACCCTCCATGAACGATCAACTGTGCATGGGAAGGGTGGTGAAGCTCTGACATGGTCTGTAGCTGCCCACTGGTTGTGTGGGCTCTGTGGTTTCTCGGGGAGTGCAGGCCAAGGTCAACCCCCACCTGTGTTCGGCCTGGAGTCACGCTGCATGAGCTAAAAAGCAATCTGAGATGGCTGCTACCTGTGCTGGGCTGGGAGGGTCCCAGGCAAAACCAAACTGTGAATCTAGGCTGGTTGCTACTAGTGCTGGGTCTGGGGCCACTTAGCAAGTGTAAGGTACCTGAGGGCTAACTGAGGCTGTTGCTTATTTGAGAGGATTTACGAAGTTGTGAAGCATGAGCCAAGACCAACCATTCATGTGGAAAAGCCACTATTAACACTTGGGTGGGTCTGTAAGTTGGGTGGGATTCTCAAGGGATCTCCAAGGCAAAGGAAACAATGTTAGCCAGGTTGGTGGAGTCTCAGATATGGCACCTACTTGCCAGCCTGTGGCTTGGGGGCAGTGGGGGGGGGGGGATTAAAAAAAGGGACAATGGCCTATACCTGCCTTTCTGTCTGGGAGAAAGCTGTTTCCAAGCTCTTGCTTTGATGCCAGATGTTTCAGTTCCTTGCTGTATGTCACCGGTGCTTTTCAAGCTGCTACCTCAGTACCGGATCTCAGAGGGAGTGAGTCTGAGTAAGTCCCTTTAAGAGGAACTGCTTGGGACTCCAGAAATTTCTTCCACCTACTCGATGCCCACTGGTTTTTGCAGCCAGAAGTTGTGGGGACCTGTCCTCCTGGCACTGCAACTCTGGACTGGGAGGCTTGGTATGGGATTGGGACTCCTCACTCCTGAAATTTCTCTCCTGAATTTTTATCCACCATACATGGGTGTGGCACTTACCTGTTCATCATTTCTGCATCTCTGCCCCTTCTACCAGTCTGGATGGATGTGGTTTCTTAATTCTGTAGTTGTCAGACTTCCATTCAACTTCATTTTTGATGGTTCTGAGTGATGGTTGTTCTATAATGTAGTTGTAATTTTGATATGGTTGTGCAAAGAGGCAAACCCTGTTTACCTATGACTCCTCCGTGATCAGAAGTCCTCTAGATGATATTTAATTCTGGATTCTGCAGTGGCCCTTCAAGCTTTTTTTTTTTTTTTCAATTTAAAAGAGGCTGTTTGACTCTTTTGTATCAATGTTACCAATGTTAATATTTCTTAGAATCTCAGGAATATTTATATTCTTTATAGCTGGTACAGTGCAGGCCAGACCTCCCGCTAAGCCAGCCTCAGATTTCTCCAGTTTATTTTGTGTGTAAATTAATGTAACAGTCTTATTCATGTTGGTCTCTAATACCATTCTCCCTATCACCATTTCTGCAAGAATATTGTGAACCTTGTCTACACGGAAAATTAAATCCATTTCACAGACATTTTCAAAACACTTGTCTAATGTTTCCACAAATGCTTGAATTAGATCTAAAATGCCAGGCTCACTTTCTGAAGAATCCATGCAGAAGACAAAATATAATGTTGCATAATGTCTGTGAATCAGTTTGTTGTCATATCCTCCAATTAATAATCCTCCTAGGAAATTATGAACATTTCAACCTCAGATATACGTGCAATGTCTCCCTGATTATTGGCTGTTGGGTAGCTCCACTGCAGGGCTGGTAGACCTTGGAGAGCTGCAGCTACCCATGGTGTCTTACTTTAATCGTGGCTGAGCCAGGTGCCTTTGTGGGGGCAGACACGTGAGCCTCACCTTGGGATCTCCCCAGTGAGCCTTCCCCATTTGCCCTCTGATGAACTTTTAAAAATCCTTACCCAAGGACATACCCACTGATTTTGGAGAGAGGGGGAGGGACAGAGAAAGAGGGAGGGAAACATCGATGTGAGAGAGAAACATCCACCGGCTGCCTCTTGCACTCCCGCCTGGGGATGGAACCCTCAATCTAGGTATGTGCCCTGACCAGAATCGAACCCGAAATCTTTTGGGACAACACTGCAACCAACTGAGCCACACTGGCCAGGGCCTCTGATCCATTTTTTAAATTTATTTTTATATATGGTGTACAGTAAGATCCAACTTCATTCTTTTGCATGTGGATACACAGTTTTCCCAGAACTGTTTCTTGAAAAGACTACCAGTTTTATTCATGATGATGGATCTGAAACTGGAAAAGTCGGCGTCTGTGCTGCCTGTCACTACAGAACCAATAAGTGAGACAAGGACTGAATCCGGATGGGATCTTTAACCGGATGCCGACACTCTGAGAAGATGGTCAGTTTGGTACCGTAAAAACTGTCTTAATATCTCAAGCTGACCAATTTATAAGGAGAAGAAAAGGGTTGGTAAGGGGTTTGGGGAAAAGGTTAATTAGGTAAGTTGGAGTCCATTAATGATTTTCCTAGTATTTCTTTATCTGCTGATCAACAGTTCTTTAACCTCCAAAGAACACAATGGCTCAGATACCTTCTTGATTGCTTGCAGACCCCTGGGGCACAAAGGTTAAATTGCTTGTAGATTTCCTAGAGTCATGTATTCCAATTCCTGGAATAACAGCTTTCCATGTGCATTAATCATTTAAGCCTATCAATTATAACTAAAGCTAAAATCTTTAACTCTTTAATGCCCCTATCAGATTGAGCTATTTCTTTTTTCTTACTGTGTCACCTGACAGTGGACACAGGCTAGAGACAGAAAGCTTGCAAATTGCTTCTCCCCCTTCCTAATTACCTGGCTAGTGAAGATCAACCCTGATTCCTACAGTAATAAGAGCACTTATGCTCCCCATTTAAAATTCCCAGTTAGTCAAGACAAATGGGTTCTGTGGTTCTTGCTACCAGCACGTTGCTTTTATATGCCTGTCTTCCCCACGAGGCTGGTAGGTGGCTATGAGAATTAGTGAGACAATGCATATAAATCATGTACCACTGTGGCTACCACATGGCGGATGGATCAGTTAGGGTTCTTCCTCTCCAGGCAATACATGCTGCCTCTCAATAAGTTAAGCACAAGGTGAAATTTATAGAAGGGCCATTAGAAGCTCACAGACGAATAGGAAGTCTGGAAAACCAGGCTTGGAAATGGATAGGAGCCAAGGTTATTAGTGGATGGGTCTATAATCTTAGCTTCATAATGGAGCAGACACCAAAATTTAGTGAAGCAAGTCTGTACATAATGCTGTACAAGAGATTTTACAAAGGAAATCCACACAGGAAGAGGGAGTGAATGCTGGGCAACCATTTATGGGAATTGCCTGCTAAAACTCATCTGATTGGCTTCCCAATATCCACATCCTTTTCATCCATATACTTCCCAAAATGTTCATATCTCACATAATGCACTAGCCTCTCCCCAGAGGGAGATACTACGAAGTGTCAGTTTCTGTTCCAAGTCCAGGATTTCTCTGTGATGTGTGTATGTATGTATGTGTGTATATGTATATGTAAATTTCTGAATAATCTGAGAGTACATTGGAAACATTGTACTTCTTTACCTCTGAATACTTCAATGTGTAACAAGCATGTTTTCTTATATAACTATTTATTACAATCAGGAAATATAACATTGATAAGATACAGTTACCTAATCTACAGCCCACATTCAGTTTTATCAATTACCCCAAGGTGTATAGCATAGCTCTTTTTTCTCCAAGTTTCAACCCGGGATCAGGCGTTGCATTCTGTTGCCATGTCCCTTAGTTTCCTCATTCTGGAACAGGTCCTCGGTGTGCCTGTGTCTTTAACAGCTTTGTCCCTTTTCAGGAGTAGAAGCCAGTTATTCTAAGAATATTCCTCAGTTTGGGTTGGTCCAATGTTTTTTCACTATTAGTTTCAGATGATGCAGTTTTGGCAGAACCACCGCAGCAGAACTGATGTGCATCATCACATCAAGAGGCACAGGTGACGCTTGCTTGTTTTCTGCACGGTGAAATCATTGGGTTTTTTTCCCCTTTGCAGTTAACATGTAATTTGTGCAATTAACAATTATTTGAGACTATAAATGGTCTGCTCCACATCAAACTCTCATCCACAAGTTTTAACATCAATTGATTTTCGAACTCCAGTCCTATAGTCTAAAGAAAGGCTTTCTCTTTTTCCAACATATTCTCACCCCATGCCTGACTTACTGTTTTCTCAACCCACTGCTGGTCCCCACTGGTCCTGAGCCTTACCTTTGGCTGACTGCCATCCCATCTGATGCCTACTCCATCTCTGGGCTTCTCCCACCCCCAGGCTTTCCTGTCTCCCTGACCCCACCTGGTTTTGGCCTAGAGCATGGACAATATGCCCTGGCAAGTAGAGTGGACATTGATAATCTGTTAGCAAGAGCATTTATCTCAGAGAACATTACATCGACCTTCTGTTTTTAAGTATTTTATTCCCTCTCATATCTTATAGGTTTCTACTATTTTCCATCAATCCTCAAAGTTACAGACATGCTTTCATTGCTAATCTTTGTTTCACTGGCTTTTCCAAAAGTCAAAACTAGTATTTTTTTCTTAAAACATGAGTCCTGATTTGACTTTTTAAAATACCTTATTCTAAAAGATGGTTTTCAAAAATATACAATCCCATGATTTTTTTTTTTGAGAGAGAAAAAATAGGGACTAAGGGAAGTACAGTAGAATGACCATTTGTTTCATATACTCATATATAAAAACTCCTGTGTTGAAACCCTAATCTCCAAAGTGATGGTATTTGGAGGTGGGACCTTTGAGAGGGAATTAGGTCATGAGGATGGAGCTCCATGAATGGGACTAGCACCTTTACTAGGAGAGGCCAGAGAGCTGGTCAGCTCTCTTTCCACCATGTGAAGATACAAAAAGTTAGTGGTTTGTAAGCCAGAAGAGAGCCCTAACCAGAACCCAGCCATGCTGGCACCTTGATTTCAGACTTCCAGGCTCCGGAACTATGAGCAATAAATTTTTGTTAATAAGCCACCCAGAATAAGGGATTTAAAAAGTCAAATCAGTTATAGCAGCCTATACTGACTAAGACAGGAAGCAAGAATAGCAAAAGTAAGGTTAAGCTTGGAGTAAGGCTAGTAGATAGAATGCATGTCATATGGGCTTTGCTTGGTTTGAGGCTTCCTAGTAGCCAGTGCAAAAGGAGTTTTATCATTAACTTGTTACCGTTATTCATCAAATAGAGAGTGATCAAAATTCAAGTAACAAAGTTTGCTACTCCACTGAAGATGAGGGTTATTTTTACTAGTACTCAGTGCAGGGTAGTCTGTCCCTGGCCTTACATAGTTTCTGCACATGCAAGTGCTGACTGATACTCAAGTGAAGTCTTGCATGAACCTCTGAAGATCTCTAGAGCTCTTCCCCTCTTCAACTTTCTCTCCTGAGACTCTATCCTGAGAATTTTAGTGGTCTTGGCTTCCCTGGGCTCCCAACTCTATCTCATCAACACAGGGAGGTCACCAAGGCCCACACGGATCCCCCTTCCTGCACCATAGCCTGTCCCCAGGCAGGACACCGGGGCCATTCATGAGGCTCATGTTTTGTTTCCCTTCTTTCAGGGAAGATCCCTGTGTTTTGCTGAATGATTGTCTAATGTCCCCCAAAAACATTGTTTCAAATGTTTTGTCTGTTTCTTTCATTGCTTCATGTGGAAGGATAAATCTGGTCCCTCATACTCATCTTGATTGGAATCTGAAGTCCCTTGCTTCTTGATAACCCCACAGGCTTAGCCTGGGTACACCAACCTGTGATCAGAGCTCTCAGGATCTGCTGCGTCTTCAGGACAACGTTTATATAAAAATATCCTAATGAAAATTCAATGACATTTTATTTATTCTCACCCATCAGTGTTGGATATCCTCAAGTCTGCAGTGATTTGGGAAAGGAGATTATGTATTATTACAAAATTGTGTTATGGTATTAGCTTTTCATGTTACTAGCTAAACCCAAGACTTATTTTCTAAGATGTAGTCATTTTTTGTTGTTTCTTAAGTCACATTTGTATGCAACATTTGTCATGTAACATGTTTGCATCTTACAGGGACATGTGTGGGCATACGTAGATTTACTAAATATATTCAACTCCCCAGTGTCGGTAAACTACAATGATATAGGAAAAGACAATGCACAACAGAAAAACTATACCTCAGTGACCTAGGTATAGGCAGAAATCACCAGCACACGGGAAGGCATCAATCGTTTGCACTGTGTGGGAACAGTAGACCCCATGCTGGATCTACCATAATGTAGACATGCCGCTCCCTGGCCAAACAACTACAGTTTATCCACATAAAGCTTGATTTCTCAACTCACAGCCCCTACGAGAGCAAGGCAGTGGCCTATATAGTCTTGGAATAGCAGCCTTTGTGGCCAGAGATCCCATTCTAGTCAGCCACGTGAGACCATGGAATTGGGTTTGGAAGGGGAGGGAGGAGGAGGACCTGGGCAATGGAAAGCACTTGACTTTGTCCTGAATTTCAAAACAATGAACTCAGCTAAGAAACTATTTGGCTGTTTTTCATTTGGGTTTATGTTCCCAAACTCTTTTACAGCATTTTTACCTTTGGATAATGGTTATAGAAGAGTAAATGTGTTTCTAAATATAGCATGTAATTTTAGCTAGACAAACAAAGCCTCAGGGTTACATCATTCAAGGCTGTAACAGCTCCAGCCTTATACGTGGGCAGCCATTGCTGGTCACTTTCAAGATTCCACCACAGTTGTGACTCAGCTTGTTCCTACTACCATGGCTGCCACAAACTGACAGGCTCCGTCCACAGACCTTTCATCCAAATTCCCCCAAAGAGAGGACCCGAGTGGCTGGCCAGTCGGCATCCATTCTCCAGTGGTGTTGGGCTGAGCTCCCTCACATGGCCACCTCATGGGCCACGCACGGCCAGCCTGTGAAACAGCTGCCTTAGACACAGGGGCCAACCTTGGACCTAGAGCAACAAGGTCACGTGGGATAAGGCAAGGTCACCTGTGAGTATGGCGGACACTCAGCCCCATTACATCCACTACAGAAACAGAGGGTTTAACTTAATGTTTCCAATAGTCCATACAAGCCCCTGGGCTAATCTCAGTAGAAGGTAAAGGTGTGAGAAAACCTTCATTCCTGCTGCCTAGGAACAGTGTTAGGTGCTGTACACAGTTATGAGACAAGCCAGTGAATGAACAGAGAGTGGAAGAATGGCAATGTCCAGCTGATGCAGAATGTTAGTGGTGCCCTGAGCCAAGCCTGTGGTCAACTGTGGCCTGCTCCCTAATGAGAGCTCAGTAAGTGGTAGTTGTTACTATGGAGACAGAAGATAGAGCCCCATCCTGGAGCCTCCCAGGCATGTTCCTGTGTCCCACCCAGTTCTGGACCAAGAACGGTTGTGGGGCAGGCAGAGCCAGTCTGGTGATGCACCTGCTTGCTTTTTTTGTTGTTGAGAGAGAGGGAGTGGAGAAAGAGAGACTGAGAGAAACAGGTATCAGTTTGTTCCACTCGTTCATGCATTCATTGGTTGAGTCTTGCATGTGCCCTGCCCAGAGATCGAACCCTCAACTTTGGCACATCAAGATGAACCCAGCCAGGTAGGTGATACAGGTGTTTTTGTGGAAATAGGAGAGAGCACAGCAGGGGCAGAGTCCACAGAGCTTCCACTGTCATTCCAAGCCCCTCCTGACTATTCCCCCAAGGCTGCCCCCAGCCCAAGCGGGCGCTTTGGCTGGGCCAATGGGAGGCATTCGCCTGAGACCTGAGGAAGCTTTAAGCGCATTCAGTCCTCCAGTCATCCCAACCTCTGCTTGTTAGCAGGTCAGCAGACGCCATTCTTTCACGTGCCTAGCTCCGATGACTGTCTGGAAATTTGTGGACTCAGATGAACTTCTCTTGCTGGGTTCTTTGTGGCACCGCCAACTTCTTTAAAGCCATAATCACAGTGGTTGGCTGGAGGTTCTTCCTGAACAGCAAGTGGCTGTGTTTCACTGAGTGTCCCCAGCCCCTAAAGAGCCAGCCTTTGGTCTCCATGGGCAGGAGGAAAGCTCACTTGGGGAACACAGGTTGAGCCCTTGGTCTCAGATATATGCTTCCCAGGTCAGAATGAATCGAGTTGAGTGATTAACAAGGAATATTTTATGTAGCATTGCAAATGCTGCTTGTAAATTCCATTTGGGGCTTGAGTTTAAATTAGCCAAAACTAATCTTTTCCCATAAAAACTTAAGATCATCATGTAGTAAGTATGACTTTCAAAACTTTTTTAAAAAAATTTTTAGAGAGAGGAGAAGGGAGGGAGAAAGAAAGAAACAACAGTGTGTTGTCTCTCACATGCCCCCAGTTGGAGACCTGGCCTGAGACCCAGGCATGTGCCCTGACCAGGAATTGAACCAGCAACCTTTTGGTTTGCAGGCTGGTGCTCAACCCATTGAGCTACAGCAGCCAGGGCAGTAAGCATGATTTTTGAAAAATCATATTTGAAACATATGCAAGCAAGTTCTCGGCTATTGGGAAGACAGAGGCCGGCACTGTGGTCTGGTCTCCCTCCCCACCTTCCTCAGAACTAGGAGCGAGGACAGAGGTGCCGTCCTCAGTGAGTATCCCCACCACCCAGGACTGTCAACAAGAATCACTGCCCTAGGACTGAATCTGGCATAATTTCTCATTTTTGAACCATGACTTCTTGTTTTTTCAGTGGAGGGTAAGTAGTGTTTTCAGCTGTTGCCAGGGGTTAATGTGAAAAAGTCTCATAGGCTAAATTAGGGAAGGGTAGTTGGCAGCTGATCATCATGTTTTTCACCCATGGGTGGGTATCTGCTCCTCCCTCAGGTCCATTCTCCTTCCCGGATGTCCTGCATCACCACTCCACTTTATTCCTAAGTCCTTGACTTGCTAAATTCTTCCTAAATAAATGTCTCTCGGAGAAAGGAAAATTGGCCAAGGAACTGGCATTTTCACAAACTCAAAGGCAAGGTAGGGCCCCAGAAGGTGGGGAAAACCTGATTTCTAAAATTAGAGCAGAGAACCTGCTAGGGATGCGTGGGTTTGGTTTGTACCTCATCATCTTACTGCTGAGATACCCCAAAGCAGGGAGACATGCTGAATACACAGCTAGGGGTCCCTTGTATTTGAGACTGTATTATGATACACCATTTATTCTTCCAAGATGAAGGGGTGTCCAACGTTTTGGTGTCTCTGGGCCACACTGGAATAAGAGTTGTCTTGGGCAAAACATTAAATACACAAACACTAACAAAAGCTGATGAGCAAAAGAAAGGTTTTATGTCAGTTTACGATTTTGTGTTGGGCCGAATTCATAGCCATCCTAGGCCACGTGTAGCCCTCGGGGCTCGGGTTGGACACCACATTACTCCCTGCTTATCTCTTTTAACTCCCTGGAGGGGACTTCCCAGTCCATCCTCTCAATCCAGAATGGTAGGTCTCCTGAGCCAGGTAAAGATATGAAAGGAAGAAGCAGTCCTTTTCAGTCCTCCCTCCTACGGAAGGGCATTTGCATGGGAAACCCATGGATACAAGAAACACATAAACTCAGCTTTGGATGCACCATTTCATTCTCCAGGATATGGAACATAACAGTTTAGCTGGATGTGACCAAGGGAACACGGTCACTTTGCCCACAATAACTTTGCACAAAGCAAGTCAAACTAGCACCACCACAGGACTGACACCTGTGCATGCCCTGTGCCAGGGACCACGCTACTGCTTCCCATGCACTGTGTCACCTAAATCCTCCAGGTAACACCACAACATGTGCATGATAACCGTCCCATCACTCAGATGAATAACTAAGGCTTTGGGAGGGTACTTGACCTGCATGGGGGTGCACCACTGTTCCCTAGTTAGGCCAGGGCTTGAACCCAGAAGTCTGCCTTCAAATCCACTCTCCGAACCATTCTGTGGTCCCCACTGGCAATCTGTTAAGTGGATGAGCCAGAGCCTTCTGCTTCCTTAACTTAATCTCAGTTTGGCACCAGAGCAAATGCACCAGCCCCAGGAGCTTCTGCAACAAGCCCCTTCCTTCCCTGCCTGGGCACAGCCTCTATTCCCCTGGAGCCCTGCAGTTGCCCCTGCACAATTTTCTAAGGCTAAAGAGAAGTGAGCTGCAGACTGCTTTGTTCACCGGGTAAATTCCATTTCCTTTTCTATTGTCTGTGGAGTCTTAGTGATGTAACATTATCCCAGCCTGTCCTGCTTTTAAAAAGGAACATCCATGGAGGTTGGCAAATTACCACTCACAGCTGGGAGAATGATAAAGTTCCAGGAGACGAGTGGAAAGGTGCACCTGGTGGCAGTAATTACAGGCTTGGACAGGGAGGAAGGAAGGGATGACGGCAGGCCAAATACAGCTGGGTGTGTGAGACTGGCTGAGGTGGGGGGTGGGGAGTGCACAGGGGAGGGGGTGAGCGTGCAGAGGAACGGAAACCAGGCGGCTGAGGAGGTTACATCACCTCCCACCCCAGCCCTGCCCCTCCACCATTTACTCCTTACCTTGGGTTTCCTTTTTAATGTTTTTTTTCTTCCTTATCTCAGATCTCTTTGTCCATCTTCCCACACCAGCACCAGATGGCCTGTAAGGATCAAAGTAAAAGCTCTTGAGGCCTCCTCATGTCAAACAGTCTGTGTTTTGCTTCTTCATTTGGGTTCTCTGATCTGTATTATGCATGAGAACCTACCAGGAATACTCCAGTAAGTTACTCCAGAGACAAGGTTGGGGAGACTAGGAAACAGGGGTCAGGATGTCCACTATTCCCCTAACTTTCCGAAGAGGGTCAGGTAAGAAGTATTTCAGACTTTGAGGTCCCTACGGTCTCTGTTGCAACCATTCAGCTCTGTTCCTCTGGTGCAGAGGAGACGTAAACAAACAGGTGTGACTAGGTTTCAATAAAATTTTATTTATAAAACTTTACCCCTGCAGGCCATAGCCTGCTGACCCCTGGTTTATTCTATAAACCAGGGGTCTATGTTCTAGGTCCTCTTGTCTTTAGCCCTGAGTATTTAGCAACCACCTTTTAGAATTACAAAAAAAAAAAAGTATTCAAGCGTGTGGGAGACCTGCTGTTTCCTCCAGTATCTGCACTCATCAGCTTACTGAGTTGAAATGCATTCCTTTTTCCATTAAAAAAACAAACAAACAAAAACCGCAAATTTTCCCCAAAGGAGAAATTTTGGAACTCTTAGCTTTTTCTTAAAACCACATGGCAGAAAGCCGAGGGCCCAATCCTTTGGAAGAGCCACCAGCCTGCTGGTTTTGAAATGGGAGAAACCAGCGTTCCTGCAGGAAGGTACTGCTTGTCCACTTCAGAAGACCAAGCGGAAGGCGAACATCGTATTTCACACACTGCCTCTGGATGAGTCAGGACTTTCTTGGTGACAAGTGATCGAAACCTAACCAAACTAGGGTAGGCAAAAGGGGAATTTATTAATTCAGAGTATCCAGACGCCCAACTGAATTTGACACTGGGCCTCAGGAACAACTGGGAGCTGGCGTCTGAGCACTCCACCTGGCTTGTTTTATTGCCTGCGCCAGGCAGAGCAGCTTCCTCTTGTGGGAGGGCAGAGATTCCTTTTTCTACTTCCAGTTTTAAAAACCCCAGGGAAGGACTCTGATAGGCCAAGCTGGGGCCATGCCTCCACCTGGCCAATGGTGGTCATACCTGTTCCTACTCTAGTCATGTGAATGAGGGAGGCAGCAGGCCTGGGTGGGTCAGGATATGCCCATCTTTCCTCTGCACACTCCGAGGACAGCCATGCTCTATGTTTGTCATGTGTGAAGTTGTTTGTTCCCATGTTGACTCAGAGCCGATAATCTTTGTTCTTCTCAGGCAAATTCTGCATCCTAGGTTGAAATCTTGGAAACTCTGATTGTCCTTAGGAAAGTGTTACATGAACCAAGGGCCTTTGCTATCTTGTGCGGTTGGTTAGCTCTGTTGGCCGGGGAGTGTGTGCTGAGCCTGTCCTTTCTGGCAATGTGATTCAGCCCTGTCACGCTCTGTTTCTTCTCGTGGTCACTGAATCGGCCTGATGCAGCTGCTCAGCGGCCAGCCTGGTGTTCCCGGGGGCTGAGGATCTGATGTCAGTAGGACACGATTCAATTCACACTGAGGATGGATATTAAGTCTTTTTACTCAGGGTCTTGTCAAGAAAAACGTATCTGCCTGCTATCAAAGGCACAGAAAATGCCCTTCCTGTGACAGCAGTTGTCTGTGTTCACTGGTATCCAAGGGCTTGTCTGTCCCCAAGCCTCTAGGCGGTTTTGTCAAGGTCAATTCGGCTGATCTTTTTCAATGATAACCCAAAGAGGATTAAGTTAACATCTGACCTTTAAAGAGCTTTATCTTTGGAGAACCAGGCTAATTAAAAAATTAAAAGGCTGCTTTAAAAAAATATTTAGACCACAGCCTAGGGAAAACATGAACACACTGCTTATAGCAGCAGAAATATCTGCAGAAAATTCCAAATAGCAAGCTAGATTTGTCATCACATGGATGGACTCATTGTGTAGATTCTGGCATCAAACCGAAGTCGGTTCTGATTCTGGCTCTGCCACTTCTAGTCCCGAGGCCTCAGGCAAGTGTCTCACCTTCTCTAAGCTCTGTTGTCTTATTTGTAAAATAGGGATAATAATAGTAAACACATCCTCAGGTTGTTGAGAGGATTAAATGAGATGTACACGTAAAGCTCTGTCATTTGGGTTTGCTATTAATATCACTGTGGATGTGTTCAATTTGTAAAATTTAAGATTTTGCTTTACTTACCCAATTATGTTGACTGTTAAATGGCTGGTTCTCACTGCGCACAGAACTCAGAGAAAACTCTAGGTTCTAGGATGTCTCTGCTTTGGACCAGATGTTACAAGCACAGATGAAGCACTGCCAGCACCTTAGCTGCTTGTACCTGACGAGGCACCACCATGGTGATTGTACTATTGCTAACACCATCTTGAGGAAAGAGTAACATGAGACTAGGAATGGTAATATTGTCCACAAGAGCCAGGAACATTTCTGTCCTTTAAATTCTGTAAATACTTTTCCATTCAAGGACATATTGATCATTGTTAAATATTTTCATCCAAAGCTGTGCTCTTGATATTGGTCTTCTTTTCTTTGGTTTATGATGGTTGATGCTATCTCTTTTGCATGTTGACAAATGTCATTAAGCCAAGGGGACTGTGAGATGATGTGAAAATAAGACCATGGAGTTTTACTGGGAGAGAGCTTATCCTAGTTCCTAAGGCCTCTAGCCCCTTGCTACTCAAAGCCTGGTGCATGGACCAGAGCTTTGACATCACCTGAGTACTTGTTAGAACTGCAGAAGGGGGACTTCCAGCCAAGATGGAGGCATAGGTAGACATACTGTGCCTCCTCCCACAACCAAAAGGTCAACAATAAATTTAAAAACAAAAAGCAATCAGAACTGACAGAAAATTGAACTGTATGGAAGTCTGACAACCAAGGAGTTAAAGAAGACACATTCATCCAGACTGGCAGAAGGGGCAGAGTGGAGCAGCTGGGCGGAGAGGACTCTCCTCAGGGCTGCGGGTGGTGGACTGGGCGGTCCCACATCTCATGCAGATAAACCGGGAGGAACAACTGGGGAGTGAGACAGACCAGGCAACCCAGGGCTCCAGCGTGGGAAAATAAAGCCTCAAAACTCTGATTGAAAACACCTGTCGGGGTGGAGGCAGCAGGAGAAACTCCCAGTCTCATAGGAGAGTTCGTTGGAGAGACCCACAGGGTCCTAGAACATACACAAGCCCACCTACCGGGAATCAGCACCAGAAGGTCCCCATTTGTTTGTGGGTAGCCGGGGAAGTGACAAAACCATCAGAGAGCAGAGCAAGCAGCACTGTTCCCTCTTGGACCCCTCCCCTACGTACAGCGTCATAACCCAGTGACGTGGGTCACCCCACTGTGGTGAACACCTAAGGCTCCGCCCCTTGGTCCGTAACAGGTGCACTGAAACAAAACAAAACAAAACAAAACAAAAAAGGTCCAAGTGAAAGAACAGATCAAAGCTCCAGAAAAAATACAACTAAGCGATGAAGAGATAACCAATCTATCAATGCACAGTTCAAAATACTGGTTGTCAGGATACTCCAGGAACTCACTGGGTACTTCAACAGCATAAAAAAAAACCCAGGCAGCAATAAAGGTTGCATTATGTGAAGTAGAGAAAAATCTACAGGGAACCAACAGTGATGGGAAGGAAACCAGGACTCAAATCAACAGTTTGGAGCAGAAGGAAGAAAGAAACATTCAACCAGAACAGAATGAAGAAATAAGAATTCAAAAAAAAAAAAAAATGAGAGGCTTAGGAACCTCCAGGACATCTTTAAACGTTCCAACATCTGAATCATAGGGGTGCCAGAATGAGAGAAGAGCAAGAAGTTGAAAACTTACTTGAACAAATAATGGAGAACTCCCCCAATCTGGCAAAGGAAATAGACTTCCAGGAAGTCCAGGAAGCTCAGAGAGTCCCAAAGAAGACAACCCAGGAAGGAACACGCCAAGGCACATCATAATTACATTAGTCAAGATTAAAGATAAGGAGAGAATCTTAAAAGCAGCAAGAGAAAAGGAGAAAGTTACCTATAAAGGAGTTCCCATAAGACTATCAGCTGACTTCTCAAAAGAAGCCTTGCAGGCAAGAAGGGGCTGAAAAGAACTATTCCAAGTCATGAAAGGCAAGGACCTCCATCCAAGATTGCTCTATCCAGCAAAGCTATCATTTATAATAGAAGGGCAAATAAAGTGCTTTCCAGATAAGGTCAAGTTAAGGGTGTTAGTCATCACCAAGCCCTTATTATATGAAATGTTAAAGGGATTTATCTAAGAAAAAGATGATAAAAAAATATGAACAGTAAAATGACAACAAACTCATAGCTATTAACAACCAAACCTAAACACACACACACACACACACACACACACACACACACACACACACACAACCTAAGCAAACAACTAGAACAGGAACAGAATCACAGAAATGGAGATCACATGGAGGGTTATCAGAGGGGGAGTGGGAGGGGGGAAAGGTACAGAGAATAAGTAGCATAGACAGTAGGTAGAAAATAGACAGGGGGAGGGCAAGAATAGTGTGGGAAATGTAGAAGCCAAACAAGGTATATGTACGACCCATGGACATGAACTAAATAGGGGGGATGTGGGTGGGAGGGGGTGTGCAGGGCAGAGAGGAATAAAAGGGGGGGAAATGGGACAACTGTAATAGCATAATCAATAAAATATATTTTTAAAAAATAATAAAAAACTGCAGAAAGTCTGGCCACATCCAGACCTACTGGATCAGCACCTGCATTTTAACAAAGGCCCTGGGTGGTGCTAATGTGCAGTGTGTTAGAGACGCACTGCTATCTTCTCAGTCTTAGCTGCACATCAGAATCACCTGGGGAGCTTTAGGAAGTACTGATGCCTGGGTCCTGCCCACAAAAGATCCCGACTTAGTTGGTGCTGGGATTTTGAAAGCCTTCCCAGGTCATTGCAATAAGCCACCAAGGTGGAGAACTAGAGCTTCAGACACATTCTTTCCTTGTCCTCTACTTAATCCCACAATATTTATTTCTCTAACAGTGAAAATCTCTCCATGTCATTTATATCAATGAATGGATGAGCACTTCCTAGAGAGTGCCACGCAATTTGATGATTCACTTTCAATTTTAAAAATAACCTTTAGGAATCATTTTCTGAACCTTTGCCAAGGTCTCCACATCCCTTTTATTGTGAAGTCTGGCACAGACAGTCCTCCTGTACAGCCTTGGACAGCGCTGAGCATCACCATAGAGAACGATTGTGTCCTTCTGAATGGAAGGTACTGTGATAAACATGTAAGACCATTTGAATGCGGGGGGAGGGGTGACTTTAATGACCAAGCAAAAGACCTTTTCATGCCTACACTCAGCCTGGGAGTGAATGAGCCAGTTATACGAGGAGAAGCTCTACTTTCCCAGTGTTGAGTTTTCCTAGTGGAGCAATCAATGTGCTGTTATTTAACCAAGTAATTCATCAGCTTTCCTGCTTCTGTAATTCACGGATGACCAAACTTTAAGGCAGTTATGCTGACTCAAAAAGTTGGCTGATGTCATGAGCATAAAAGTCACCCGAACCTTAGACCTTAGAGGGTGACCTCCCAACCTGACTACCCAATTTATTAAGTCACCTGGATTGCTTATAAACACATACGTGTTTGGACAAAGGTATTTGTGGTTTTAAAGAGCTAGATCTTAACTTTAAGGCGGAATTCTTGTTAAATGTAGATTCCCATTCCATAGGTCTGGGGGGTGCCTCAGAGTCTTCGTTTCTGACCATCTTGAACGTGATGCTGTGCTGCTGGGTCATGGACCCCATTTTGAGTGGCAATGACCTTGAAAAATCTGACAATCACCAAGTTGAGGAATCAGCACTTTAGGCATTGCAAATATTGCTTGAAACACGAAAGGCTCATTTTCAGTGTTCATCAGTAGCTCAGGGTGTGCCATTGAGAAGGGGACATAGGTTGCTGTGAAGTGTCAGTGGGCAAGTTCATTTTCAATCAGTGGAAGAAACCTGGTTGAGAATGTTTAATTACACTCATGCTTAGCCAATGCAAGAATCTTAGATCCTTTATTTCTCTAGTGATCTATTCTTTCGAGTTCACCATCAAACACAAAGGCAGGAAGAACCATTACTTTAAATTCATATTATTTTAGCTGATGTATCTGGAGCACGGTGATAAATTAATCACGACGTCTGGGCTGATTCACAATCATATTCTAGCCCAATTTACACTTCAAATTTGCAGAACTGAAGTGCGGTGCATTAAGATGGCACACACATCACCAATTATTCTCTTCACTGAACTCGTGCAGGAGGGCGCTCTCTCCGTCATTTCGCTGAAGCACCTGCCTCAAGACCCAGGCCGACCGTGAATGGGCCTTCTGCTTCCCCCCCCCGCCCCCCCCGGGGGGGCCTGGAGGCAAGAGAGAGGAGGATCCGGTGCTGAGGACTCAGCCGCTGCCTAATGGGCCATGACTGCTTTCAAGAGAGTGTGGGAGTCATTAAACAACAACAACAACAACAACTTCGTAGCTTAAAGGCCAAGACAGATATTCACGGGGACGGGCGGAGCAACGTGGGGTGGTTACTAAACATAACAGATGGCAGCTGTCTGCGGCTATATAGGGCGCAATGACAAATCCCTAGGAGGCCTGGGGCGCTCGGGAGGCGGCGGGCTGCGGACGCGGTGCAGGCGCCCGCCCCTGCTCCGAAGACAGGAGAAAAGGCTGCCCTCCTGCGAGGCCCCTGGAGTGCAAGGCCCGGGTGGTAAAACTCCCCGGCTCGGGCTGGGCGGGGCAGAAGAGGCCTTTCGGTGGCTTCAACTGCCTTCCCACGGTGTCCAGCCCCAGCGGCGCTCAGGAGGCTCCCCTCTTTCACCTCCGTGTGACTGAGCCGAGCAAGCATACATCCAGGCGGGGGCGGCTCATCGCCCTGCAAGGGTGCGCCTGTGAGGCTGGGATGCGGTAACTCTTGCAGCCTTACAAGGCCCCGGTGTGGCTGGTAACTCGCAATAAGGATGATATGGAACCACGTTGGAGGCTTAATTTCATGTGGAATGGGTCTTAGCCACAATTTCCACGTGGTAAACCTCTTTTCCAAACCCCAAATCAATCATCTGTCAAATGACTTTTTTCTGACTGGGAGATTTATTCAGATGTGGAAAGTCCTACAAAACTGGCAAAATGAAGCGGCTTTTAGAGATATATGTACATATTTTAATACTTTTATTGAAAGTAATGAAAATTAAATGACACTGGACAGCACTGGCAGCCAGGGAACTTTCCGGAAGACGGAGAGAGGCAGTTAGGCTTCTGAGCTGGGGCTGGGGGCAAAGGGGCGGGTGTTCGCGACTTCTGAGGACAGAATAGCCATAGTTACTATAATTTTCAAGCTGCAAAGATCATTGGGATTGAAGGGCAGACAAACTGCATAATACATCAGACAGCTTATCTCTAAATCAACGGGGAGGCAAGGAACTGTGCCCAGACTTTCCTGCTGAGGTTCTGCGTCTGAAATGGCCCCCAGCAATGATCTCACGGGTCATTATGCTCCGCTCTGCCTTGCGTGGCAGAGTCCATGAGAAAGTCTCCTCTTCCCCACCCCTCACAGGCTTTTTGGCCCCTCCACCAACACCTGGCAGGGACCCAGGCTTCCTTCTTTTCCCCTCAGTCACTTTGCAGTGCTTTTCACTGATGCTAAGTAAGGCCAGGTTTCATTCATTCATTCAACAAATGTTTGAGAGTCTTTTATGTGTTAAGCCCAGGTACTCACACTCTAAACAAAATGGGAATCCCTGTTTGTGTGGAGCTTGCAAGAAGCAAGATAAACCACTAAAATCTGTGGACAGTGTCCACCGGCAATGGGGCTGGTGACAGTCTCCTGCAAACAGAATCCTTCCTTTTGACTTAATGAGAAACCGAAGCACAAAGGGTCCCCGCCACATGTGAAGTTACTATGGTGGTTACTCAGCAATTTCAAAGTAAAAGCCAGAGCTGATGGAAGAACCCATTTGTTTGAAAGGATAGAAGAAAATTCTAATTCCTTCTGACAAACTTAAGAAGTTCATCTGGTGGAGGGGTCTTGGGCTGCATATGAACTTCTTCCCAGTGATGTTGGTCTGTGAGTAAAGTCAACGTGTGATTGTGAGGCCTTAAGAAACAGGAACTTTCTGTCTCCATTCTTGGGAACTCTTAAGTCAGACAGAAAATGCAGGGCCTCTGGTACCCAAGTTCACTGGGACCACAATCGATGGACCCTTTTCAACTCCCCCTCTGCCCCCTCTTGTTCTCCCTTCCCTCCTTCCCCACCTTCAACTCCAAGAGCAGACATCGTAATTATTCCCTTATCTCTGCCACAGGATCCTGTTTCCATGGTTTCCAAAGCCTAGAAGAGATTGTATATCTATCCTAGATAAGCTGGAACAGACTAACCTACCTGTCAAATTTCTTTGCTTCTGACAGCAATAGTTATCCACTGTGGGAACAGCGGCCGAGCAGTTCACCAGTTGCTTATTAAGGAGTATTTGGAAGTTAATACCAGAATGCTGCACATTAGGCCGCACAAGGCCACAGTGAACATGAGATATAACTCATTGCTCACTTACACACACAGACTCACACACGCACAGACTCACACACTCATATTCAGGCTTAAGTCAACTCTATTATAAAACCTGTATGTGCCCGTTTTACAAACATGGGTTTATGTATCCTCTTTTATTCTGTTTTCTGTATAGAATCTGGATTTCTAAAAATCCTTTATTTTATCATTATAGATTATAGTTATGGTTATACTTATTCAAGATAATTTAAGGTAGTATACAGATGAACTTTAAAATTTTATAGTTATGCATATATTTACTTATTTACTTATTTTTAGAGAGAAGGGAAGGGAGGGAGGAAGAGGGGGAGAAAAACATGGATGTGGAAGAGAAACACCGATCAGTTTCCTCTTGCACTGCCCCAGTCGGGGACCTGGCCTGCAGCCTAGGCGTGTGTCCTGACTGGAATCGAACCTGTGCCCTTTTGTTTTGTGGGATGATGCCAAACCCACTGAGGCACACCAGTCAGGGCAATAGTTGTGCATGTTTTAAAGTCTATTTAAAATATATAAATAGATTATCAAACTCATTTCACAGAAATCATTCAGGAGGCAAACAAGTTTTCTTTTTTAAAAAATCAAGGTACTTGTAAGGCACATGGTTCTCAGATACAACAAAAGTAACATAGGCAGAAAGGAAACCCTAAAACTTGTCATAGGTTCACATATGACCCAGGAGGACCGAAAAAGGCAACTGCTGTCGGCCCTACAAAAAGAGCCCTGAATGAAGGATGCTCCAGTCTGAATTTGCCAAACATCCCATTAGCCCTCACAAGCAGACAAATAAAACCAACCAGGTGCCCATGGCTTAAGTAAAATATTTATTTATTTTTCTGCAACTCAAGACAATTCTGCCATACAATGTTATGAACAGAACACTTTCTGGATCCAAGGACATCTGTGTTGAATGCGATCGTGGCTTTAGATCTTTAGAGCTCGCGGGCATTAGGAACATGCCAGAAGCCCTCCAGTCACAGCAAAGCTGCTTCCTTTCGAAAATCGCCCAGTATTTAAAAGCCTGTTCAGAAAGCTTCATGTCAATCATGAGCTACATTTTTGCTTCCCTTTAACGTTTCAGCTGTCAGCTCCAAGAAGCCCATTTAACAGAGCTTCAAAACTTAAAATGGATTTATTTATACTTTTATAAGAAGAAATAACCGTGTAGATGGAATCATCCAGTGCTTCCCAGCAGGGGTGCTAAGGGCCTGGGCCAGTAGTTCAGCGTTGCTGCCTCACGGGTGCTAACTGCCAGTGGCGCCCCTCCAAGTCTCTGTGACAATTAGCCGCCACCCTCCCCCTCCACACCCGTCCCCAGTGGGCAGTGTCTCCACACAGCTGCTGTACTTATTAAAAGGAACCTGACATCCAGAAAGGAGAAGGGATTTACCCACGAAACTACACCTAATTGGTGTTGTGTGGGTTTCCAGGCAGAAAAGAAGAGAGCGTCAGACCACCTCAGATACTGGGGGTGACTGAAAGGTTACAGGGTGGGTGAGGGGACCTACAAAACGACTCAGGGGTGTCCCAGCCTGACGGAGAGGCAGAGCGCCGCTTCTCACCGTTGCTGATTCAACAGCAGATGTGCGTGCTCAGGGGCGGCTCTAGGGACTTGGCCACCATGCCACCTGTCCCAGGTGCTCAGGGGCACAGGGCACCTGGCTTTCTTCTAACTGCATCATCTGCTGCTTTTTTTCCTGCTTTGCTTCCCCTCAGACTGTTTCTTTATGGCCTCTACCTGGTTACCCTCTTTCTGATTGTCTTACATTCATACTTTTCTCAAGAAAACACAAATGGGATCATTGGATATCGCCAATATAAAGCATGCTCTTGGGGCAGAGCTGCCTCCCAGGCTACCCCAGAGGCCACCCATGCAACTCAAAGCTGGTTGTTGGGGCTTAGGACCAACAGCCTATTTACCCAGCAGGGGGCAGCATAGCTAGACTTTGAAGCCAGTCTGCTAGGGTTTGAAAGCCAGACCCATCCCATAACCTGGGGGGCAACCTCAACTGTCTTATTTCTCAGTTTCTGGTGGGTAAATTGACATTAACAGTGTAGACCTCGAGAAAGACGTATGTGTAGGGGAGGAGTTAAGGCATTAAAAGTACTTAGCACTTCGTGAGCATTTGAGGAACACTAGCTGTTTTTGTTGCTGCTGTTATTATTAAGTAGAATTGGATTACTATTAAGTAGAAAGCACGTATCTTCTGATCCCCTACCCCTCTCACACACGTCTGACCAATGCTCTCCAGACTTTTCTCTTTGAGTATCGCCATTGGCCACAGGCGGTGAAGTCACAGGCCTGGGGGGTGGAGCAGAGGGGAGGTTCCCAGTGTCCGTGTGCAAGCCGGGTATTTCTTTGAAGTCAATGGTTTTATCTTTTTTAAATTTTATTTTAATTGTTCTTGTACAGTTGTCTTTTACTCCCATCCCAGTTCACCACCCTATCTTTGTTTTATACTCAGTTTCACAGATTGCTTATACAGTATGAACAATTCAGTGTGCTTTTTAAACGTGTACTATTCCTTGATATAACCATGATGGTTCTAATACAAAACACCTTAAATTCTCACTAATGAAAATGTTTGGTTTCTGTCCAAAAAAAAATTTAAAAAACTCGATGTCCCAGGGAGGGAGTTTCACACGTTTCTCTGCTAGCACAAGCCTAGGACTACACATAAATCCTTCTGTGTCACCGTGGTCCTCACGCCTCCAGGGGCGGGAGTTTTCCTTCTAGAAAGATCAAATAGGAGGACATGATGTAAGTCACTAAATTGCCAAATATTTCCAACATTTTGTTCTGTGGAAGACGTGTAGTAAGTACTACAGTGGACTCAATCATACAGCAGCTCATGTTTAGCCACATTAGCATGTCTGCTGGCTGTAAGCCACACCTCTCGGCCCTTCGCAGCGGGTGAGAGGGATGCCAACACATTTGTGCCCGAATTTCAGCGGCCCCAAGTCCCTTGCTCCCTACTTGGCCATAGAAAACACCTTCTTTTACATATTCCCCTCTTCCTAAAGTATTTCCAGGGACCCCTCGAACTTGTTGCAGGAATCCGCCTGTCACCCTTGCTGCTGCTCGTGGCCAAATAGTAACTCCTCAATCTCAGGCTCAATGAATCTTCAGAGGTTTCCCTTTGCAGGCATCTGCCATTGTTGTACTGCCTCCGTTCCCCAGTTCAAGGGGTTTGCTGTTTGGGGTGTTCTGTTCAAGAGCAAGATGTGGTTTTCCTTAGGTAGTTCCATTTACTTACAGATGACTCACATCCAAAGCTCCATCTCCCTGAAGGGAGGTTTAGCTATTGCTCATATATTCTAATTTGGTCAATTACAAGTTGATGTGTTGTTTTTTGCAGCTGGCTACTTTCATTCAGGTTGGGTTCCTGTCAGCTCATCCTGTTTACAGGTGGGCTGCAAAAACACTGTGCTACATTTTAACATTTAGCAAGAACAGCATCTAGTAGAACAACCCAGACCTGGAGACCCTGTGCTAACACCTCCGCCAGGAGAGCTGAAAGGGTACTGTGCCCCAGCACAGGTGGGCACCCCTGTCCTCACGCAGCGAAGAAAATCTGTTTTTACTTTTGCCTATTCGGGTACCAAATATTGCATACTGAATGATACCCTCTCTCTTGCCACCTGAGCCAGGACAGTGCTGCCTCCAGAGTTCCACAGAGGTGCTGTGCTGCCTGGTGTTACCTTCCTTCCATTCCTGTCACCACTGTCGCCACTGCCTGGATGTGGACAGAGCAGAAAACCCTGCTTGGCTCCGTGCGAGCGGAACAAGCGGACTGTGGCTGCCTGAGACTGACAGAGCTCAAGTGTGCGGGCTGCCCTGTCAGGCCAGAGAGCCAGGCAACCACTCCTGAAAAGTAAGGACACACCTTCTGAGTCATACTTGGCTTGCGGGGAGCAGGGAAGGTGTCCCACTGGAAGGATGGAGCCCTAAAGTGTTCGAGTTTTTCCTGTGGGAGCACAGAACCCCACATCTCATGACACGCGACTCCCACCACATTTCCTGCCATTTGTTTTTTGTTACAGCCCCAAGCCCCTGCTGGACAAGGATGAAATCTCTTTTACAGGAGGCTCCTCAGCCCTTATGCAAATCAGTGAAGACCAGCAGCTCTGGGGACCCTTCCAAGTTCCATCTTGTCTCACCTCCAAGCGTTGCCACATTCCTCCCTCCGTCTGTCTTACCTTCCCCTCTCTCCTTCCTCAGGCCATTCTGAGTAACTCCCATCCTTTCTTCAGGTCTCAGGTCTGAGAAGACTTCATCGACCCCTGGCCTCCGATCTGAATGGGGTGCCCTCTTCCGTTCTCACAGAAACCCCTCAACTTCCCTTCTCATTATTACACTTATATTACACTTGCTTGTTTGGCTGTGTCTCCACCCACCCCCCCCCCCCACCCCGGAAGACTGAATGCTGTGAGTGTTGAGGATTAGAACTAGGAAGAGGCTGGCATTTCTGACGGTCAACAGCGACTGGATGCAGGGTGGAGGGTGGGTGTGGCCCAGCTCCACTCCGCACAAGGTGCAGAGCAGAGAAGTGGCTGTGTGGGCAGCCTGTTTTCCTTTGGTCTGAGTCATAAGGGGCGTGAGCCAAACGAGCAAACTGCGATGCAGCCAATCTGAGCCGCTTAGAACGCCTGAGCCAACAACTGGGCTCATCTTGTACCCAGTAACATAAGTGGCGGGGAGGCTGGTCGATGATGCAGGCTTGCTCTGCAGAACAGAACTGTCAGCCGCGCAGTCACGGTGTGATGATCCCGCCTGTGACCACAACTGCCTGACACAGGGGACTTGAACTTAGAAAGCCCTTAGTCTGCAATTAGAGTAAAGCTCCCCTCCCAGTAGTAAAGCTGTTAGAGTAGCTGCCAATAAAATTGGCAAGTTTGTAAAAAGCAGAGAGAAGTGTGGCGCAGAGCACAGCCTGGAGGGGCAAAGCAGGAGATGGACCCCCAGTGCCAACACTCTGCCTTTCTGTGCCTCACATCTCTAGAAAGAGGAGCAGGAAGGAACGAGGTCTTCTTCACCTTCCCGCTCTGGGCCAAGGTCCACTCCAGGCCACATCTGCAATGACAGAGGCCCCTGCACCTGAGCTTTCCACATGCCAGTTAGGAGTCTGGGTCTCAGAAGCAAACCTGGGTTGGATCCTCTGAGTGAGCCTCTTAGCTACCTTGGGAACTGGGACAATTCTCTTGCATAAGCTTTAGTCTCCTCACCTGTGGCTTGTAAATAACAATTAATCATCAGGTTGTTATAATTAAATGAGAGGAGTTCTTACACATAAAGTACTCAGAGCAGTGCCCAGCACACACTCAATATTCCCTATTATTGTTAAGTGGCCATGCACATTTCATAGCACTTCTGTGTTCTCGTCACGTATGTGTTTTTTTAAGTTAGAGCAACTGTGAGGATAAAGCCTTTCTCACACGGTGGCAGGTTTCTGCCCCCTTTTGTCTACTGTCCTGTTAGGCTCCCACCTCTCTATGCACGTGCCAGGTGCTGTCTGTTGTGCTGGGAATCCCACCACAGTAGGAAATATGATCAACTCCCATTATTCCAAACAGCAAGGGGGACTTCGTGGGCGCCAGGTAACTAACTGCACCGCATTTGGAGCCACCGCATAAGCTGTGGCAGCTGACGGTGAAAACTGAAAAACCTGGACCTTATTCTTTTAAGGAAACGAAACCAGGGTATTGTTTACTTATTTTTTGTTGTGTCACAGTGAAATGTAAGCATAAGAACTCTTTTTGAGACTCATTTTTAAGAAGGGATTTTTTTTTTTCCGTCAGGGAAGCCATGTACCTATGTTTGCAGACTTTCTGGCAGGTTCTCCAGCATTACCGTGGGGCTGCAGTTACTGCTTTGTACATTCTCTGGGCGACACCCAGGAAATGGAAATAAGCAAGATCTGCACTTAGCAAAATTCAGTCTTTCAGATTTCAGAACAAATTTGTAGTTATGTAAAATAAGCAGCTTTTTCTTAGTAGTCTACAGTAGTAGAATGTAAGAAAAACATTGGCTTTCTCATGGAGAGATTTACTGTTTTAGGGTTAATTTATAAGTGGGTTATGTCACAATGAATAATCCATTTTCTAAGTTTATTGACTTGTAAACTCGGAGAGTGAGAGCTACCCCTAATCTTTGAGAATGGCTGGGAGGAAGAGTCAGGTAGAGAAGAATGGGGAAGGCTTTTTACTTCCTAGTTATGAAAGAGACAAATCCCCTGTCTTCGCTGCCTCTACTCAACGGCATAGAAATCTGCTGCCCGTCATGCGTGTCTAGGGGGCTGGCTCCAAGTCACCTGCCAGAAAGTCACAAAAGGGAACATATTTCATGATAGTTCTTCCTCATTAATTTATCATTATTTTTGGCAGGGTTACAGAGAGATTCAAAGGCCCAGAGTCAAGTACATGTGACGGAAGAATATCCTTTGTCTACTTCTTTGACTGATGGGGCCAAGAGGATCTTTCAGAATTTTCTTGTCCAGCAGGAATACAAAAGTGGATTGGGTAAGTGTTAGTGTTTTCAAAGATATTGCAAAGACTAGGAAGCATTCAGCTTACCCCTTAAGTTGACTTGCCTATGTTTTTGTTAAGTGATAGCTATAATTTGTTACATGAAATCCATTTGCCATGATAATTTAAAAATAAAACCAAGAGAGCATTTTAAATTCAAAGCAGCACCTCCAGTCATTGTTATAAACACCCCCAACACACTACCCACCCCCCAGAACACAGAGTCGGTTGAACGCTGACCAGGTTTGTCACTAACAGCACCGAGTCACTCATAGCTTCCTTGGTGATAAAATTCTTCCTTATATCTTATTGGATTTTTAGCAATAAGAATAACTATTGCCATTATTAAACATTTTCACTACTAATTGAATTATAATTTAAACTAAGATAAGTTTATGTCAATTTTTTATTTACTATTTTTGTATTTTCATAGAAGGAAAATATAAACTTACTAGTACTATAATTTTCAACTAACGGAGGCATTACTATTGTTGTACTACAGCCAGAACAGCAGAATTCTGCAGTGGATTTCATCGGTTTCCTTGCCCCCGCTCTGTCCCCACTGTCCCCACAAGGCCTTCTCACAGATCAGCGTAATTCTGTCCGTCACCTTGCCCGACACCATCAAGCGCACACTTCGCAGACGCAGCCTCTTCTTCTACAGATCGGAGCCAGTCCTCTCACCTGGGCTTCCCTCGCCCCAACTCTGCGCCCCAGCAAACTGCACGACTGGCAGATCGCAGCTTTCCCTGCCTGCGTCATCTCCACCTGTTGAAATCCTAGCCATGTTCTACGCTCACAGACAACGTTTGCCCTGTACTTACTTCGTGCCAGGACACACAGCTCCCCATAGTCTTTAGTGCAGAAAGTGGTAATACTGCTCTACCTTCTCCAGGTGGGAATGTAAGGCATAGAAAAGAAGTATAATTCCCTCAGGTCACACCACTGGTACCTGGGAGGGAGCCGGGACTAGAAGTCAGGTCTGTGAGCTCCAGGCCCAAACCACTTTCCCACCTGGTGCTCTGCATCTTCCTCAAGAGCAGCCTCAACCAGAAAGCTTTGCCTAATGTCCCGTTCAGTTTTGATAGATCTGTCTTCAGAACTGGAGGTAAGGACAATTTTATCCTCTCTGTGCCCCTTGCAGCAGGCTCGCTCACATAATGGGGGCTCACTACGTATCCGTTAGATTTACCTGGAGAACAATTCATCACAAAATGTAACATCCAGAGAGCAAATTCAGTGGAAGTTCTGAGGAGAGACATTGAGCAGTCACAGCTGGCTTCCTGTGGGGGCGGGGTCCCCGGGGACTTCGGAAGGCCTGGGCTGGGGACCAGCAGCTAAGAAGACGAGTCTGCCCCCACAGCCACGACATCCTTGTTGCCGCAGCCGGAAGAGTCACGGCCCGCATGCAGAACTATGAAGAAAGCAGTGCCTAGTAGATTCAATGACTTAATGTGCTTTGGGGAAGAATATGAGATTGGATAGATTAAATGAGCTTTATGGATTATGGAATGATTTGAGTGCTAGGCAGATGTGCATAAAGCTTCCTGCTGCTTTTATATTCTTCTGACACTGCTGCTGATATCCACTATGTTGTTGTTGTTTTAGCTCATTCATTTTCAATATTGTGTAATATTTTATTGTGTGACTACTATCACAACTTATTTATCTATTCTAACATGGATGAACATTGGCTATTTCCAGGGTTTTTACTATTATTAATTTTGCTGTTATGAATATTCTTGTACATACTTCTGGTGCATATAGTACCATTTCCTTGTCTCATATCTGATGGCGGCCCCATGGCATGCATGTCTTCAGTTCTCTTTTGGATAAGGCCAGACCGTTTTCCCAAATGGTTGTAACCAGGTCTACTTCCACCACTGCGTAAGAGTGTCTGCTCCTCCACACGATTGCCAGCACCTGATTTGGCCATACTTTAAATTTTTTGCCTACTTCGTGAGTGTTAACTGTTATCTCAAATTTTCTCTTTATGGTATTCTGACTTCTTTTTAGTGTCAGTCTTTCTCCCCACATTTTGTGCTTTTAGCATCTTATTTAAGAAACAGCTCCCCATCATCGGGCCATAAAAATATGCATCTTCTAAAACCTGTATAGATTTACCTTTCACGTTTAAGTCTCTATCTAATCCATCTGGAATTTCCATTTAGAAGTGTGTTTGGAAGTGGTTTTTTTCTTACACCCCTTTTATGTTTAGTAAACTGTTAAAAGTGAAGGAGCAGGACTAACCCAGGAGCTGTTAGGATGAGCTCTTTCTGTGCTCAAATTTTATCTGATGCACCAACCTCTACACACCTGCCCTTCACCTGAGATACACAAGTTTCCTCTCCTTGCAACCTAGGGCCTTCCCTGAAATTTCCCATTCATTCTGTATTGTGACCCCCTACATCAAGGCCTAGTGCGTCCTGGTGGAGTCTTGGACACGTACTCGTGCCACAGTGGTGCACCTCCCCCCTTTCATAATTCTAATATATTTCATTGACTTCCATTCTAAGGTGACGTAAACGAGGTTGGGAACAGGCAGCAGAAAGGGAAATGAAGGGAAAGCTAGCCTAATGGAAGGCTGTGTCTGGGATCCATCAGGAAGCAAGGGGAAGTTCCAGGCAGTTTCCAGTGGGGAATCCACCCCCCTTCCTATTTCCACACCTCCACACCCTGAAAAGGCTGGGTGAAAATGGGCAGGCAGAAAGGAGACCGGAAGCAAGAACTAAGGCTCCCTTGTCTGAGGCTAGCGTATTTACACTTGCCAGAGTCAGCCAGTGCTGACACCTGATTTCCTGCGTCAAGTGAGTACGTGTTAGCTGCTGCCTGATGAGAACATTAAGTCAGTAACAAACTGTATTTCCACTTTGGTGCCCCTTTCACCAATACACAAGTAGTAAGTCACATGGCAAGGTCATTAAATTGTTGGTCTAAGTGATTGGTCTAATCATCCTCACCTAAGGAAGGAAAATTAGTTACTGAGAATAAACAGGCACTGGCTGTGCAGCAGTATTTGTGGATTACGATCTTGCACCTGACTACGGCCCCCTTGTGAAAGCTTGACCAAATCGCCCTTAATTTCTCTGGACCACAGATTTATTCATTAAGCAGGAGGATTAGTTCCAAAATTATGTTTTCCACAACTTCCTGTCTCCAGGCGTGGTACATCCTGGAGTCCCATGGTCTTTCTAGAATCTTCCCATACCATTTATTAAGTACTGTGCATGACTCAGGTCTGTTCTCATGATTCAGGGTTAGGTAGTGAAACTCTTGGAGCTTTTTGCTCGGCACTAGTTTTAATTCCTACGTTGCCTCCAGCACCCTCAGGGATCAAGAAGAAAAGTTTCTGGGAAACACCGCAGCGTAAGGAGACTGAAAAGCTACTGACTCCCAGCAAATGAGTGATATGAATGCGAGTCGCAGACTGTGGATCTGGCTGCCTGAGCTGGAATCCCTGCTCAACCACTCGCTAGCTGGCCTTGAACAAACTAAGGAATCTCCTTATGCCTCAGCTTCCGCACCTGTAAAACGAGGGGAATAATAGACAATATCTCACAGGGTGGGTGTGAGGATTAAATACGTAGAGATGAGTGTCTGGCATGTGATAAGCACTCAATATTATAAACTGTTTATGAAAACCTTTAAGCTCAATGCAAAATACCACATTAAATACTCATTTTGGGACACAGGTTATGTTAACATCTTTTAAAAGCAAATTTTTCCATGTGCTCTCCTGAACAAAATTACTTTTTGGTACTGAATTGTACCAAGAATCTCTGGCACAATTCCAGAATTCCAGAATCATCAATCGGGGTTTTCTTGACCTGAACTCACTGCTGTAAGAAGAGAACCACCAGAATATGGCCAGCTCTTGACTCTGCCTTTTTAACAACAGTAGAGCTTGTAATCCTTGCATTCACACTAATACCTGTCAATCACCTTTTTCCTAATTAAATTTACCTGGAGTTCATTTTAAGGAAAATAATTTGTTCAGCCAAAAGTGGTTGCATATTTATGCTACAATTAGTTAAGAACTCCACAAATGAACTCCTCCCCCTGGAGTCCCTGTAAAGAAAGGAGAATGCAGTTGAGAGCCTACAAGATCTCAGAGCAATTAAGCCTAGAAATGCAGGTGTTTGAAACACCTGTTTCCCCCTCCCGCCCACACAGCCTGCCCCCGCCACTCTTGATCAGCAGGTTAAAATAATTAACTTGCCCGATTGTGAAGAAAGCCCAAGAACTGCTAAGGGCAACAAGTCTCCTTTTCTCCCCTTTCTCAGATTAAAAGAGAAAAATGAAAAGGTTCATGGGTGGTCTGCAAACAGGAGGGGGAAAAAAACTTTCCTCTGCTTAAAAAAAAAAAGACAAAATCAGTGACAAGGAAGACATTGTCTCCCTCAAGCAGACTAAGTGGCTTGCTTAGGTTCAGAACTGTGTTTGTTTTGTGAGCGTGATTGCAGTGCTGTTCAGGAGCATGAAAAAGCCTATTTGAAGGGATATTTATGTGAAGAAATAAAGCAATTTGGGAGGATGTGGTTTTGTCTGACCTGCCTTTTGTGAATACCTGCAAATTTATATTAAACCTCAACAACAGGAGTGCCTCGCAAGGATAAATTGTGGAAATTTTATTGGGGCTTTTAAAAACAGAATAGTCCATAGCTAAGAAATCAAGAAACTGTTAGGGAAAAAGAAAGAAAGACAGTTCAGTGTGGTGATTTGAATCAATTCAGTTTCGGCCTTTATGCTTTGTGGTTCTCTGTTTTGCTTCCCTGAGTTCTGCTAAGGCTACCTTTGAATACTGCTTGGCATAACTAGACGAAAATCGTGAAGGTAATTTTGGTTTTCTGATTACTGGTAACTTTGTTCAAAGCATACATTTTGGAAACTTTCAGATTTTAATTAAAATAGGTGTGTTGGGAAGATGGAACGATAATACAGATCAGGCATCTGCTGATTATCGGAAACTGGTTTGATATGCACGTGGCTTTGTCCTTTTCCATTTTTCTCAAGATGATTTAATGTGACCCCAGTTAGAAATTGGACTTTAAAAGCTTTGTGACAATGTTCACATAAAACAGATGGTAGGAAGCCAACCCCTAATTCTGATCAAAATATTTGTTTACATAATGCCTACAGTATTCAGAGCATTTTTCCATATGATCTAGGTAAGGCAGGTCTCCAGCCTCAGGGAGAGGGGAAGGAGAGCGCTCTGGTCATGCAGGGAGCCGTAGGCAGCTGGCCGTAGAAGATACGGTCAACCTGGGACTCTTCGCCTCCACCCACACCACCACCGTCACCATCACCTGGGCCCCAGGCTTTCTGATGCTGAATCTAGTGCTATTTCCTTCACCACCCACGCCGGGTGAATTCCTCTAAAAGCAAGGCGTTTTTCACAACCCGGGGCTGAGGCTCCCTGTATCTGTGCCGAGCTCATGAGAGCAGCAATACTTGTAAATGACCAGCAGGTGGCGGAGTCAACCCTGTTCCCAAATCTACTCCAGTGACCTTTGTCATTTGAAAAGTAACGGCTGAAAAAATTCCGTATGGCTCAAGTACATTTAGCATTTGTGGTTTCTTTAAAATATCAGCAATAATAACATTTAATATAAAGACTTAAGTCCACTGTAAAGCTAGATACTCATGCTAGCTTTTTCTTAGATTGTTTCACAGTGGCAAAGTTAATTTTTAAAATTCCTATTCTCTACCTCTCACTGTGGTACTGAGTCAGAGAAGTGCTGGCTTATGACTCGCTCAAGTTCATTTTCCCTGGAAGGAAATCTTTGCACTGATTAGCTAGGTGTGACACACATCCACCAAACAGCACAGCTCCGTCTGGGTCCAGGAATGTCTTCATTAAGTGTTCACTGTTGCGCACTGGTTTCCCAACTCCTCTCACTTGGCGTTTTGTGAGGCTGGCCCACAGAAAGTGCTGGAATTTCATTACACTCCTGGCTGCATCCTGAGTTGCTCCCTCCTCACCAGAGCCTTCCTCTCCTTCGTAGTGTCTTATTTCATAGTGCTATGATTTAAAGGGTTCAAGGTCTCTGAACTCTTTTGTAAAATACTTTCTTCAGCTCTTTTCGTGCATTCTTGGCAAGCACCAATGATGATTAAAGGGGTTTCCATCCAAACATCTTCAGCAACTTTTACTTAAAACACAATCATACATAAGTATTGTATCCATACACATTCTCATTTTCACACATGCATGCATTTGCCTTTGCATACATGTGTAGACATTTACATGCATTTGTATAAGTATCACATCTATTAAGGCAAGTTTCATTGTACATTGTTCATAATACAGTTTCATGTATCATCCAGCTTCACACATTGTTTTGGAATTTAGATGCCAGAAATATACTTCAGCTAAATAAAAGAAATTAGGTTATAAGCAATCAGAACTAAGTGACACCACCTACTTCCTATCACTTAAAACTTAGGAACTTAAAGATATTTTATCTGTAGTTTAATTTTTTGATAGGAGATTTACCATATATATAGGCATTCATCAGTGAATTGATTTTACAAACTGCATATTAAGAATATAATATTAGTATCTATTTATATGTTGCCTTTTTTCAGAAACAGATTTCAAAAGGACTTACAGAGTGACAAGAGAGTTCATACACAATTGCTAGAGACCTGAGGAATTTTGTTTTAAGGATGAAAAAAAAGATTGGGGTCCAGAATGGTTAGGACTTTGCTCAAATGCATAGAGCTAACAACTAGTGATTGAAGAGGGACTGGAATAGGAGGTTTGTAAATTAAATAAAATGGAGAATAATTCAGTGAAGCTTTAAAAGATGTTAGTGAATAGGCGAGCAGCTGTTAAAGGAATCAAGAAAGTAGTAAGGCTTATGGGAAAAGGCGGAAATGTGTCTGTGTGCAGTGGTGTTCTACAGCTGGTGAAGGGCATGCACAGTTATAGATGGTGGTGCTTGTTTATGGAGCTTTCCATTCTCTTTGGAAACGAGAGCAACGCCTTCCTCCCAATTCCAGAGCATTTTGAAGAATGGAACAGAGTTCAATAAAAACTGGGAAAAGAACTCAGAAATCCTTGCATTTCCTCTCCTTTATGTAACAAAGAGATAATTCCAGCTGAGGACTAAAATTCAGTAACTATTTCGTTTATATTATAAATATTTTAGCACAGCTGCTAATCTTTAATAAACATATATTAATAATTGACCCTTCTAGAATTACATAACACCGCTTGTGAGTTGATATGTATTTCAGCTGACCAAATGAAAGCAAATGTTAACAGTGAGGTTTAGCTGACTACTTGCTCTCTAAGTCACCAACTGAAGAATGGGGCTTATTTAGCACATCTCAAATCCTGTCTGAACACTGTTCCTTTTCAAACGAATTCAAGGGAATTAAACAGCACCAAAGCATCCACCAGGAGTGGAACACTGGTGACAATGATTTTAGAAATCATTCTGACTTTCCCTGAAGTTCAGCATCCCACTCATAAGTCCATGCTGAACTCCCTCTGCACCCAGCTCCTCCACCGACACGTGCCCACACAAACATGCACCTGTTTGACAAGGGCCCCGACCTGCCCTCGCCAAGGTTATGTTTTATCTTGGAACAAAGCTAAGCCTACATAAAATTTGCTTTTTAAAATGTACACTTTTTTGCTTGCTTTTCCAACATTATACGTGTCTTTACTTTATAGATTGGGTTGAGAGCTGGAAGATTTTTTTCCCTGTTTCATTCTAAAAAGCCTAGGGATCAATGCCAATTGCATACTTAGATATCAAGGCAACTTTTCCAGCTGTGCTCCAACTGTTTTCCATTGTGCTCGCTACCATGTCCTTGGTGTCATTTTTCTGATTTGAGTGAAACCTATGTAAGACATTAATTGTGTCTCATTACTGGTCCTTGCTCTTCCTTTCAACCCTGGTATGTATGAATGCTCCAAGAGAAATATAGCCGATAAACAAACAGCAGTGTATTCCTCTGTACATGGTTCAAGAGGCAAAGAGTATGTGAAAAATTCATATTTGCCGATGTGTTTCAGGCATTTTATGGGGCCCTTTTAAAAAGTCTATTACTGCTCTACTTCTACCAGAATAGCACTTCAGACCCAAATATTGAGGTGTTTTAACCAGAAGGATAATAATCATAAATTCTTTCCATTAAAATACTGTAGGATTTTGTGTAGCGTTGTGAATTACCAACAGAATAAAAAACTCAGCTATAACAAACCTGGGGAAAATGTAAGATAGAAAAATAAAGATGTTACTAAGATAGTTTCTGAATGATTTATCAACCTTTTGGCCTGTGTTATCTACAAACGGGATTCAAAACAGTCAAAGAAGTGAGCTAGTAGAAACCACAGTCAAGGCACATTTTAAGTATTTTCTAAAACTATGGCACAAAAATGCTCATTTTGATTTTAAATTTGATAAGTGCTGTTTCAATACGGAGCTCATAAGAGGGTAATTACTAAATGATGTGAAAATCATCTGTTCAGAGAATTCTTATAATCTCCAGGGGCAAATCATGAACATCAGGACCAAAGCCTTCAACAGCACTGTAAAAAGTAACCAGAGGGTACCAGAGATTTTAAGAAATGTGAAGTCCATCAGCTTTTAAGTCCAGGCCTGACTAAGTAAGAGCTAGCCTAATTGAAATACTTTTATCACGGAACAATTTCTGGAATAAAATATACATTGTACAGCAGAACAAAGTTTTAAGAATTACGAACATTAATTGAAAGTGATAAAACTTTTGGATTCCAACATAATCTTTTAAAATTTCTATATATTTTCATTTGTCCACATGATTATAATCTCACATTGTTGAGATGCAGTGAGAAAGTACAATACTTATTTGACATTTTTGTGCATCAACATGCACTTATAATTTTAACACTACATTTTTTGTAGGTTTAAGTGTGCTTCCCACAGGTTTATTCACTGAGAAAACAGAATTATTTTAAGTGGAAATAAAAATTAATCCTTAAAGATAACATCATTAAGGGAAAAAATCTTTTGACAATTACTAATTGATTGTGGTTACACAGTCATTGTACAAGAGAAAAAAATGAGGATTTAAGGGGACCAATGGCCTGAAATTATTCTTTCTTGTATTGAAAAAGGTTAATTAGGAATTGAGCTCAAGTTATTTTTTTGAAGGTCAGCTCCTATGCTATTGGGCCCTGTGACCCTGTCTCAAGTAATCATAGCATTAACATACAAGTTATAGCTTTCCTTTCACTTGATGACATAATCTCTTTAATTGGTGTCGGAAAGCCTGCATGTGAAAGAACCGTGGAAAACACCTAGAGACTATAATTTTATTCTCTCCATTCACGGGGCAAAAGAAGCAAGTCTTAAGAATGCATTAGACTCATTCCAGTCCCTACACTGTCAACACAAAGCCCTCGCATTTCAACCCAGAGTTTTCAGAGTGATCCACTCTGTTTAGTCCTAACTTCGGCTGGCGAACTATTAACCTTTTCAGAAAAACTGGTGAATGCTAAATGTCAGATAACCTTCTATGAGAAAGCTAAGAGGGGGGATAATGTGGTTTAACTGCTTAGATATAAATGTGAGAAGGTAATATTCGCAGTTATTAAGCGCGTTCTCTGAAAGAAACTAGTGGAGTGAGACTCCCTAACTCTTTCCACCACCTGCTTTTTCATAAATCCCCCAGAGCGCACCATGCACACTTGATGTGGCCCATTTTCACTTGAGAGTTTAAACTCACCTTATGTAGGGAATTGATCAGCATTTTTGTGAACCTGTTTTCCCAAGGATTCTGTCTAGTATTGTAGAAAGCTACAGTGAAGTAACTCTTGAAATAGCCACTATGAAACTTTCGCAGGAATATGCTTTCAAAAAAGGAATAAGGGAATGCTGAAGCTTGCTAAGCCCATCAACACCAGTCTAGCAACTGCCCACTGCACAGTGGAAGGGCCCTGGGCCTGCTATTAATGTAGCTCCTGTCCTTTCAGTGCTGGGTATTTCCATTTGTCACCTTTCACGTTCTTTTTTACCTCTTCAGTTCTGGCACACCTTTTTAAAACTTAGGTAACCAAGAAGTACTATGCCAAGACTGCTTTGTGCTGGGCCTTGTATGGGGTGCCTTCAGCAATGTGGCCAATGTGGGAATGTGCCACCGAGCAGATATAAAATAATTTAGGATTGGTTCCTCTTTGGTTCTGATACAGATACTGGACTCTCCCTCTTGTGCCTTGTCTAGACATAACTGTATTCGGAGAGTGTGGGGAGAGAGAATGGGGGTAGAGAAGGCAAGCAGGTGCTCATTATTGCAGACAGCCCAGTACTGCTCTCCTGCGACAACTACTAGACAATAGCTATACTATATTGACATGTCTTTAATCAAGTCTCTGTATACATAATAAACTGACCTTTGGGATCTGTTTTGTGTTTAATATAATCTTCCATTTTTCTGCTCAGATACATACAGGGCACCCAATTCATTAATTTAGTCCATTAACTAAGATAGTAAAAAATACCAGTGAATTTTCATCATAAGGACATGGCAACTTTCACTTTCGAGGCTAGAAAGCCGGAAAATAACCTATTTTGCCCTGTTATTCTGATTTAGTCCCTGCCACAATTTTATTAACCAGCAAAATAACGATGTACGAAATTGCCTTCACTATATTCGGCTTTGTTCCCTCTGTGCCAATCTGGAGCAGCCTTGGCAATATCAGGGACGCACTACCTCACTCTGCCCTGACAACTGAAGTATTATTTTTCACTTTCAACCACTCAATGAAACCAACAATGCTCTTTCCCAACCAGAGGTTTCAGCAAAATCTGAACTCTATCACCTAATTTAAATGGTAATACAATGGGGAATCTGCATTCCTTTATTACTTGGGAGCTTTCCTTGGGAAGAGGAATCAAAATTCACAACAATGTCACTGTAAATCTAACCATCACTAAGATCTATCAGTATTTCCTCACTCCCTTCAAGAAAAGCCCTTAGTCCAGCACATGAGGCTAGACATGACCTGGTCCTTGAATACCTCCACACCTCCAGCCTCCTCTTGTTTGCACTCCTGTCAGCCACTCAAAGCACCATGTTCTTTCTCTTAGAATCTTCATACAGTGTTTTCTCTGCCAAGAATGTGTACAATCTCTAACCACACATCCTTAAGGGGTTAGCTCTGGTGTCACCTTCCCCAGAGAAATTTTTCGTGTGCAAAATCACTACTGCTACATTTGGAGCCGTATGATCACTCCAGCTGTTCTCTTACGAACCTGTACCAAACTCTATGAAACTCTATGGCAATACCTTCACAGCCTGCTTTAACTGTATGATACTCCTGTTTCTCTTGAGGGTTAGAACTCTTTTTTTTTTTTTTTTAAATCTCTGAATCCCCAGCCTTTAGAACAGTGCCTGGCACAGGTAGATGCCTTGTAAATGTTTATTGAATCATTTCAGTAAGAGTATTTTGTTACTGTGTGAGAAGTCCCTTATTTTTTGTAAAATCCTTGAAATATGGAAACCCAAATATGTATATTAATGTTTGTAAATCTATTTATTTGTTGTATTTCAAAATAATGAAGTAATGACCTGGTTTTAAAACAATTGTGACTCTGCTGAATTAGTCTTCACAAAGATCCCATTGTAATCTTTTTATAGGAAATCAGTTTAAGGCCTACACAGGTCACTTTAATGGTGTCCTCTAGATTAAGAAGTTGAGCTATTCTGCCTTCTCCTTGTCTCTGCCCCTTCCTCAAAGCCAGGCTAAAATCTCAATGGGTGTTTTAACCCACATATTTGAAATGGTAACTGTGTTTCGACCAGCAATTTATGCTCTCTTCACAGAGGGGTACAATCAAGAAATCAAAATTCTCTAGTCATTGTGCAAATGAATGGGCATGCATGGCCTGTATGCCTTCAGCAAAGCAAGCATTTGTGACAGCAACTCTGAATAGAAGTTTTCCTGTTTACCTTCTTACCACTTGTTTAAGTTCTAAGGAGAGAGACCTAGCCATTTTGTTATAGAATGGGTGTTTTCAATGCAAAGGAAAAAAATCACAGTTTTGAGTTTTTACAATGTTTGCCCCTTTTCCCAGCAGGGATGTGTTTTGAGTGCCAGGAGACAAAAAGTGTGGCCTCAACAAGCAGAATTTTAAAAAGAACATCATTTTCATTATGTAGTCAATCTCAATTACAAGCAAATGTTTTCTCTGTGGAGACTCTTCTCCTTTCAGGGCATTATGTGAGCCTCTTTTGTGGATTGAGAGAAAGGATCAGTGGTCAATAGGGAGCAGAGTGCTGTATTCAGTGGATTTTTGTATCCCTCAGGCTCCTACATAATGCGTTTTGTCAGGAGCACAGCCCGCCATCCTGAGCAGATTTGCTGAATTAAAGAGCACAGCGGGGATAGGAAACTTGTTGCTAGGTGACTGACCGCGCCTGCTTGGCGGGTCTGGGCCGAAGGTGACTCTCTGCTTTTCTTCCACTACTTAATCTTGCCTTTTAATCTGCATCTCTAATTAACTCTGTTAATGCCACACATCCATTTGTTTCTTTTTTAACTGCACTTCAGGCAACCAATTTATCATTATTTAGTCTTTACACTCCAACAACTATTTTTTTCTTCATTAGAGTCATATGAGGTGAAACATTCTACAGTGCAAAGAAAGATGTAGACTCAGGACATATTGCCTGTGATTACTCACTTCCCCTGAGGATTTTCAGAGATACTTTTTACTAATCTGAATGGAAAATATATCCTTGAGGACACATTCCTGTTTTCCATGATCTCTGCAGCTTGATTGTGCCTAATTAATGCAAATGTTCTTGGTGACTTTAAATTCCTCTCAGTGGTGACACATATCAACAATTAAAAATTGCTTTCTTTCTCAAAGGTTTGCATAATTGTTTCACCTGAAACAAATGCGTTGCCTCCGACGTCTTTGCAGGGCATTTTCTCTGCGGTTGTTATAAGCCACAGAGGCTGGACTTGCATACAGGACCTGCAGTTGCAAAGAAGTAGAGACTTGGCAGAATCTATTCTGGTGAGGAGGTGGCGATGTCCAGAGTTGGATGCTGTAGTGGACTCCAGCAGCAGCATCCAGAATTGAGCTTAGCTGATGTTGGTGGTTCAAGTATGATGTTGTACCAGAGGGAAAGCTAAGGTGGTTTTAAGGAACCAGATCTGTGGCGTGATTTTCAACACTGTTTCTGGACAGATGGCCCCACACCTGGCTTTCTGACCCCCCTGGACATACTGTGAGCTAAGATACATTCTAAGAACCCTTAATGATACAGAAGGCCTTGACTCACATTTCTACACCCATATAGATAGTCTGGTATAGGAGTTAAAGAGATCTGACCTTGAGACAGACTGACTGCCTGGGTTCAAATTCCAGGTCTACCATTACCTGTTGTGTGATCTGAGGTTACCATACCAAAGATAGCTTAAATGCACACTTTCCTTAAGAACGTATATTTTGTGAATCCTATAAGGTTATATGTACACTGGTTCAGATGTGTAAAAGTGCTCAGTCTGACCCATCTGAATTAAGGAGAGGCAGGTTATGCAGGCTTTTATGCCAGACAGATTTGGAGAGCATTAGGCTGTAATTAGACTAACTGGGGCTGGCTGGAGGTTGTGATGGCTCTACGTCAGTGGTGCATAAAAGCACCTTGGCACAAAGAATTAGGAAACCAGAATAAGGACCATTAGGATGTCATTTACTACATTTTCATTTTATCAATTTATACTCTTTAATGTGATGGCCTGGTTTGCATCCTTTATGCAGGTGTTAATTCTTTGCCTTTGACTCTCTTTAACACATGTCTATGAAATGTGGCTGCCTGCAAGTCTGCGCATGTGTAATGATAGAGATGAGAACACATTGTTGGGGAAAGTGGGCCCCCAGTGCTCCCTATTACCACCATGCACAATGGGGCAGGTAGGAAACTTTCGTTTCTGATAGTCTGAGAGTGAGCCCCAGTCTCCAACGAAGAGTACCTGATTCTACACAACACATTGAAGTTGATTTATTTCAAGATATTGCTTCCTTCCTATCCTACTGACCATCAATGAAAAATTAATATACAATAATATTTTGAAGTAGGTGGAAGAAGAAAATAAACATTAGAGCAGATATCAATGAAATAGAGAACAGAAAAACAATAGAAAATAAAACTAAGAATTGTTTTTTTTTTAAGGAACATAAACAAAATTGATGAACCTTTAGTTAGATCAACTAAGAAAAAAGAAGACTCAAATGACTAGAAGCAGAAATGAAAGAGGGGTCATTACAACCAATACAACAGAAATAATAAAAAGGGTTACAAGAGAATACTATGAAAAGTTGTGTGCCAACAAAAGCATAACCCAGAACAAATGTATAAATTCCTAGAAACACACACTCTCTGAAGACTGAATCATGAAGAAATAAAAAAATCTGAACAGAATGATAACTAGTAAGGAGACTGAATCAGTGATCAAAAACCTCTCAACAAAGAAAGGTCCAGGGCCAGACGGCTTCCCTGGAGAATTCTACCAAACATTTAAAAAAGAATTAACACCAATCCTCCTAAAACTCTTGCAGAAACTTGAAGAGGGGATACTTTCAAACTCATTTTATGAAAACAGCATTATCCTGATAACTTTTCACTAGAAGAATATTGATGCAAAAATCCTCAACAAAATAACAGTAATCCAAATTCAACAGCACATTAAAAGGATTACATGTTATCTCCAAGTGAGATTTACCGGTATTCCTGCAATGCAAAAATGATTCATTATAGGCAAACCAATAGATGTGATATACCATATTAACAGAATGATGGACAAAACCACATGATCATATCAATTGATGCAGAAAAATCTTTTGACAAAATTCAACATCCTCTCATCAGAAAATACCTCACCAAACTAGGAGTAGAAGGAAATTTCCTTAACATAATAAAAGCTATATATGAAAAGCCCACAGCTAACATCAACCTCAATGGTGAAAAATTTCAAGTTTTTCCTCTAAAATCAGTAAGAAGGCAAGGATGCCTTTTCTTGCTCCCTCTATTCAACATAGCACTGGAAGTTCTAGGCCCAGAAATTATGCAAAAAAGCAAAATGAAAGCATCCAAAGTGAAAAAGAAGCAAAGTTATCTTTGTAGGTGATATAAATTGATATGTAGGAAAGCTTATAGATTCTACAAAAAAGTTCAGAATATATTAATTTAGCAAAATTGCAGGATGCAAATTAATGTACAAAAATCAGGTGTTTTCTACACACTACGAATGAATAATCCAAAAAGGAAAATAATTCCACTTACAATGGCATCAAGAAGAATAAAATACTTAGGAATAAATCTAACCAAGAAAGTGAAAGACATGTATACTGCAAAGTCCAAGTCACTGATGAAAGAAACTAAAGACACAAATAAATGGAAAGACATCTTGAGTTCATGGTTAGAAGATAACATTGTAAAAACACCCATGCTACCCAAAGCAATCTACAGACTCAACTTAGTCCCCATCAAAATCCCATTGACAATTTCTGCAGAATAGAAAATTTCACCTTAAAATTCATATAAAATCTCAACAGATCCTGACTGGACAAAACAATTTTAATAAAAGAACAATATTAGAGAACTCACTCTTCCTTATTTCAAATATATGACAAAGCTAGAGTATTCAAGAGTGTGGTACTGGCACAAAAATATACAAGTAGAACAATGAGATAGAATAGAGAGCCCAGAAATAAACTGTTACATATATGATCAAATGATCTTTGACAAGAGTGCCAAGACCACTCAGAGAGGAAAGCACAGTCTCTTGAAGAAATGGTGCTGGGAATACTGAATATCCACTGCAAAAGATCATATACAAAAATTAACTCAAAAAGAATTAAAGACTTAAATGTAACACTCAAAACTATTAAAACCTAGAGGAAAAGTTTAATGACAACTGGTTTCTTGGATATGACACCAAAACACAGACAATGAAAGCAAAATTAGACAAGTAGGACTATATCAAACAATATCTTTTATATCAGAAGACATAATCAGCAGAGCAAATGGCAACCAATGGAATAAGAGAAAATATTTTTTAGTAGTATCTTATTTTTTAGAAGATTTTATTGGTTTTTTAGCAAGTGGGGAAGGTAGGAGAAAGAGAAGGAGAGAAAGATTGATTTGTGAGAGAAACATCCATCAATTGCTTCTTGCACACCCCCATCTGGGGACCTACAACCCAGGGATGTTCCCTGACCAGGAATTAAACTGGCAACCTTTCAGTTCACAGGCTGGCACTCAATCCACTGAGTCACACCAGCCAGGGCAAGAATACGTATCTGATAAGGAGTTAATATCCAAAATATATTTTTAAAAACTCCTATAACTCAACAACAAAATATAAAACAGCCCAATTTTAAAATGGCAAAAGACTTTAATAGAAATTCTTCCAAATATTATATATAAATGGCCAACAAGAATTTGAAGAGATGCTCAACATCCCCAATCATCAGAAAAAGGCAAATCAAAACTACAGTGAGATATAACCTCACACCCATCAACATGGTTACTGTTAAGACAGACATGTACATGTAGTTTTTCAACCACCATTCGGTCACACAAGAATGGGCCTCTGGCTCAGAATGATTTCTAACCATGAGATAGAGTCTATACAACCTGTGCGGGCTTATCACTTTGTGTGAGAATAGCTTTCCCTGTTTCATACTCAATGAGTGATCTTTGTTTTTCTTCATTGTGTGTGTCAATGACTCTCAGGCATGTCCCTAGATTGCAGTATTTCAGACTCCACATGAGAGGGGTCATGCCCCTTCCACTGCTTCATGACAGGGGTACAAGTAGGCAAACTGAGCTGCATGGGTTGCCAAAAGAGACCTACTGGTCTTGCTAAATCTATTCTTTATTTCAGTCAAGTGTTGTTTCATCCAGTGCATGACTAGGTTATGTTTTCCTTAGTGACTCTGATACCAAGGTGCAGAGGGCAGAGGTGTTTGGAGTCCTCCCCCGGAATAGTAACCAGTGAGTGATACTCTGCTGGACAGTTACTATAAAAACACAAACCAAACAGAAAATATTTAACAAGTGTTAGTGAGGATATGAAAAACTGAAACCCTTGTGCACTACTTGTGGGAATGTAAAATGGTGCAAAACTATGAAAAACACTGTGGAAAAACCCTGTGGAAACACAGTGTGAAACACTGTGGAAAAAATTGGGAACTGAATGACCACATCATCCAGAAATCATACTTCTGGGTATACATCCAAAAGAATTAAAAGCAGGGTTTCAAAGATGCATTTGCATACCCATGTGCATAGACAGCAGCACTCTTCACAAGAAGCAAGTGGTGGAAGCAATCCAAATGTTCATCAATGGATGAATAGACAAACAAAATATGGTATATACAAACAACTAGAATATTATTCTGCCTGAAAAAGGAAGGAAAACCTGTCATATTCTATAATATGGATGAACCTTGAAGATATGCTAAGTGACTTCCGGCCAAGATGGAGGTGTAGGTAGATACACTGTGCCTCCTTGCACAACCAAAAGGAGGACAACAACAAATTTAAAAACAAAAAACAACCAGAACTGCCAGAAAAGTGAACTGTCTGGAAGTCTGACAACCAAGGAATTAGAGAAGAAATATCTATCCAGACTGGCAGGAGGGGTGCAGACAGGCAGCTGGGGTGGAGAGGATAGTGGGTCAAGGCAGCAGCTGGAAGACCAGGTGAGGCAGTGGCTGGTGGACCAGGAGGCCCCATATTTGCATATAGATAAACCAGGAGGAAGAACTGGGGAGCAAGACAAATTGTGGAATCCAGGGTTCCAACATGGGGAAATAACGCCTCAAAACCTCTGACTGTAAAAACCTGCAGGAGTTGAGGCAGCAGGAGAAAAGTCCCAGCCTCACAGGAGAGTTCATTGGAGAGACCCACCCACCTGAAAACAGCACTAGAAGGGCCCAATTTGCTTGTGGGTAGTGGAGGAAGTGACTGAAAGTTGGCTGGGAGCTGAGCAAGCAGCACTGTTCCCTCTCAGACCCCTCCCCCTCATACAACACCAGAATACAGGGAGCGTGGGTTGCCTTGCCCTGGTGAATATCTAAGGCTCCTCCCCTTATTACATAACAGGTGCACCAAGACAAAAGAATATGGCTCAAATGAAAGAAGATGTCAAAGCTCCAGAAAAAAACAGAACTGATGAAGAGATAGCCAATCTATCAGCTGCAGAGTTCAAAACACTGGTAATCAGGATGCTCACAGAAATGGTTTAGTATGGTTGCAAAATAAAGGAAGAAGTGAAGGCTATGCGAAGTTAAATAAAGCAAAATGTACAGGGAACCAACAATGAAGGGAAGGAAACTGGGACTCAAATCAACAATTTAGACAAGAAGGAAGAAATAAACATTCAAATGGAACAGAACAAAGAAACAAGAATTCAAAAAAAATAAGGAGACTTAGGAACCTCCAGGACAACTTTAAATGCTCCAACATCTGAATCATAGGGGTGCCAGAAGGAGAAGAGGAAGAGCAAGAAATTGAAAACTTATTTTAAAAAAATAATGATGGAGAACTTCCCTAATCTGGCAAAGGAAATAGATTTGCAGGAAGTCCAAGAAGCTCAGAGATTCCCAAAGACATTGGACACAAGGAAGCACATGTTAAGGCACATCATAATTACATTAGCCAAGATGGAAGGTAAGGAGAGAATCTTAAAAACAGCAAGAGGAAAGCAGAGAGTTACCTACAAAGGAGTTCCTATAAGACTGTCAGCTGATTTCTCAAAAGAAACCTTGCAGGCAAGAAGGGGTTGGAAAGAAGTATTTGAAGTCACGGAGGGCAAGGACCTACATACAAGATTACTCTATCCAGCAAAGCTATCATTTGGAATTGAAGGGCAGATAAAGTGCTTCTCAGACAAGGTAAAGCTGAAGGAGTTCATCACCACCAAGCTATTATTACAGAAAATGTTAAAGGGACTTATTTAAGGAAAAGAAAATCAAAACTATGAACACTAAAAAGGCAATAAACTCACAGCTATCAACAACTGAACCCCCCAAAAACAAAAATGAACTAAGCACCAATCGAATAGGAACAGATTCATAGAAATAGAGATCACATGGAGAGTTATCAGCAGGAATGGGGTTAGGGAAGAATAGACGAAAAAGTTCAGGGAATAAGAAGCATAAATGGTAGGTACAAAATAGACAGGGGGAGGTTAAGAATAGTATGGGAAATGGAAAAGCCAAAGAACTTATATATATATGATCCACAGACATGAACTAGGGTGGAGGAACGCTAGTGGGAGGGGGGTATAGGGTGGAGGAGAATAAAGGGGAGAAAAAATGGTATAACTGTAATACCATAATCAATAAAATATAGTTTAAAAAGACATGCTAATTCAACAGATGTAGAATATAATTAGTTATTTATAAACTCAATGCACAATTCGAGTATTTTTCTATCATCAGAAGGTATCAATTAGTTATAAAAGGCAAAAGAATAAAAATAAGATTAGGGAGTAAATATTTCAGTGTTACTGTTTTATGGTATGTTGGAAGACAGAATTTTTACTTCCTTGGCTAGAACAAGACACACATAACTTTTGCAAGTAGTTATTTTTCAGATTCATTTGGACGATAGTACAACTAAATTAATATAAAATACCTATTTGAATACCTGCTTTGTCATTGGACAGACTCTAAAAGTTATTTTAAAATATCTTTTGTCTCTTATCATTTGACATGCTTAGTATTTCTCAGTAAATGTTTTAAAAAACTGATCACATTATCTTATCATGTTTTGTATGAAAATCTCTATATCTAAACCAAATGAGACCACAATTCATCAAGTACTTACCATAAAGTAAGTACTAGGTCAAACAATCCTGTTTGATAGGTAGGATCATCAACCCCACTTTGAAAATGAAGAAACTGAGGCAAATGGATAAATAGTTGGCCAAAAATAAGACTTTAACATGAATTTCTCAGTGTTTAAACCTAGACAGAATTCCAGGTCCCACTCTATTCATCAGTCTGGAGCTACAGATACTTTATTAAACACTTCCTAAAACACAGCCAAAAAATAAAAAGGTGAGCTGATTATTTGGAAAAATCAGCTTCTAAAAAGTAAGGTAACAAAGTTCTAAAAAGAGTACCATACTCATATCTAAACAAAAAAAAAAAGTACATTATGCAAGAAATCATGTTTTAAGAGACACATTCTTAGCAAGATGTTAACATCAGAATACATAGTGATCTATCTATAAACAGAACTGCTGAGCTGCAAACAACCTGGGTGTGAGTCAGAAATTATTAGGACAGGCCTATCCAGCAGGGATATAGATTTGATTGCATGTGACTTGTGTCAACTTTGGAGAAATCAAAAGCAAAATATAAAAGCAAAGCAATGGGAATGTTTCTAAACGAGCCCTTAAGGCAAATTATATAGCAGCGATTGAAATTCAAAGGGAAAGTATCAACATGCCACCCAGGTTTGCATACTGTTTGTTCATTCATTCTTTGAAAAGATCAGAAAAATGTTATTTTTTGAATAGTAATAATACCACTTCAAAATTACTAACACACTCTCTAGTCAGTTATTAAACTCTAGTCAGCTGCCAGTTTAGGGACCTCAAATTCTAATACCTACTCAGTAACAATAAATAAAAAATTAATATTTATATTTTCTATTACCCCAAAAGGATTTACAACCCTGCAACCAGCAAAGCTTAATTAAGGCTTTGTGTGCGAAGGGGGGAAGGTGTCTAAATTGTCCTTCTATTGATTTTTTAAAATAGATTTTATTTTGTAGAGTTTAGTATCACAGCAAAACTGAGCAGGAGGTTCAGAGATTTCCCATATACTCCCTACCTCCGCACATGCATAACCTTCCCCATTCTCAACATTCACCACCAGAATGGTGCATCTGTTACAATCAATGAATCTACACTGGCACATTATCACCCATGTCTATAGTTTACATTAGGGTTCACTCTTTGTGTTGTACATTCTATGGGTTTGGACAAATTAATAATGACATGTATCTATCATTATAGTATTACAAAGTATTTTCACTATCTTAAAATCCTCTGTTCTCCGCCTAGTCCCTCCTCCCTACCCTGTAAACTGTCTTAATCATGAATCTTTTTACTGTCTCCACAGTTTTGCCTTTTCCAGAATGTTGTATAGTTGAAGTTACACAGTATGTAGACTTTTCAGACTGTCTTCTTTCACTTAGTAATATGCACTTCAGTTTCTTGTCTATTCATAGCTTAATTGTTCATTTCTTTTTAACACCGAATAGTATTTCATTATCTGCATATACCGCAGTTTACTCATCCACTCACCTACTGAAGAACATCTTGGCTGCTTCCAAGTTTTGGCAATTATAAATAAAGCTGCTTTAAACATCCATGTTCATGTTTTTACATAGACATGTTTTCTCCTCCTTTGGGTACACACCAAAAAGTGCTATTGCTGGATCATATAGCGAGAGTATGCTTAGCTTTGTAAGAAACTGCCAAACTATCTTTCAAAGCAGCTATACCATTTTGCATCCCCACAGCAATGACTGGAGTTCCTGTTGCTCCACATCCTTGCCACCATTTGGTGTTACCAATATTCTGGATTTTGGCCATTCTAATGGGTGTGGAGTGGCATTTTGGTGTCACTGTACTTTAACTTGCACTTCTGACGACATATGTGGTAGAGCATCTCTTCATGTGCTTATTTACATATCTTGACTATTGCAATTACCTGACTGGTTCAACTTTTAATTTTTCTTCTGACTGTATTGACAACTTAATCTTTCTTAGCTAATCCTTTTCTCTTGCAACTGTGGCATTTAGGATATAAGTTCCTTATTGGCTTTGGAAACCCAGTTGAAACACTTGAAGATCCTCTATATATCAGTCCTATCATGTCTTATTAAACTCAATTTCCTACTCTTACTCTTTACTCCAATTAGGCCTATTCTGTATTTCCTATACTCATACTGAATTTGTGGTTGCATTTTTCTTTTGCTTATATTATTCCCCTTACCTAGAAGGCCCTTCCTATCTCATTTGCCAATCCAGTCAATTCTATTAATTCAACAAGCACTTGATGAAATCTTACCGAACACTTTCCCCTAAAGTTAGGCAGTAAAAAAAACACAAAGCTAAAAAGGCATCAACCTTACGCTGAAGGATTTTACAATCTGCATACCTTTAAAGTCCCATTTCAAATTCTATCTCCCCAACAAATCCTTCCTGGTTTTCCACTCCATGATGACCTTTCTTTTTCTGATTCTTAAAGCACTCAATCTCTTCTCTACCACAGACCAAGTTATAAATTCTCAAACTTGATTATAAACTACTTTATTGTAATATTTTTGTTTCATAAGGCTTTTTTCCAAGATTTTATTTTTAGAGAGAGGGTAAGGGAGGGAGAAAGAGAGAAAAGAAACACTGATGTGTGAGAGAAACATTGATTGGTTGCCTCTCTCACACATACCCAAGTCAGGGATGTGCCCTGATAGGGAATCGAATGGGTGACCTTTCACTTTGTGGAACAATGCTCAATGAACTGAGCCACTCTGGTCAGGGTTGTTTCATAAGTTTTGTCTTCTCAACAAAATTTTAAGCTCCTTGAATATAAGACTATGTCTTTTACAAAAAGAGACTTTGCTTGGGGCAATGGGCACAGGATGCAGTGTGCACATGATGTTTTATTGACTTCTATGCTTGAAACCTGTATGGTTTTATGAAACAATGTCACCTCAATAAATTCAACAAAAAAGACTGTTTTTAGCTTTTCTATATGCCTTCAAAATATCACGCACACTGTAGGTATTTTAAAAATGTGTATTTTATCTCTTTTATTGATACATGATAAATCTAACTATACTGGTATGGTAGGCATTAATTTAAAGTAAGAATAAACCACAGAAAAACTAACTAGGTTTCTCAAGGCTAAAACCAGCTTTGAACCTCTTAATAACTAACAAACCAATTACATTTTTCTTCTTTCTCTTTTTAAAAGATTCTATTTATTTTTAGACATCGGGGAAGAGAGGGAGACAGAGAGGGAAAGAAACATCAATGTGTGGTTGCCTCTTGTGCACCCCCAACTGGGGACCCGGCCTGCAACCCAGGAATGTGCCCTGCCTGACTGGGAATTGAACCAGCGACCCTTTGGTTCTCAGGCCAACACTCAATCCACTCAGCCACACCAGCCAGGGTTTTTCTTCTTTCTCATATATAGCCAATGTTTTTATTTTATCAAAACTACCAATTAATTCAATTGTGGGGTCAATAAAGTAAATACTTGATATAAAAACTCCAGCTTAACTGAAATTTTCATTTTTCAACCATTGTTGAAGATTTTAAAAAATACACAGTCCAGAGTTCTCTTAAATTCTATCATTAGTTATATATTTCTAAAAACAGTCTTTCAGAAATCTTAATTTAATACCATTTGATATGTTGTAAACACCCTGAAGGAACAAGACAGACTCTCACTCAAAATTTGCTTGGGACATTGAGGCATAACACCAGATGCACTACAGCAAGGTACATTAATTGCATGAAAATGCTCTTCTGGGGAGAGAAGGCCAGGCCTTCCAATCTGGTCTGAAAATGGCTTGAGAGAGCAAAGAAAGGAGATTGGCTTTGGATTTTTGTATCGTTAGGGGTGGAGCTGGGGCAAGAGTTTCCACAGATGGTTTTAACTTGGTGCCAAAGGAGGGAACACGTGGGCTTTCTTAACAGCCTGACCAGATATAGGGCAGAAGGGAAAGAAAATAGAGTGAGGTTTTTAAAATCCAAAATATGGAGTCAGACTCTTTATTACTTAATAACTTAATACAATTAATTTAAAAAACACAAAATACAAAGATGTTGAGCAATATTTATATAATTTTATAAAATTTTAAATATCTTCATTTAAGCTACATAACTGATAAATAGGTGAATGCTGCATAAAAATATATTTTTGTTGAACACAGAAAACAAAATTTTAAATGTTCTTCAAAAAGGCTTTAGAAGAAATACATTAACAGCATCACCATCAAGACAATGATCCAATTTTCACCAAGTTGGTGTTACACATTTCATTTTCTTCCACTAAAAAAATTGGAAAAACTGATAAAAATTAGAATTTTATCCCTTGTTGTATTAGAAGAAAATACATATTACACACCATCAGTAACATAAATTCTTTGAGATTATTGTTAAGATATTAGTCTTTATATTGTGATAGTAAAGTATAAGTGAAACTAATTTTAAAAGCTTTTTAAGTAGCTAAAGAGCTAAGTACACGTCAACATTAACTCTGCAGTTACTGCTAAAAGTTCTTCTGATGTCCTGAAGAGGTCCTTGTTCTGATCAAAGCACCTAAAGCATTAACATAATGAAACTTAGGTTCCATGGAGAAGCAGACTTAATATTTACAATAAAGATTAATGAAAAAAGCATCCAATTCTACTAAGACTAATAAAAGTGCTGCTGAAGATGGCTTGCAAAATCAAAACCAAAATAATGATGATAATAGCTAATACCACAACAAAAACAAAATTAAATGACATAGGTGTAATTTCCTTCAATATTTACATAATATAATCAAATTATATAACTAAATAACCTATTATTGCTTAATCAACAAAAAAGTAGTCTTCATATTTTAATAATGTAAATTTATTCCCTAGAGGATTACAGAGCAGTAAAATAATTCAAGAAATTAGTAATTAGTTCAAAAAAACGTAAATTGAGTTGTATTTTGTGAGGAAGATGAAAAACCTTTTACAGAAGAAGGTGTTGGGTTTTGATCCTGTTCAAATGAAAATGGAAAACTAAAATCATCTTTTCCAGCTCCAAATGTATGAGTTGAAGAATCCGATGGAAAAGAAAATGTAAAGGCATCTTCTCCTTCTGGTTTCCCAAATAAGTTTCCTGAAGAAAATGTACATATAATATCATGCTACTCATGTTACATAATTTGTATAACCCACTATATTATAGTATATTGCATACAATAAATACGGTAACACTGAATCATTTATCTGTCATGCAGATATGTGACTCTATTCCTTTTTGTGCAAAGTACTGTCCTCTGTACTATGGAAGCTTATATAGATTCAAACTTAAATTGTACTTTAAAGTAACTTGAACTCAAGTATATAAAGAACTAGTATACAAGGTAGAAAGAGGGGTAAAGACCTCAAGTGGAGATCACAACACAAAGGCACAGAAGCAGGTGTACATTGGAAACAAAAGGGTAACAGAAATCAGTTCAGCCTGTCAGGAGCAGTGAGAAATAATAAAGAGTTATTGAAAGGGAATTAATGAACGTGAGTTTGGAAAAACTCACGAACTGTCCAAGTATACAATGTGGACTTTGTTTGGTAGATAACAGAAAGCCATTTAATATTTTCAAGCAGAGATATGACAGGATTTGTACTTCTTTACATAAGGGTTATTCAGAAGAGAATGTGCAAAAAGCCTAGAACAGGAGAGTGTCTGGAAGAGAGAATAACAGAAAAGAGATAATGAAAGCCTGGCCTTACCTAAAGTTACAGCAAAGGGAATGAGGAAATGGTGGATCCGAGAGACACTGCGTAAGTCAAACTTATTCAACTATTATTTATGAGTACCGACAATTACTGTTCATGACGTTGTTTTAGGAACTTGACAGAACAGTGAAAAGGGTGCTAGAGTTTTAAAAGGAATTTTTTAAATCGATTTTACATAGAAAATTATTTGGTTCATGACTCCTAGAATTGTTAAGGAAAGCTATTATTTTTCATTCATTTTATTATTTATGACTATAGTATAGTATATCAATTATGATTAATCTGAATTATATTTTTAATTGTTAATTTAAAATATACAGTCATCTAAATACTTGAAACAAGTCTTTTAAAGCACTTATATTTTTCCATAGAGAACCAATTCAATGAATACATTAAGCAAAACAATTTACTTTATGTCACTTACAAATTTCATATAGTTTAAACATCTGCTATTTCACCCTAAATAAATCTGAGCCAACCAAGAGTAGAATGGGTGAATGGATGGATTGATTACAGATATTTGAGTACTTCCCTTCTCCCTTTCTCACTTTATTTTTCCATTGACTTCAGTACACATGATTTCAAATAACCTGTGGTTAGAAGAGATTTTATAAATAAGGTCTGTCCAGAAATATCGAGCCATGTACTATAACAAATAGAGGCATTTCTCGAAGAAGATACAAGAAACATTGTACGTAAGACAATGACACCTTAGTCCCCTTCAAAGTATGAACTTTGGGACCTAAAACAGTTCTCCTAGCATCATTGTTGGTGGTTTGAATCAAGTCATTAGCAACTGCAGCATGATGTTCCTTCTGCTCTGGCAGCAGAAGCCGCAGAATGAATTTTGCCACAACACCTTTCATGCCAAGATCCTGCATCAAAATCTCAGGCACAGTAGTTTTTGGAATCTGCAGATCAGCTTCTAGCTCTCACACTGTCAGTCACTGATCTTTGTTGATTGCAGCCCATACACACTCAACGTTCTTAGATGTTCTGATTGTTGCAGGCCTTTCAGATTGTGGATCACTTTCAACAGATTCTTGACCATCTCTGAAGCATTTGTGCTATATTTTCATTTATGCTGTACTCTTTGCATCATCCCCAAAAGCCTTCTGAATCATCAGAACAGTTTCCAGGGAGGAATGTTCAAGCTTAATGCAAAATTTGATGCAGAATTGTTGCTCTACTTCTCAATTAGAATGCAATGGCCACACAATACACATACGCACTCTATGGCATCTACCATCCCCACTGACTGGTACAGTGAAGTCATCATTGTTAGACATGCACATTTCAGTCCACTCTCCTTGGCTGCCAGTTATATCGATGTCATGCAAACTATTCTTATTATAGTAACACTAGCTGGACTTTTTCCAGACAGACCTTGATAAATAATGACAGGTGGTAAAATGTAAAAAAATATTTTAAAAAGAAATGTTCAGAAAAATCAAGGAGAGATCTTTTTGGAATAGAAGGTTGAAAGGGAAAACAAAAGCTTATATGGAAGAGAACTTGGTCTTGAAAAGATGGTTAGAAAGAGATGAAGCTGAGGAGGATATCAGGAGGAAGAAAGTGCAGACATATTTGGTTTGCAATGAGTTCTTCAGTCTGGACAAAGCACAGATTACTCTTATAAGAGAAAGGCTTAAATGGTATTTTGGAGCTGGTTAGAAAAGAAGAAGAAGAATTTGATACACCATGGGGAGTTGCTAGATGTATTTAGGGAAGTGGGGTGGTCAACACTGTGCATAAGGAAGATTAATTGGACTGTGATCTACAGGTAAGGTGAAAGGATGAAAAGACTAATTACAATGTTACTGCAATAGCCCAAGTGAATGGTAATGAGTTTGAAATATGATTTCAATGAAAATAGAAAAGAATAGAAGTAAATATTTCAGAGAGAATTAATAAAACTTGATGACCAGCTGAATATAGCCACAGACATAGAAGTTAAAATTATCACTGATATTCTAAGTCTTGGAAACCAGAATAATGAATGGTACCATCAGAAAGAGAACAGGTTTGATTTTAGATATGCTGGAGGTTTTTTTGTTTATTTTGTTTTGTTTAAAATTTTTTTTCAATTACAGTTGACATTCAATATTATATCAGTTTCAGGTGTTCAGCATAGCAGTGTGACATTTATATAACTTAGAAAGTGATCATCCTGGTAAGTCCTGCACTTCCCTGACACCATCTGTAGTTATTACAATATTCCCTCTGTTGTACTTTACTTCCCTGCAACTATTTTGTAACTACCAATTTATATTTCTTACTCCCTTCACCTTTTTCACCTAGGCCCCCAACCCTCCTCCCATCTGGTAACCATCAGTTTGTTTTCTGTATTTATGAATTTGTTTTGTTTGTTCCTTTATTTTTTTTTTAGATTTCATATATAGGTGAAATCATATGTTATCTGTCTTTCTCTGATTTGTTTCACTTATCAAATATAATGAGTTTCTATAGATTCAATGTAATCCCTAATAAAGTACCAATGACATAGTTCACAGCTATAGAACAAAAATTTCAGAAATTTATATGGAACCATAAACAACCCTGAATAGCTGCAGCAATTTTGAGAAAGAAAAAGAAAGCAGGAGGGATCATAATACTTGATACCAAACTGTATTATAAGGCCACTGTAATCAAAACAGCCTGGTACTGGCATAAAAACAGGCACACAAACCAATGGAACAGAACAGAGAGCTCAGAAATAAACCCAAGTCTCTAGAGCAAATTCATATTTGACAAAGGAGGAAGAAGTATAAAATGGAGTAAAAATAGCCTCTTCAAGATATGGTGTTGGGAGAGCTGGACAGATACACACAAAAATAAATTCAAGGTGAATAAAAGACTTAAATATAAGTCGTAACACCATAAAAGTCTTAGAGGAAAACACTGGCAGGATAATCTCAGACATTCCACACAGCAACATCTTCACTGATATCTCCCCTAAAGCAAGAGACATAAAGGAATGAAAAAACAAATGGGACCTCATCAAATTAAAAAGCTTGTGCATGGCTAAAGAAAACAGCATTAAAGTGAAAAGAGAACCAATTATACAGGAAAATTATATTTGCCAATGATACCTCAGACAAGGGTTTGATCTCCAAAATATATAAAGAACTTATTTGACTCCACTCTAAGAAGACAAGCAACCCAATTAAAAATTGGGCAAAAGATTTGAGTAGACGCTTCTGCAAGGAGGACATACAGAGGGCCCAGAGACATATGAGAAGATGCTCAGCATCACTAGCCATCAGAGAGATGCAAATTAAAACCACAATGAGATACCACCTCACATGGGTAAGAATGGCCATCATAAACAAATCAACAAACGTTGGAGAGGATGTGGAGAAAAGGGAACCCTAGTGCACTGTTGGTGGGAATGCAGACGGGTGCAGCCAGTGTGGAAAACAGTATGGAACTTCTTCAGAAAACCAAAAATGGAACTGCCTTTTGACCTGGTAATTCCACTGCTGGGATTATACCCTAAGAGCCCTGAAACACCAATCCAAAAGAACCCATGCACCCCAATGTTCACAGAAGCACAATTTACAATAGCCAAGTGCTGCAAGCAGCCTAGGTGCCCATCAGCAAATGAGTGGATCAAAAAACTACGGAACATACTGTACACTGTAATGGAACATAGGAAAACATTTTGTACATTTAACAATGGAATTCTATGCAGCAGAGAGAAAGAAGGAGCTTATATCCTTTGCGACAGCATGGATGGAACTAAAGAGCATTATGCTAAGTGAAATAAGCCAGGTGGTGAGGGACAAATACCATATGATCTCACCCTTAACTGGAACATAATCAACAAAAGAAAAAAAGCAAACAAAATACAACCAGAAACATTCAAATTAAGAACAATCTAACAACAGACAGAGGGGAGGGGAGAGGGGCCAGTGAGGAGAAGGGTTTTTAGAACTACTATAAAGGACACATGGACAAAACCAAAGGGGAGGGTGGAAGTAAGGGAGGGAGGGAGGTTTTGCTGAGGTGAGGGGGAGGGGTGGGGAGAAAATACAGACAACTGTAATTGAACAACAATAAAGTAATTAAAAAAATATAATGAAACTTCCAGCCAAGATGGAGGCATAGGTGAACACACTGTGCCTCCTCGCACAACCAAAATTAAGGACAACAAAGATTTAGAAACAAGAAAACAACCCAAACTGATAGAAAACTGAACTGTACAGAAGTCCAACAACCATTCATCCAGACCAATAAGAGGGGTGGAGTTGCAGCAGGAAAAAGTGGAGGTTGGCGGACCCCGGCGCACAGGCAGCAGCAGCAGAAGACCCCAGGCACACAGGGGGCCGCTAGTGAACCCCAGGCACGGGGTGGCAACGGTGCAGACCAGACCAAAAAAAAAAAAAAACCAACCCCAAAATGGCTCAAATGGGAGAACAAATCAAAGCCCCAGAGCCAATTCATCTAAGTGATCAAGAGATAGCCAACCTATCAGATGCACAGTTCAAAGCACTGGTGATCAGGATGCTCACAGAATTGGTTGATTTTGCATGCAAATTAGATGAATAAATGAAGGCTACAATAAGTGAAATGAAGGAAAAAGCATAGGGAACCAATATAGATGGGAGGAAAACTGGGACTCAAATCAATGGAGTGGACCAGAAGGAAGAAAGAAACAACCAACCAGAGAAGAGGGAAGAAACAAGAATTCAAAAAAATGAGGAGAGGCTTAGGAACCTCCAGGACATCTTTAAATGTCCCAACATCCAAATTATAGGGGTACCAGAAAGGGAAGAAGAAAATCAACAAGTGGAAAACTTATTTGAACAAATAATAAAGGAGAACTTCCCCAATCTGGCAAAGGAAATAGACTACCAGGAAGTCCAAGAAGCTCAGAGAATCCCAAAGAAGTTGGATCCAAGGAGGAACACACCAAGGCACATCAGAATTACATTAGCTAAGATTAAAATGAAGGAGAGAATTCCAGAAGCAGCAAGGGGTAAGGGCACAGTCACCTACAAAGGAGTTCCCATCAGACTGTCAGCTGATTTCTCAAATGAGACCTTCTAGGCAAGAAGGGGCTGGAAAGAAGTATTTGAAGTCTTGAAAAGCAAGGACCTACATCCAAAATTGCTCTATCCAGCAAAGCTGTCATTTAGAATGGAAGGACAGATAAAGTGCTTCTCAGATAAGGTCAAGTTAGAGGAGTTCATCATCACCAAGCCCTTATTATATGAAATGTTCAAGGGACTTATCTAAGAAAAAGAAGATAAAAAATAGGACAGTAAAAAGATAGCAAACTCACAGATATTAACAACCACACCTAAAACAAAAGCAAACTAAGCAAACAATAGAACAGGAACAGAAACATAGAAATGGAGATCACATGGAGGGTTAGCAACAGGGGAGTGGGAGGAGGAGAGAGGGGGAAAAGGTACAGAGAATAAGCATAGACGGTGGGTAGAAAATAGACAGGGGGAGGGCAAGAATAGTGTGGGAAATGTAAAAACTAAAGAACTTATGACACATGGACATGAACTAAAGGCAGGGAATGCGGGTGGGGGTTGTGCAGAGTGGAGGGGAATGATGGGGGAGAAATGGGACAACTGTAATAGCATAATCAATAACATATATTAAAAAAATAAAAAATAAAGTAGAAAAAATTATGAGGTATAAAGGTAAAAAAATAAACAGACAATTTGGCTCTAAATGTGTATATATATATATATATATAATGAGTTTCTAATGTCAGCAGATATCTGTAAAGAAACATTAATAACACAATCAGAAATAAGGTCAGATGACTTCACTGGCGAGTTTTACCAAACATTTAAACATGAATTAGCGCCAATTCTGTCAAACTCTTCTAAAAAATCAAAGAGGAGGGGACACTTCATAACTCATTATATAAGGCCAGCATTACCTTGATACCAAAGCCAGAAAAGGACACTACCAGAAAAGTAAAGTACAGAGTAATATCCCTCATGAATATAGATGCAAACTATCAATCACTTACCAACTTCTTGTTGTGATGAGAGAGGATTTAAATTTCCTGCAGAACAGTGTTCATTAAACTGAAAAATAATTTCCATTCCACATTACTCATGAAATCAGTAGAACATTATATATAGCATTTATATTTGAATCTAAAGCCTGGTTCTTCTAATAAGTGTAATTATAGTAGACAAAATGTCAACATTTTATATAGCACACTATTGTACTTAAAAAGAGATCTATCTTCAAAACCTACCATTATATTAAAATAAGGCTTACTGATTTGATTCTGGCAATAGATAAAATATTACTAGGTAACATATATTTTACAAAGGAAGTTCCTACTTTGGAATAATGTAACCTAAAATTCTAATCAACTTTTGCTTTATTCTGAAAGCTTTTTACAAATCAGGTTCTTGGTATTGTTTTCCTGCCTATAAAAGTAGTAAGAAGTATGATAACTTCATGTCACTTCAGATCAAGTTTTGCTACCAAAGCCTGTTGGCATCACGACAACACAGTGTTGTTTCTTTTTATCTTAATAATGCATTATGAGCATTTTTATGCCATTATTCTTCCAAAACCTGATTCTTTCCATGGCGTTTTAATATTCCTTCATATTGACATACAATGCAGTTTCAATCATTCTTTTATTTTGGACGTTTAAGTTGTTTCTATTTCTTCTTCTAATACAAAGCACACGTGAATACTGTTTGCACAGATTTATTTACATTTTTTTGACAATAAAGGAAAGCTATTTTTTTCCCAGAGATTCTATAAATCATTTGAATTTATTTTCATGAATTATCTATTCACTATATGAACTCTGTCCATATCTCTATAGAGGAAGTAATTTTTCTCATTGCTACATATAAGCTCTTTACATATTAAATATTAATCCTTTGTCATACTACTGCAAATATTTGATATTACATTTTCATTTTGCCTTTAAATTTTTTAACATATAAAAACTTGTGTGTAACCAAAATCAAACTTTAAAAACTTTCTTTTGGCTCTTCTTCCATTGTTTTTGTGCTTAGAGAATCCTTCCTCCTCTTAAGATCTGGTAAATACCTCTATTTCCTTTAATTAATACATCTATAACTTCCACTGCTGTGCAGTGTAAGATGAGAACTCAATTTATCCCTACTATTTTGTAATCCCATATTTATCACACTGTAAATTCTTTTGTTTCATGATTTTCTAGCCCATACCATTGATCAATCTATCAATCCTTGTACCATTATCACACTGTTTTTATTGTTCTAGGTTTATAGAAATTTTATTATGTAAAAAGTGAAGTTACCCCCCGCTACCAGTATTCTATTTCATGTTATTCTCTTATTATTAGGGTATTCTCATTTTCATTTCTAATGTAGATAACTGTCTTATCTGTCAGTCTAGTAAGGAGTTTATAAATTTTGTTAATATTTTTCAAAGAACCAACTTTGGGCCCTGGCTGGTGTGGCTCACTTGGTTGGAGATTTGGCCAGTAAACCGAAAGGTTGCAGGTTTGATACCTGATCAGGACATATGTCTGGGTTGCAGGTTCAGTCCCCAAGACTGAGCATGTACCGATCGATGTTTCAATGTTTCACTCTTGTATTGAGGTTTCTTTCTCTCTCTCTCTCTCCCCCCCTCCTTTCCCCTCTCTCTAAAATCAATAAGCATGTCCTGAGGTGAATATAAAAGAGAAAGAATCAGGGGACTTCTGGTCAAGATGGTGATACAGGTAGACACTGTGCCTCCTCACGCAACCATAGAAAGAATTACAACTAGATCTCAAAACCAGTAACACCCAGAACCATCAGAAAATGAGCTGTATGGAAGTTCGACAACTAAGAATTTAAAGAAGACACATTCATCCAGACAGGTAGGAGGGGCCGAGTCGCAGAGACAGTGGAGAGGTGGTGTGTCAGGGGAAGATTTTGGCAGAATGGACAGGAGGGATACCTTGGGAGTGAGCAATCTCAGCCACAAGACAGACTGCATATTCTAGGGTTCTGGCACTGGGAAGATAAATTCCTATTACCTCAGGCTGTAAACACCAGTAGGGGTTGGGACAGCAGAAGAAACTGCCAAATTTTCACTGCTTAAAGGGTGAGCACGGTCTTAGAATGTACGTAAACCCACCCACTCCAGGATTCACCAATGGGGCAGCAGCTGAAAGGGTTCCAGTAACACATGGGAAGAGGGTGAAGTGACTGGAAATGGGGCAAGTGCTGGATAAACCACCAGAAGCCAGCTGGTGGCACTGTCCCCCTTCTGAGCCCTCCCCACACAGCCACAAAGCAATGAAGTGGGTTGCCCTACCCTGACAATTACCTAAGGTTCCACCACATGCAATTTACAGGTGGCTTTTCTACATAGGACATGCTACTAAGAGAGGGAGTAAAAGCAACTCTACCTAATACACAGAAAAAAACACAGGGAGACTGCTGAATTGAGGAGGCAAAGAAATATGGCCCAAATGAAAGAACAGAATGAAACTGCAGAAAAAGAACTAAGTGAAATGGAGACAGCCAATCTATCAGATGTAGAGTTCAAAACACTGGTTATCAGGATTCTCAGAGAACTCCTTAAGTATGCAAAAAAATAAAGGAAGAAATGAAGATTACACTAAGTGAAGTAAAGAATAATTCACAGGACACCAACAGAGAAGGGAAGGAAGCCAGAACTCAAACCAATGATTTGGAACATCAGGAAGAGATAAACATTCAGCCAGAGCAAAAAGAAGAAACAAGAATATTTAAAAAAAAAAAACTTAGGATAGCCTTAGGAACCTCTGGGAGACAACTCCAAACATGTCAAAATCCGAATCACAGGGATGTCAGAAGAAGAACAGAAATAACAAGAAATTGAAAACTTATTTGAAAAAATAATGAAATAAAATTTCCCTAATTTGACAAAGGAAATAGACATACAAGTCCAAGAAGCATAGAGGCTCCCAAACAAGTTGGACTCAAAGAGGACCACACCAAGACACATCATAATTAAAATGCCAAAGGTTAAAAATAAAGAGAGAATCTTAAAAGCAGGAAGAGAAAAGCAGAGAGTTACCTACAAAGGAGTTCCCATCAGACTGTCAGCTGATTTGTCAAAAGAAATTTTGTAGGCAAGGAGAGTCTGGCAAGAACTATTTAAAGTGTTGAAAAGCAAGGACCTACAACCTAGATTACTCAATCCAGCAGAGCTATCATTTGGAATTGAAGGACAGATAAAGTGCTTCTCAGACAAGGTAAAACTAAAGGAGTTCATCACCACCAAGCTATTATTACAGAAAATGTTAAAGGGACTTATTTAAGAAAAAGAAGATCAAAACTATGAACATTAAAAAGGCAACAAATTCACAACTATCAGCAAATGAATCTAAAACAAAAATAAAAACAAAAACAAAACAACTAAGCAAACAACAGAACATGAACACACTCATAGATATGGAGATCATCTGGAGGGTTATCAGCCAGGAGGGGTAGGGGAAGAATGGGGGCATGGTGCAGGGATTAAAAAGCATAATTGGTAGGAACAAAACAGACAGGAGGAAGTTAAGAATAGTATAGGAAATGGAGAAGCCAAAGAACTTACATGATCCATGGTCATGGACTAAGGAGGGGACACTGCCGGAGGGAAGGGGGGTACCTAGTGGAAGGAGGCAAAGGAGGAAAACCATAATAACATAATAAAATATACTTAAAAATTAAAATTAAAAATAAAAGAAAAAACAACTTCAGCTTTGTTAATTTTCTCTATTTGTTTTCTAGTTCATTGATTTTTCTCATTTATTTTTTTCATTCTATTTATTTTAGGTTTACTTTGTTCCCTTTTCTAGCTTTTCAAGGTGGAATCTTAGGTCACTAATTTTAGATCTCTGTTCTTTTCTATTAATTTAATTACTTAAATTATTAATATTTAAAGCTATCATTTTGCTCTGGTCTTGGTAGCATTCTACAATTTTTTATATGCTGTTTATAATCATTCATTTCAAATTTGTCCTAATTTCTCTCATGATTTCTTCTTTGATCCATAACCTAAATATTTAGGATTTTCTAGTATCTTGCTATTTATCTCTAATTTAACTCTACTGTGGTCTGAAAATATACTCTCTATGTTTCAGTCCTTTTAAATTCAGTCCTTTTAAATGGGAAGATTATGTTTTCCCATATAGTTGGTTCTCTTTTCATTTCAATGCTCTTTTGTTTAGCCATACAGAAGCTTTTTTATTTTAATGAGATCCCATTTGTTTATTCTTTCCTTTATGTCCCTTGCTCTAGGAACATATCAGTAAAAATATTGCTGCATGGAATATCTGAGATTTTCCTGCCTAGGTTCTCCTCAAGAACTTTTATGGTGTCATGACTTATATATAAGTCTTTTATCCACTTTGAATTTATTCTTGTGTATGGTGTAAGTTGGTGATCAAGATTCATTTTTTTGCATGTAGCTGTCCAGCTCTCCCAACACCATTTCTTGAAGAGGCTATTTTTACTCCATTGTATGCTGCTGCCTCCTTTGTCAAATATTAATTGACCACAGAAACTTAGGCTTATTTCTGAGCTCTCTATTTTGTTCCATTGGTCTATGTGCCTGTTTTTATGACAGTACCAGGCTGTTTTGATTACAGTGGCCTTGTAATACAGTTTCATCTCCAAAATATATAAAGAACTCATATAACTCCACTCCAGGAAGACAAAAAAAAATTAAAAAATGGACAAAGGACTTGAACAGACACTTCTTCAAGGAGGATATACAAAGGGTCCAGACACATATGAAAAGATGCTCAACATTGCTAGCCATCAGAAAGATGCAAATTAAAACCACAATGAGATACTATTTCACACTGGTGAAAACTGACATCACAAACAATCAACAAGCAACAAGTGTTGAAGAGGATGTGGAGAAAAGGGAACCCTAGTGCACTGTTGGTGGGAATGCAGACTGGTGCAGACACTATGGAAAACAGTATGGAATTTCCTCAGAAAACCAAAAATGGAACTGCCTTCTGACCTGGCAATTCCACTGCTGGGATTATATGCTAAGAACCCTAAAACACCAATCCAAAAGAACCTATGCACCCCAATGTTCATAGCAGCACAATTTGCAATAGCCAAATGCTGGAAGCAAACTAAGTGCCCATCAGTAAATGAATGGATCAAAAACTATGGTACATTTATACAATGGAATACTATGCAACAGAAAGATAGAAAGAGATCTACCCCTTGCAACAGCATGGATGGAACTGGAGAGCATTATGCTAAGTGGAATAAGCCAAGTGGTGAAAGACAAATACCATATGATCTCACCTTTAAGTGGAACCTTATCAATAAAACAAACAAGCAAGCAAAATATAACCAGAGACATTGAAATTAAGAACAAACAGACAGTAACCAGAGGGGAGATGGGAAGGGATAATGGGGGGAAAAGGGTGAAGGGTTTTCAGGAACAACTATAAAGAACATATGGACAAACCAAGGGGAGGTGGAATCAGGGGAGGCATGTGGGGAGAGGTGGGCAGAAAATGAAGACATCTGTACTTGAACAACAGTAAAATTTTTAAAATGGAAAAATAAATAAATTTATTAAAGACTTATTTTATAGCCCAGATTATGATCTATCTTACTGAATGCACCATCAGCACTTGAAAAGAATATATATATATGCTGCAGTTGCTGGATATGATGCTCTATAAATGTAAGTTAATTGAGTCAATGGTGTTGTTCAACCTTTTATTAAAGATATTTATTGACTGTTGTCTTAATTCTAGTAATTGCTGAGAGGAATGTTAAAATTCTCCAACTAAGTTTGTGTTTTTGTCTATTTCTCCCTTAATTCTGTTAATTTTTATTCTGTATTTTGAGTCTGTTATTAGGCATGCACACATTTGTCACTGTTATATCTGCCATAAGATTTGACTCTTTTATCCTTATGAAATGCCTCTCTGTGTCTCTGTCAATATTCTTTGTCTTGAAGATTACCTAGAATGTTAATAGTATAGCAACTGTAACCTTCTTTTGCTTACAGTTTTCATGCTATATCTTTTCCCATCCATTTACTTTCAACCTGTCTTTGTCTTCATATTTAAAGTTTTATCTTATATATTACTTATATTTGGGTCATGCTTTTTATCCATTGTTATAATCTCTGCCTTTTAACAGTGTTTAGTCCATTTATAATGAATGTAATTATGTTAAAATTTCATATTTTCATCAAACATTTTACTATTTGTTTTCTGTTTGTTCCCTAGGTATCTTGTTATGCTGATCCTTCTCTGCTTTCTTTTGGGTTAAATGTTTTCTTGGAATTCAATTTATTAACAATCTTATTTTTTGAACATTTTTTATTATTCTTGACCAAGAAACTTAGTAATTATTTGCCAATCTCATTCCCCAACCCCACCACTACAAAATCAAAACAAAAAAATTAAAGATAAACCAGCTTGCCAAGACTCCAATTAGAATTGGATTACATTTATAAATTACTTGAGGTAGAAATATATATTTACAATATTTTCTTCCTATATAGGTATTTCATATATCTTTTGATATACTCAATTTTTTTAATAAATTTTTTCTTCATCCAAATGTGCATGTTTCCTGCTAAGGTTATACACATTTATTTTGCATTTATATTATTGTTGTAAGTCAAAATTAAGTGTAGTCTATTTTTCCACGGCCAGTATGTACCTTCTAGGAATTGCCTATTTTTGAAATAAGCATTAAGATAAAAATTGAGATAAAAGTTGAAGACATAAACTACAAAATGCATAATTATACCATATCATCAATAAATTTATAATTTCAACAATTTAACATTATGTGGTAGATGTAGGAATGAAATATTCTATTCTATATAAAATCAGTTAACTGTGACTAACTTAAATGAGCAATAACAATTAACATTAACAATTGTTAATTGTTAATTATATTACATTGTTACTTATGGCATTAAGTGGTTAGGACTTTTCTAAGTGTTTTATATACATAAACCCATTTGATATTGACAAACCCTATGGTAAAAATTATTATTTCCATTTTACAGATAAAAAACAAATTACATACCTAAAATCTACATGTAGTATACACCCAAGTAGTCTAGCTGCAGAATATAGTCTTAACCACTGTGCTATCCTATCTTTACTAATCAAATATTCTTAAAAAAAAAAAAGATTGTGTTTATGTTTAGAGCAAGGGGAAGGGAGGGAGAAAGAGAGAGAAACATCAATGTGTGGCTGCCTCCTGCGCAACCCCCACTGGGGACCTGGCCTGCAACCCAGGCATGTGCCCTCATTGGAAATCAAATCAGTGACCCTTTGGTTCACAGGCTGGAGCTCAATCCACTGAGCCACACCAGCCAGGGCCTAATCAAATATTCTTAATTTTCAGTTTCAATTGCTAAATACAGATATAAGCACTTTATCATGATTTCTATCACTGAACAAGAGAAATCACTATTAGATAGAAATTCTTCAGGTCTTTTAAAGTTAACCAATGATAATGTTGCCATATACCACACATGTAGATAAAAAAACAACTAATAACCCGGAGTTTTTATCCTAAGAATATGGGAAACTGTTTAGAAGTTAAACATATGAACTATAAAGCCAAATTAATTTTTAAACTGCCTTTAACTGCAATTCAAATCATTCCTATCCTGAGATTCTTTTTTTATACATAGTTGTCAATTTGGGGCACCTGAAGTTGAAAACAAGAAGATAACGGGTAAACTTGGCTGTAATAACAATATTCAGAATCTTTTAAAAAAAGTGCCTCTGCCACAAGATAGTTTAGTACTAAAGATTTAAAATTACTTGAGATTCTAAGTGTCCAATTTTTTAGAAATAAAACTTCAGCTGCTCATATTACCTTATCTGATGAGATTTCTGAATTAAATATAGAAGAATCAAATAAATTCAATCCAGGTGATCTAGAAGTATAACTCATAAGAAAAGAAGTCCCAGGGGATTCCTTTTGTATCTGATCTTCAGGCGCTGTATTTCTGTTTCTGTTACAGATAAATAAGAAATCACCAAAATGTTAAAAATATATCACTAAATATTACAGACTGGTAAGTACCACAAGAAATGGCATAGAGCAGTGATTTTCAACCTTCTTCTCTGATAGCCCACATAAACTAATCACTGAAATTCAGCACACCAAAAATACATTTTTTCTAAAGTGACAAAAAATAGGTAACATTTTGATTAATTGACCCCAGATGGCTATTGTTGTGTTGGCCGTTGTCATTTTTTTATTTGAAAACCTCAGGGGAAAAAAGGTCAGTGTCCCTGACTAAATAGTCAGGTACTGAATGTTTTAAGAATTCTTGCAACATGCAGGTTGAAAACTGCTGGCACAGAGGTGAGAACTGACATAGTAGGGTCAGGGAGGAAACAGCTCCTCCCTTTCATAGTAGGGAGAGGGACTGAAGTGACAAACATATGGAGAAAAAGATGGTTTAAGTGGAGAATAATATTAAAGTAGAATAATCCCTTATGAAATGATAATAATTAATTCCCACTGAGACTACTATCAGGATCTATTCTAGGTATTTCCACTCATCACTAACTTTATTCATCAAAATAATCCTATAACATAGGTGCTATCATTATCACTTCGATTTTATAGAAGAGGATTTTGATGCATAGAAAGGTTAAATGATTTGCTCAAAAGAATGTTAAGTGCCAGAGTTATAATTTGAATGCTGCAATCCAGACTCAAAGTCCAGACTCTTAGCCCTGATTCTAAGGGTCTTGAAAGCCAGTCATGAAATTTTAATCTTGATGAGAAGCAAGTCATTACAGATTGTTGCAGAGTTACAAATAAAATTATTTGGGAAAAATAATTAGACAAGACAGTATATAACAGTGGTTAAAAGCATGGATTCTGGAGGCAAAACTGCCTGGGTTTGATCTCAACTCTAACACTAATGAGATGTACCATCTACATTTCTGTCTCCTCATCTATAAAAATTGTAAGGTATTTATATCTCATAAAGTTGTGAATCTTTTTTAAAATATATTTTATGATATTAGTTATCCTATTCCCCCCTTTCAGTCCCCTCTACCCTGCACATCCACACACATTCCCCTCCTTTATTTCATGTCCATATGTCATAAGTTCTTCAGCTTCTACATTTCCCATACTATTCTTAACCTCCCTCTATTTTCTACCTACTGTGTATGCTACTTATTCTCTGTACTTTCCCCCGTCCCCCTCTCCTGTTGATAACCCTCCATGTAATCTCCATTTCTGTGGTTCTGGTCCTGTTCTAGTCATTTGCTTGGTTTGTTTTTGTTTTCATTTTAGGTGTGGTTGTTAATAATTGTGAGTTTACTGTCATTTTACTGTACATGTTTTTTATCTTTTTTCTTAGATAAGTCCCTTTAACATTTCATGTAATGAGGACTTGGTGATGATCAACTCCTTTAACTTGACCTTATCTTAGAAGCACTTTATCTGCCCTTCCATTCTAAATGAAAGCTTTGCTGGATAGAGCAATCTTGGATGTAGATCCTTGCCTTTCATGACTTGGAATACTTCTTTCCAGCCCCTTCTTGCCTGGAAGGTCTCTTTTGAGAAATCAGCTGACAGTCTGATGGGAACTCCTTTGTAGGTGACTGTCCCCTTATCCCTTGCTGCTTCTAGAATTCTCTCCTTCATTTTAATCTTGGCTAATGTAATTATGATGTGCCTTGGTGTGTTCTTCCTTGAGTCCACCTTCTTTGGGACTCTGAGCTTCCTGGACTTCCTGCAAGTCTATTTCCTTTGCCAAATTGGAAGTTTTCCTTTATTATTTGTTCAAATAATTTTTCCACTTGTTGCTCTTCCTCTTCTCCTTCTAGTACCCCTATAATTCAGATGTTGGAATATTTAAAGATGTCCTGGAGGTTCCTAAGCCTCTCCTCATTTTTTTGAAAATTCTTGTTTCTTCATAGTTGGATGTTTCTTTCTTCCTGGTCCATACCGCTGATTTGAGTCCCAGTTTCCTTCCCATGACTATTGGTTCCCTGTACATTTTCCTTTATTTCACTTAGTGTAGCCTTCATTTTTTCATCTAATTTGCGACCAAATTCAACCAATTCAGTGAGCATCCTGATTACCAGTGTTTTGAATTGTAAATCTGATAGGTTGGCTATCTCTTCATCACTTAGTTGTATTTTTTCTAGAGCTTTGATCTGTTCTTTCATTTGGGCCATTTTTTTTTGTCTTGACACACCTCTGTTGTGCATCTTAAATGAGCAATAGTTATAAATTCACAGACATAGTGCTATTGTTTGTTAAATATCACAGAAGTCTGAAGATAACTTCCCTAACTATCTCCATGACCATCAGTGTCCAAGATCATATAAATAGGGTTTAGCATATGACTGCCACATCCTTTTCCACTTCTCAGATTAATGATGAGTTACACTTTGAACATCCTATGTTTGAGTCAACAGCATTACATTCATATATATATATATATATATATATATATATATATATATATCTTACTAGCAATTTAAAATATAGCAGCAGAACATAGATGAGAGATTCCTGATGAAGTGAAATCTGTTTGACATGATTTAGACAAATCTCATGGGTCAGCATCAAGAAATGGAGTGAATGAACTAAACAAAAGGGTCAAAACGCAGAAGTATTTTCTTGGCTGCAAACTACAAATCTGTAGTTTCCAAAGTCAAATAATCATTTTAGAGATATTTATGCCTACTTAACTTAATAGAAAAGCAATTCTTGCTTTAGACATTACAATGGAATGAAAAATGATTGCTAGAATATTATTCAATGATGTCCACAATCTACCACATGGGATAGTAGCTTTTTAGCTTGGCATTTTAAATTTTTCTGTAGGTTTTTTATCCCTTGGAAAATCTTAAATATATAGATTATTACACTAATAAGTACTCAGGGTCTATGCTATCTTCAACTATGGTGCAGGAAAAGGGGGGAAGATGATATATGAAACAAGAATGGCAGAATGTTAATAACTGAATAATTGTTTAAATACGGTAGGTACATAGGCTCATTATACTAGTATCTATCTCCTTTGTATATATGAAATATTTCATAATAAAACCTTTTTAAATGTACTAGGCATTTTATTATTCCTATCAATTATTTATATAACTGAATATATATATTCTTTAGTTATAATAATTAATTAAAATCGTACATTTCAGATGGAGGGGTTTTAGAGAAAAGTAATTTCTCCAAAGATTCAGGTGTTTTCACAGCTTCAGGAGTTCTTAAAAATAAGGGAATTTCAGGAGTTCGTGAAAAATTCTCAGCCCCTTCTTCTACTTCATCATTATTATCTATTGGCTTCCCAAAATGTTCTTCATATATGACCTGCAAATTCAAAGTAACAGAAACTATAAAAATGAATGTTACTGCATTAATAAATTCACATACATAAAAATGTGTGAGGTGGAAAATACCATATTAATGTATGATGTTATCATTTCATAGGCAAAGTAAGTAAAATAAGAATAGTCGGTAAAAGTGATACCAAAATATATCTGTCCAAAAAACAGGAAAGAATTTTAATTTCTAATTTTTCTCTTTATTTCCAGCTCCACCTGTCCTACTCCTACCTGAAAAAGTAAACAATAACCAGAAGAAAAATGGTTGGGAATAAGTTTTCTTTTAAAGTTTCCACATCACGCGCTGGTTTAAGAATTGTGTATGTTACTTTCTTGAAAGGGAGAAGTAATTTATTTCTAATCAATCTTGCTCTCATTGGTTATGTTCTTTGCATTTTTTTTTTTGCCCCTACATATTCATTATACTACTTCTTCTACAAAGATTGAGAACTCGGATAACTAATTTTCTTTTATATTATTTTGTGTGCTGATTTCTAAAACATGTTTGTTACACCAAATACCATAATAAAAACAGTTTGGGTCACTCCACCAAGAAAATTTAAATGTACTTTTTATCTGTATTTCTTTACAGCAACATACTACAGTGCTGTTCCTCTTGTTTTATTTAAGATTTTACTTATTTTTTATTATGTATTGGTTACCAGTATACAACTTAGTGGTTAGACAATCATATACTTTTTATTAGCGTTTCCCACAATATTTCTGGTACCCCAATTGGCACCATACGTAGTTATCACAATATTATTGACTATATTTGCTATGCTTTACTTACATCCCTGTGACTATTTGGTAACTGCCAATTTGTTTCCCTTGTTTTAACCTCCAGTATGGTAAAGTTGGTATACATTGTCTACACATATCATCATTAAAGATTTCAATTTTTAAAAAATATTCTGTAGATATTTTTATGGTAACCACTGGTCTTGAATTGTTCAATATTACCAAACAAAATAATTTTCTTCAGTAATGATTTAGTTCTTGTAATATATATATATTTAATTATTAATGACAACTCTGTGAATTTTCATGTAAACTTTTTCAATCTAAAACTCCTGTAAGGAATTGATTCTGTAACACCACAACAACTTGATTACTAAGCTAATATCATCTACACCTCACATAAATAATCTTCATTACACTAAGTCTGAAATTAAAATGTAAACAGAATATTTTAAACATTTGACTTACTTGTGAAGTACATTTTGATTCTTTCGATTGTCTTGTTGTCCCTTTATCTCCACATTCAGTATCTGTTTGTTATATGAGAACAAACTGTATTTTCTTTTGCAATTTAATTATAAATAAAACATGTCAGACCATATGAAAATGCCAATATTTAACTGTTTACCTACAAAATGGCAATTTCATGTAATTCAACCTAATATATAGAGACAAGAGAATAAAACCTATAGGAACAGATTAAGGAACAAAATTATAAAGAGAACACTCATATAACCATCATCCAAGTAAGAAATAGAAAATTATGAATATTCCAAAAGGCCCTATATTCCTCATATCCTCCTCCTCATATGGAACCACTACCTTGACTTCTGTATATTCATTTCCTTGATTTGCTTTTTATATCACCTAAGCATCATAGTTTACTTTCCTGTTTTAAAATATTACATGATGAAATAATGTGCTCTTTATCTTGCTTTTTTGTTTAGCATGTGATTGTGAGATTCATCTGTATTATTATACATAGACATAGTTGCTTGCTGTTACCGATGTAAAGTATCCCACTATCTAAACACAACATAACGTATCTAACCATTCTACTGCAAATGGGCATTTGATGTGTTTCTGCTTTGAGGTTATTACAAACAATGATATAACAAATATTCCTTTACCTATATACTTGCATGTATGTATTTATATTTCTCTAGGTATATATCTAGGAGTGGAATTACTGGGTACAGGGTATGTGTATCTTCCATTTTACCAGATGTTAAGCTATTTTCCAAGTTTAGTTTCCAAACTGTTTACCAATTTTTGTTGTGGTGACTGACCATCCTCGGCTACCCTAGGCAGTCATTCAATTTTCACCACACAAAATTATTAGCTCCATTTACAATTTAGGTGTGATCTCAATATATGGTCACTTATAAATGGCAGTTCCTACCAACAGTTATGAGAGTTCCTATTGCCCTATATTCTCAGCAACACTTAGTATTGTATTTCTGAATTTTACTAATATGGTGGATATGTAATGAATTTCATTGTGGTTTTATTTTCCCAATTTGCTTAGTAATTTTTCAAACGTTTACCTGCCACAAAAGAGTCTCTATTTTAAGTGCCTATATGTGTATCTTGAACATATTTCCAGTTTCATTGTCTGTCTTTTTCTTCTTGGTTAGTAGAAGTTCCTTACACATTTTTGGAAACTAGGCTTCTGACAGTCTAAATCATCTTGCCTTCCATTCTTTTTATAGTGTCTTTTGATGACTTGGTGACTTAACTTCCATTCTTTTTTTAAAACATGTATTTTATTGCGCTGGTTGGTGTGGCTCAGTGGATTGAGCACTGGCCTGAAAACCAAAAAGTCACAGGTTCTATTCCCAGTAGAGGCACACGCCTGGGTTGCAGGCCAGGTCCCCAGTTGGGGGTATATGACAGGCAACTGATCAATGTATCTCTCACATACTGATGTTTCTCTATCTCCCTCCCTCCCACCTCCCTAAAAAAAAGTAAATAAATAAAATCTTAAAATATATATATTTTATTGATGCTATTACAGTTGTCCCATGTTTTTCTGTCCTTTATTCTCCTCCGCCCTGCACATGCGCTTGCACCAGCATTCCCCCACATTAGTTCATGTCCATGGGTCATTCATGTAAGTTCTACAGCATCTCCATTTCCCATACTATTCTTAACTTCCCCTATTTTGTGCCTACCACTTATGCTTCTTATTCCTTGTACCTTTTCCCCCATTTTCTCACAACTCTCTCCCCACTAATAACCCTCCATATGATCTCCATTTCTGTGATTCTGTTCCTGTTCTAGTTGTTGCTTAGTTCATTTTTGTTTTTGTTTTTTTTTGGGGGGGTTGGTTGTTAATAGTTGTGAGTTTATTGCCTTCTTAATGTTCATAGTTTTGATCTTCTTTTCTAAATAAGTCCTTTTAACATTTTCTGTAATACTAGCTTGGTGGTGATGAACTCCTTCAGCTTTACCTTGTCTGATAAGTACTTTACCTGCCCTTCAATTCCAAATGATAGCTTTGCTAGGTAGAGTAATCTTGGATATAGGTCCTTACCCTTCACAACTTCAAACACTTCTTTCCAGCCCCTTCTTGCCAGCAAAGATTCGTTTGAGAAATCAGCTGACAATCTTATGGGAACTCCTTTGTAGGTAACTGTCTCCCTTTCTCTTGATGCTTTTAAGATTCTCTCCTCTTTAATCCTGGGTAATGTAATTATGATGTGCCTTGGTGTGTGCTTCCTTGGATCCAACTTCTTCAGGACTCTCTGAGCTTCCAGGACTTCCTAGAAGTCCATTTCCTTTGCCAGATTGGGGAAGTTCTCCTTCATTATTTTTTCAAATAAGTTTTCACTTTCTTTCTCTATCTCTTCTGGCACTCCTATGATTCAGATATTAGAACATTTAAAGTTGTCTTGGAGGTTCCTAAGCCTCTCATTTTTTTAATTCTTATTTCCTCATTTTGTTCCAGTTGAATATTTCTTCCTTCTTGTCCAAATCATTTACTTGAGTCCCAGTTTCCTTCTCTTCACTGTTGGTTCCCTGTACATTTTGCTTTATTTCATTTTGTATAGCCTTTACTTCCTTTATTTTGCAACATACTCAACCATTTTTGTAAGCATCCTGATTAACAGTGTTTTGAACACTGCATCTGATAGGCTGGCTATCTCGTCATCACTTATATTTTTTCTGGAGCTTTGATCTGATCTTTCATTTGAGCCATTTTTTTGTGTGTGTATCAGCGCACCTGTTACATAGTAAGGGGCGGAGCCTTAGGTATTTGCCAGGATGGGGCAACCCACATAGCTTTTTTGTGGTGCTGTATGTAGGAGAGGGGAGAGGAAACAATGCCACTTGCTCAGCTCTCTGCCGGCTTTCAGTCACTTCCCCCACTACCCACAAGCAAATTGAGTCCTTCTGGTGCTGATTCCCGGGTAGGTGGGTTTGTGTACATTCTAGGACCCTGTGGGTCTCTCCAACAAATTCTCCTGTGAGGCTCGGAGTTTCTCCCACCACCACAAACCCCACAGATTTTTACAGTCAGAGGTTTTGAGGCTTTATTTCCCCATACTGGAACCCTGGGTTGCACGGTCTGTCTCGCTCCCTAGTTGTTCCTTCTGGTTTATCTGCATGCAAATGTGGGACCGCCCAGTCCACCAGCCACTGCCTCACCCATCCTGGGCCTCCAGCCGTCACCTTGCCATGAGTCCTCACCACCCCAACTTCCTGTCTCTGCCCCTCCTACCAGTCTGGGTGAATGTTTCTTCTTTAACTCCTTAGTTGTCAGACTTCCATACAGTTCAATTTTGTGGCAGTTCTGTTTTTAAATTTTTTGTTGTTCTTTTGGTAGTGCAAGGAGGCAAAGTGTATCTACCTATGCCACCATCTTGGCTAGAAATCTGCTTCCATTCTTTTTATGTGTCTTTTGATGAATAGAAATTCTGAGTCCTAATATAGCCAAATTTGTTAAACTTTCTTCAAAAATATGCTTGGAAATTACTGAACAGAGCCTTTTTTTCTTCTAAGATAACTATATGCCTTCTTGGGTATGAAGCCTCACCATAAGTGCTCAATGGCAGCTAGGACTACACCAGATATATGCATTTCCCCACATAAGTGTATTAGCAGTGTATCGTTTCTGGAAATTAGCTGTTCCTTCCTTGTCTAACACTCTGTTTGGCATATATAGAGGATTACAAATATGTGGAACAGATCACCTGTGTAGACAAGATATATTTCTGCATTCTAGAAGAAAGCAGGAAGGATATCCATCTACATAAAATACACATATTATATTGGCTAAATCTTATATTGAGAGTGGGAGAAATAGCATATGACCATTCTGAATATGCATGTATTTACAGAATATATTTTTATACTGCCAGAATGAGCCATTTTCAAAACTTTAAAATAAAGTCAGTAATCCACATGCTACAGACAAGAAGAGGTGAAAACTTTTATATAGCCTATGAGTAGAATAATTATTATGTTACTGGGTTACCAAAATATGCATATATATGTGTGTGTATGATATATTTAAAATTTATACACATATATACACAGAGAGAGAGACAGAGAATGAGTTAATATTTCCAAGGGTGTGTCATATTTCCAACAGCACCCTGGCTGGTGTGGCTCAGTGGCTGAATGCTGGCCTGCAAATCCAAGGGCTGCTGGTTTGATTCCCAGTCTAGGGCACATGCTGCCTGGGTTGTGGGCCAGGTCCCCAGTAGGGGGTGTGCAAGAGGCAACCACACATTGATGTTTCTCTCCCTCTCTCCCTCCCTTCCCCCTCTAAAAATAAATAAATAAAATCATAAAAAAAGATCCCAACAGCTAGTTGTTTCTTGGATAATAAACTTGATATATATCCTATGACACATTCCTATGATTTTATTCCAAGATAATAATCCAAGATGATAAAAGATTTATGTAAAATAATACAGTAACCTTATTTTAATAATAATAATAAAACTGGAAACAACAAAATATTCAAAGTGAGTGAATGGCTAAATAAGTTACAGCATATCCATACAATGGCATATTATATAGTCTTTAGAAATAAATTCTACTGAATGGTATGGAAAATATCCTCAACAACAGTATATCAAGCGGGAAGAAAAGGATACAAAATGATATACATAGCATGCTTCAGATTTGCAGAGGAAATGTAAAAGAACAAACCATACATATGTGTAAGAAAAAAGTCAAGAACATACACAGGTATGTATACAATTGGTTATGTCTGGGTGGTGTTATTTTGGTATCTTTTATGTTTTTCTATGTTTTCCAAATTTTCAACAATGAAATGCATTTGCTTTATATTTAGGAAAATATATATTTAAAAAGTGGCATGCATGGTCAGTTAACTAGAGATGCAAACAACTGAAATAATTTATTTGAATAGTATAAAAACCTGATATAATTTGTTACTTCCAAGTCTTAGAAAAAATATAAATGGCAAATACCTGTGTCTCCTTTATCAAACCATTGATTGAAATTTGATTGTTGCTGTGGGGTTAACAATCTAAAACACAATAAATATAATTTTTATATTATTTGTTGATTGATAAACTATTTTAGAAATGAAAGCATTTTTATTTTTATTTTTTATTTATTATTGTTCAGTTATAGTTGTCCTGCCTTTTTCCCCATTGCTCACCCCTACCTTGTCCCCCTCCACTACCACAGTCAATCTTCCCCCACCGTCTGTGCCCACAGTCCTCTTTTCATGTCCCTTTGTGTGCCCCTTCCCCTTCTTTCCATCGTTATTCCTCCTCCTCCTCCCCTCTGGTCACTGTCAGTTTGTTTTCTTAGTTTTAAAAGTTACCTGAACTGCATAAAATTCTGTGAACTTTTAACAGCCGTAACATGTGAACATTTTGAATGGATATTCATACCAGAGTCATTAAATACCTGAAGAAAAGAAATTAGGCATTAGATATGGCTACAAAAAAAACAGGAAAATGTTTTGGCTTACCTTGGCTACTTAAGAGCTCTCCAAGAGCATTGTCACCCTCGTCTTCATCGCTGTTATCAACAACTTACAAACATTAACTGAAACCACTACATATAAAACATTAAATGAAACAGGGAAGCAAAAAAGATACAACTCTCAAGGAATTTGATGTTTGTGACAAGTATAATAACTACACTTGGTAGTATTTCTCCATTTAAGATAAACCTTTTAATATTTCATCCCATATTCATGGCTAATCAAGTAAATCTTACCATTTTCTCAACTGATTACCTGATATCTATGTCTATCCTGTATAACCTCTCAAAATGAGCACAGAAAAGCACAACATCAGGTTAAAAGATTAAAGCTTGAAACTTTCTTTTTTATACATGTAAAGAGCTAATATTTCATTTTAACTTTAAATTTTAATATTAATATTTAAACCACTGTCTTAGAAATGTTTGTATGGTCTTTAAGTCTTTAATTCTCTCTGATTCAATCATTTTGAAGAGTTCCTGATTTTTCTTATTTGACCTAAAGTGAAAATATCTTTAATAGAAAAGTTTATTCCTTTTTTTTGTTTAACAGCCACTGGTTAATTTTGTTATCTTGATCTGCTTTCATTTCAGATCATAGAAAAAGACTTTGTCCTTTAAGGAACACCTGTCCCTTAAAACATGTGTTCTTTTGATGTGTGTTTTAAATAATATACATGTTTGTATATGCCTCCTAGTATAAGTATTTGTATAAATATTTTAAATATTTGTTTACAGTAGATGCCAAGAAGTGACACTGCTGAGTAAGTGCATTTTTATTTTGAATTAGTACTGTGAATCAGTCCTCCAAAGTAGTGGTACCAAAGTATACTCCCTCTAGATATTAGCAAATGTCTTGATGTCTGAAAACTGATAGGTGAAACCATGTCCCTCATTGACTTAATTGCATTTCCCTGTATGCCTAATGTCGGCATCTTGTTAAGGTTAAAGACCCTTTGTCTTTTCTTTTCTGTAAACTACCTTATCTTTGGCCCATTTTTATTTTTTATTAATCTGTAAGAATTATTATGTATTTCTTTACATATTATACATTCTGGATACCATTCACCTGCCCATTCCATAACTGTCTTTTAACTTTGTTAGTGTATTTTGTCATACAGAAGTTCTTTATTTTGATGTAGTTCACTAATAAGTTTGTCTTTTCTTGTTCCACACTGTTTTGAGATGATAAAAATGTTCTGGAATTAGACAGTGGTGATGGTTACACTGTCTTGTAAATATACTAAAACCCACAGAATCCTACTCTTTAAAATTGTGAACTTTATGGTATGTGAATTATCTCAATAATAAAAGTAAAAAAATAAACATTATAGACATTTTGATACCTAGTAGTATAGGTCTCCCTAACATTTTTAAAAATTTCTTATTTTAAATCTTTATTTAAGGTCATTTATTGATCTGTTAGTGTAGTGAATCACACTGACCAATATTTTCTAGTGCTAAACCATCATAACATTCCTTGAGAAAAGTGAAGATACCTACTTTTTAGAATTAGTTTAGCTATCCTTTTTGTTATGTTAATTGGTCAATTTTGGTGAATATTGCAAATGAAAATTGAACTAAACTCTGTGTACATTAGACACAAAATTTGCTAACTCAGATCATCTCATGGGTGTCCAATCCGTGCATGGGCCGTATGCAGCCCAGGATGGCTATGAATGTGACCCAACACAAAATCATAAATTTACTCAAATCATTTTTTGGGTTTTTTTTTGTTGTTGTTCATCCGTTTTCATTACTGTTTGTGTATTTAATGTGTGGCCCAAGACAACTCTTCTTCCAGCATGGCCCAGAGAGGCCAAAAGGTTGGACACCTCTGCATATCCTTACTTATTTTTTATCTTACCTGATTTTTTCCAGCGTAAGAAACTGTCAGTTTTCTAACCTATTCAAAATCTACTCTCCATTTGTGTTCTGATCTAAAAAACAAAACCACCTATATTTCTCAACCTTTCCCCAGATAGAGGTTGCCATATGAGTAAGTTCTGGCCAATGAAACATTATTATAATTGTTTAAAGAGCCTCCAGGAAAAATCTTTTAAAATGGGGCTGGATCAGCTAGCCTTTCTCCCCTTTTTTCCTGCATGGAAAAGTTGACAAATACCATACGATCTCACCTTTAACAGGAACCTAATAAAAAAAACAAACAAAGAAGCATAATATAACCAAAGACACTGAAATTGAGAACAAGAGAGGAGAGGGATAGGAATATCCAGGGAAAAGGGGAAGGGATTAGAGCTACAAGTATGAAAGACATATGGACAAAAGCTGGGGGGGGGGTGGAAATGGGAGGGAGCTGGGGAGGGCTGGGGCAGAGGGATGGGATGGGAGTAGAAAACAGAAAACTGTATAAGAACAACAATTAAAATTTTAAAAATAAAAAAATAATTAAAAAAAAAAAAAAGAAAAGTTGAAATGGTCGAGCTTCTGACCATTATGTGACCTTGAGGCAAAAGCTTAGCACTTAAGGATAGCAGGAAAAGAAAACATAGATGGAGCCTGAGAAATAAAAAATTGTGGAGATGGGTCCTGGCTGGTGTAGCTCAGTGGATTGAGCGCTGGCCTGCGAACCAAAGGATTGCAATTCGATTCCCAGTCAGGGCACATGCCTGGGTTGCAGGCCAGTTCCCGGGAGGGGACGCATGAGAGGCAACCACACACTGATATTTCTCTCCCTCTCTCCTTCCTTTCCCCTCTAAAGATAAATAAATACAATTTTTAAAAAAATTGTGGAGATGGTGCTACCACCCCTGATTGAGTCACTTTAGAATTTAATGGCAGGCAAGAGAAAAATAAATGTGTATCTTGTTTAACATTATTATTTCATGGCTTGGTCTTATTATTGTTTCACATACAGCCAAATTCAACCCCTAAACTCAGTACTTTTTTTGATAGAGTTAACCTGTTTTAACTGTGGATTCAATTGTTTCTTTTAAATTCCATCAATTTTTGCTGTATAAATTTCAAAACTATAATTTGGTGCCTCAAGGTTATGACTTCTTGGTGAATTATTGTTTTTAAAAATAGAAAACATATTTATCCTTTCTAATTTTTTTTTTTAATTTTGAACCCTATTTTATATGGTGTTGTAACACCTGCTTTGGTTTTGTTTGCTTTCCCTGATGTATATTTTCCATCCTTTTATTTTCAGCCTTCATTTGTCAAGTTGTTTAAGCTGTTCTGTTTTAATAGTATAAAACTTTATTTCATTTATATATTCCACTGAAGCACTTATGTCACATTTTTATTATTACTAATTTGTTCAGAACTATTTCTGGCACATACTTGTTTTCTATTTAAAATGCTTTCTAGCTGTTTTATTTTTCCCCATTCCTGCCTTCTGTTGGACTGATTTTTCTTTGTTTCATGTTTTAAATAGGTGTTTTAAAACCTACATACTCCATTTCTTTACAGTTGGTTACCCGTAAATGTTTAACATACATGCATAATTTTACATTCTACCAACAATATAGAGTTAACCAGTATTTGTATCTTCTCCTTAATTCTATCCCCTAACCAAAAAAAACTTGAGTAAACTTGTCTCCCTCATTTATCTTCCCACCTTCATCCCATATTGGTATCTGGAATTTTGGTACCAGATTTTTAAGCTTTTATTATTAATACATATGTAGAATTAACAAGTTCCACTAATTACTTTGGTCACCACTACTGTATATCTGTGTGTATTAATTATGAGTTAATGGAAAACAACTATACGTTCCATTGGGAGTTTCCCTCCGGACTATTATCAGGAAAAATGAAGGAATAAAGATGTGCCAACCATGAGCTAGCTTTCTGGCTTGCATGCTCCTTGTTTTTCATGCAAATCAACAACCATCCAGAATAATCATCTCTCTCTAACCCAAGCTCCTACATTCACTGCTTTCACTTAGAGACAGTCATGCCATTGATGATGCCTGGCCAAAGGCAGAAGGATTATGAGATGAACAGGTGTTAACTAAACTAATGACCACTGAGGTAACCCAATCAATCGACATATTCATTGCTCTCAGGCCTATAACTTCTATAAGAGTATTCTCTTGGGCCACAATTTCCCTCTTCAATCCAATCCTGCTTTCCACCTTCAGAAATGTCTCAGAGTTTTTGGTCTACTGGGTACAGGTCTCGGTATTCTAAAATATCTTTTCTATCATTTTTAGGAGTACATGAGAAGACTACAGTGTATGTTCAGACTGCCATGTTGAAACTCAAGTTTTATTAGACCATGAGGTTGTACTAACAGCTGATTTAATATACAGGGTCCAGCACAAATAATGCCCCTTTTTATTACACAATCATGAACAGGTAATTCTATAACATAACAATATCATGCTCAAGGATACCTTATGACATTTTAGGTGAAATGTTCAAATTAAAACTAAAAAATTATTACACCCAAATTACCACCCTACCAACCACACTGAAGCAGGCATTACTTCTGCCAGACCCTGTATTTATAACACACAGATAGACACACGCACACACAGCATGGCCAAAATGCAACACATTCATTATCTCATTTAATGCAAGCAAGTACTTAAGTTATATTATTAAAGAGAAATATCTACCTGTACATTGTTTTCTTTTTGTTTGAAGTCAACATGGGGAAGCTTTGTCTGCTTCACAAAACTGTCTTCTTTTTTATCTAGGTTTTAAATTGTACAACATCAAATAAATTCCAGAAAGAGAATCAAATATCATAACCAAAATTTAACCCTTCCTTGTAATTTAAAAAATCAAGTCATATGAATACTTAATTTAAAATACAGAATTACAAAATTATTACACAAATCTTAATTCCTTACTATCTAATAGTTATTACAATAACTATGACAGTAAAATGAAAACCAGCTGGCAAAACTACTTCTTTATAATGGGGAAATGAATACACTGGTTATATTCATGACTAGGGGGCAAAATAGCCAATGTCCTTAATCTAATACAATGTAGTTAATCTAATCTGCACATCTACTGAGTGAATCATGAATCAAATATTTCAGTGACTAAGTCACAAATATCATTAACACAAGTCTGCTACCCACTTTTAATCATACAGATTATAAAACAACTTCTCAAAGAGAAGTACGTTAGATTCTTCTAGAAAAAGAACATTAACTTCTCTTTCAAAGACAAAAACGTTAGGTATAAAAGGCATAAATTGTTTGCTCTCAGAAAAAAATCAAAGTGGTACTTTTCTGAGTCTATATGTTTCTAGTATTATTTGTTCTTCGTTACATCAAATGATAACTAAAACTATTTCTATTTCTTCTAGGTGTTTGCAAAGAAAACCAAGTTTTTGAAAATAAATATTTAGATACTGTACCTATAACTCTTGGTTCTGAAGATAAAACATTTATTGGTCTGACTAATTTCTGATATTCATTTGAAAGAAGTAATTGACTTTTCTGAGAGGTTTTATTCAATACAAGTACATGTTGTTCATCTTTTTCAAAAATTCTAAAGAGAAGAGTGAATTATATTAAGTATTAGTGAAGTAAGAAATTAACATGTACTGACAGAAGACAACTTGACTTTGGGTGCTGTGCACACAATACAACATACAGAGGATGTACTATAGAATTGTACACCTGAAACCTGTATAATATCATTAACCAATGTCACCCCAAGAAATTTAATAAAATTTTTAAAAAAGAAATTAACATATATTAAAGCTAGAAGAGATATTTAGATACTATGTAGTTAAACCTCCTTATTTCACAGATAAAACTGAGTTTCAGAGAATTTAACAGGTCTACACAATATTATTAAATCACTTAATGGTATCACAGATAAAACATTCCTCCCCTGGTTAAGTCCAGTGCTCTCCGCAAGTATACCACACTCTAATTTTAAAAATGTAATCATATTTTTAAAAAACTTCTTAAACATGCAAAAAATACTTTAAATGAAAATTTTATCTATAAATAGCATGCTTTAGATTTTAGAATACTTCAAACTATAGAAAGATTCATTTAGAAATAAATCAACTAGCATGAATATAGAAACCATTAAAGCAATATTACAATCATAACAAGTCTTTTAAGTTTTTTTAATTATATTTTATTGATTATGCTATTACAGTTGTCCCATTTCTCCCCCATCATTCCCCTCCACCCTTCACATCCCCTCCCACCCACATTCCCCCGCTTAGTTCATGTCCATGTGTCATAAGTTCTTCAGCTTCTACTTTTCCCACACTATTCTTGCCCTGCCCCCTGTCTATTTTCTACCCACCATCAGTGCTACTTATTCTCTGTAACTTTTCCCCCTCTCTCCTCCTCCCACTCCCCTGTTGCAAACCCTCCATGTGATCTCCATTTCTGTGTTCCTGATCCTGGTCTAGCTGTTTGCTCAGTTTGCTTCTGTTTTAGGTGTGGTTGTTAATATCTGTAAGTTTGCTATCTTTTTACTGTCCTATTTTTTATCTTCTTTTTCTTAGATAAGTCCCTTTAACATTTCATATAATAAGGGCTTGGTGATGATGAACTCCTTTAATTTGACCTTATCTAAGAAGCACTTTATTTTCCCTTCCATTCTAAATGAAAGCTTTGCTGGATAGAGCAATCTTGGATGTAGATCCTTGACTTTCACGACTTGGAATACTTCTTTCCAGCCCCTTCTCGCCTATAAGGTCTCTCTTGAGAAATCAGCTGACATTCTGATGGGAACTCCTTTGTAGGTGACTGTGCCCTTATCCCTTGCTGCTTCTGGAATTCTCTCCTTCATTTTAATCTTAGCTAATGTAATTCTGATGTGCCTTGGTGTGTTCCTCCTTGGGTCTCTCTGAGCTTCCTGGACTTCCTGGAAGTCTATTTCTTTTGCCAGATTGGGGAAATTCTCCTTTATTATTTGTTCAAATAAGTTTTCCACTTGTTGCTCTTCTTCTTCCCCTTCTGGTACCCCTATAATTCGGATGTTGGGACGTTTAAAGATGTCCTGGAGGTTCCTAAGCCTCACCTCATTTTTTTGAATTCTCGTTTCTTCATTCTTTTGTTTGTTTGTCTGTTTGTTTCTTCCTTCTGATCCACTCCATTGATTTGAGTCCCAGTTTTCCTCCCATCACTATTGGTTCCCTGTATGTTTTTCTTCATTTCACTTATTGTAGCCTCCATTTGTTCCTCTAATTTACGACCAAAATCAACCAATTCTATAAGCTTCCTAATCACCAGTGTTTTGAACTGTGCTTCTGATAGGTTAGCTACCAGTGCTATGAGCTCTGCATCTGATAGGTTGATCACCTCCTGGTCACTCAGATGAATTAGCTCCGGGCCCCTGGTCTGTTCTCTCTTTTGAGCCATCCTTGGTTTTGTTTTTTTTGTTTTTGTCTGGTCGTGGCTGTTACATAGTGAGGGGCAGAGCCTTAGGCGTTCACCAGGGCGGAGCAGCCCAGTTACTGGGTTGTGATGATGGATGTGGGGGCGGGGTCCAAGAGGGAACAATGACGCTTGCTCCACTCTCTGCCAGATTTCAGCCACTTCCGCTGCTTCCCCCAAGCAAACTGGACCCCTCTGGTGCTGATTCCAGTGTGCGTGGGTCTCCCTGACGAACTCTCTGTGGGGCTGGGACTCTCTCCCGGCACCTCAGCCCCTACAAGTATTTTCAATGGGTGCTTTTAGGCTTCACTTCCCGGCGCTGGAGCCCTGTGTTGCGCAGTCTGTCTTGCTGCCCGTTTTTGCCTGGTTTATCTGTGTGTGAATGTGTGTCCACTGTCCGCTGCCTTGTGAGCCCCGCTTGGTCACCTGTGTGCCTGGGATGACTGCGTGCCGGGGACCACCACTGGCTTATCCCGCCAAATCCAACTCTGCCGGCAGCAGACAGCCACTGACTCCGCCCCTCTTACTGGTCTGGGTGAATCATTGTTGTCAGACTCCCACACAATTCAATTTTCTCTCTGTCCTGGCTGGGTTTTCTTTTTTTTGGTTCTATATTTTTGTTGTCCTTAATTTTGGTTGTAAGAGGAGGCACAGTGTGTCCACCTATGCCTCCATCTTGGTTGGAAGTCTCTTTTAAGTTTTTTACTGGAAAAATAATTTTATTGAATTTTTCCTAAGTTAAATAAACAATTTAATTATTAATTGTTAAATAATTTAAATAAGTATATTATTTGATAATAACTATCAAAATCTATATTAAGTAAAAATTACTAGTTATGTAAGTTCCTCTTAATGTAAACAATTTTTATAACATTAAAAATTTGTCAATGAAGTGAAATTCTGTACATTTAACTATTTTTCTAATCAATTTGATTATAAAATTAAAGGCATATTACCATGAATGTGAGACAAGAAAGTAACAGATCCAAGAAAGCAGGATAAAGAAAATTAACTTGGGAGAGAAATGGGTCAAAAAATCAAGATAAGAGCAATGGAGCCTGAGGAAAAGAATTTAAAAATGATAAAGGATAAAGGTAAAAGGGAACAATAGAAAGTTTATCAGAAACAGCAACAGTGATACATGTATTTTTCTATCACACAGTACCAGACAAAATCAATCTTTTTTTTAAAAAATGCCTCCATCATTGATATCTTTTTTTGGCACCATTTGGATGAGTGAAAAGGAAACATATAATGCCACAATTCAGTAGCATTTTGGCTCATCTTCCCTCTCTATGACAGGTCAAACTGGTGACAAGGTAATAAAAAAATAAATACATTGCCATTCCCACCATTGTTCTTACTGGTGACTCATCATGAAAAACTGAATGAAATATAAAACTGACAGATTACAAAAAAGTGAATATGCTGCTGCTACCCTATTACTCTCTATATAGTTGGCCTTATTAAACAATGAGCAAATTTGAAAATCAGTCCATAATATTTAAAAGTACAAATTAATATTTTTCATAAGAAATGAATAGAAAATAGCCTGCACAAGAGAGTATGTATATGATACTGTGTAAATGTTAGTGGCTTGGGATAGAATATAGAATAAAATCGTTAGATACAGAATATTTGTTCACCTAAAATCCCATTTTAAAGTTTATCTATACCTTTCTTTCAATTCCTTTCTTTTTTCTGTATTTTTAGTTTTTTCTTCCAGAGTTTCTGAAAGATTCTTAGTTTCATAAAGTCTTCCAATCTGCTAAAAAGAAAAATGATAAAGCAAAACAATTACCTGCAAATTATTAAGGAACATTGCTTTATCTTAACTAATATGACTGTTCTATATAATCACAAGATTTATATTTTTGGTAGTATTAGCTTTCGTTTTAGTGAACAAAGTAAAGTTAACAATAAAGCCTACTCCTTTAACTTTTCCTTACAATTCCATTAGCAAACCTAGATTTTAATGAACTGCTACCTTCTTTTTTTAAAAAGGACAGTCAGAAGCAGACTTCCTGACATAGAGACATAGTTACCATATATTAATACTTTAAAGGAAGTCAAATACACTTTCTTGGCATTATTATGAATGATAAGTTACCATCTTTAACACAATTTTTCAGAAAATTTAGAAAATTATCTATTAAACTTTTCTCAAGATCTGGGAAATTTTGGACTTTGATGGGTCCTCATACCTGTTGATGAAAAACACATTTCAATTAATAGCACTAAAAATCTATTCAAGAAAATATCATGCACAATTAATCTCAAAAGCTAAACTAGTCCTAGCCCTAGCTTAACTGGAGAGCATTATACTAAGTGAAATAAGCCAGGTGGTGAAAGACAAATACCAAATGATCTCACCTGTAAGTGGAACCTAATCAATAAAACAAACAAATGAGCAACATACAACCAGAGACTTGGAAATAAAGAACAAGCTGACAGTGACCAGGGAGGGGGATGGCAAGGAAGATAATGGAGGAAAGAAGGGGAAGGGGCAAGCAAAGAACATGAATAGAGGACTTATGGGCAAGGACAATGGAGGAGACTGATTGTGGGAGTGGGGGAGCAAGATAGGGGTCAGCAGTGGGGAAAAGGCAGGACAACTATAACTGAAAAACAATAAATAAATAATGATTATAGTCATAACTTTTCAAGATTAAGTTCTTTAAACTATTTTCTGTCTTGTTCTTTTTTTGAGAACATCTGTAGCTCTTTTAATGCCTTTAAATTCCTGTTATTAATGTCTTATTCTTTCATCATCTTCAGCCCACAAAAAAAGTTAAACAAGTCCCCAAAATCCAGGGTTGAATATACTCAATACCTACATTTGGGCTCCAAAGGCAATCAGAGGCAAACAAATTATTATAGGCCTTTGTCCATATTTAGGCTCTCCAGAAATAGCTCTTCTAAGACTGTCAAGTAAACATACTATTATACTTATACATTAATACATATATTAGAGACATATGACAAAATATATACCTGGTTTAAATAATTAATTTCTATTTCCACTTCATCTACTTCTTTCTTCAATTCACATGAAATTTTGGAAAAATTGTTGGCATGTCTAAGAATATCTTGTGTTTTACATCTCAAATTAACCCTTATATGTTAAGGAAATGTTATGCAAATTAATATAGTGTGATATTATTTATGTATATGTTCCATATAAGCAATAACCAGTATTAATAACAGTTTCTAAAAACAGAAGTTAGAATAATATAAACATCTGACAACTGACAGTTTATTGTTTACCTATGTAATATAATATATTGAGCTTAAAAATAACATTCCATTCAAAATACTTAATATTTTTTCTTTCAGTTAAATATTTTTACAGGGTGTTTTGGTGCCTCTGTTTTGTTTTTTTTACCTATTCATTATGTCTTTTGGCATGACTAACAATATACAACCAATTCAAGTCCAAATTTAACTTCTTATGTTTCCATTATTTATTTTTTCCAAAGTCAATATTAAAAATCTACCCTTTTTTTGCTCTGTAAGGTTCATCAGCATACCCTGCAGAATTCAGAAGAGAGCCAGATATTCTATTGGACTTTCTGCCTGAACTGAATTCATACCCAATTTCAAGTAGAGAATTTCTTAGCTGTTACTAGACATCCTGCATGGTTATTAGCTACTACAATTTCCTAAGTTGCTCTATGGTCCATTCAGGAGAATTTAAAAATAAATAGGATAGTGAACAAGAACTTCACAGAAAATCTGTCAGACCTTTTCATATTCTGCCTTAAAATATAACTTATGTACTAGAACATAAAATTTCAGATGTTATAATGCTACACTGTCATCAAAAGTATCAATTTAAAATTTTAGATATATAAACACTTAAATCCCCTCCCTACCTCCATCACCTCTTCTTGTTTGCCATGCATTCATACATCTCATCCTATCCTACATCCAATTCCCTAAACCACTGCTGTACCCTTTACCACTACCAACCTCTGTCCCTTCCCATTGAGAAGTTAAAATATAAATGGGCACAAAATGAACAACTAAGAACATAATAAGTTAAAATAAAAACATGGAGAGAACAAGCAGCAAAGGAGTAAAAGGAACTTAGGATGAAGCAGTATGAAGAAAGGTAGAATGCAGGGATAAAGAAGCTTAGTACAAACAGTGGAGTTATAATCTGATAGGAAAGCAGATGAAGGATTGTGGAAACTGGAAGAGGATTAAAGTTCCAAGTTCATCACTAGGGAAGATCTTGACAAACAATTGAGACTTAGACCAATTAAGAATTACTTAAGCATCTAATACAATGCTACTATATCAGAATTACTTGCTTATACATCTGTCTCTTCTACTAAAAGCTCCTTGCAAGAAATCTCTGTATCTTGTTGAGTATCGCCTAGCACAAGGCAGGTATCCAATGACTTTCTATAGATGAATGCATAATTGTGATTTACCTCTTTATCACCTTCCATCCTAACAAATAATAATCAGCTGATTTAATTGGAATTCTTTCTTTGGTAAGAGAGGGCAAGATGACTTTTTCATTGGTCTGGTTGTTAAAATATGCTACTTCAAGCCAAATACATATGCCACTTTATTCTCATTGAATTTGCCTGCTTCTGACCACATGGCACATATATTACAACTAATCCCAGATGAACTTTAAACTCAAAACAAATTCATGTGATTCTCACAGGAGAAACACAATAACAATTAAAATACAGAAATAATACTTATTTAATAAAAATTCTAAGTAGGAATACTGTTGCGGATACATATGTAATGTCCATTTAATAAGTGATGGAAAGGGAGCAGGCACTGAAAAACAAAACCATATTTTAGACTGAGTCATCATATTCTTTATATTTCATTACAAAGATACTACTGTTACAATAATATATAATAAAAATGTTAATACCTAGAAATTCCATAAAAATAGTTTCATTCATTTTTAGTTGTTCAGTACATGCCAAAACTCTCTTTTGAATTTCTTCATGTTCTCTTTTCTTCTCATAATATTCACGTGAAAGAGGAGTTTCTGAGTATTTTAGTCTGTATTGCTTCAAAACATCTTTATACTGACATACATAACCATGGTACATTTTTCTGTTAAAATTTTAAAAAATGATATCATTATCACAATAGTATATCTAAAAAAAACTTTCTAAATATCACTTGTTAAAGTCTACTAAATTAACCTAAAACACAAGTGAAATATCTACTTATCCCTGCTTCCCTCAATACTGTTTGCCCTTCAAACTTCCCTTAATTCCATCACACTTTCCAACTTACACTTTTTCTCTATTACCTTAGTTATTCACTCCTTTATTCTCTTCAATTTAAATTCTATTCCTACCATTCTGATGAAACTACCCTTCCCAAGATCACCAAAGATCTAATTTGTCCAATTCAGTGATCTCTTTTTAAAAGGTTCTCTTCCCAATTGACATTGTAGGACCTAGTTCTTTTGATTACTTCTTGAATTTCTATCTTCCCTGAATTCTGAGCCTCTATTCTCCCCAGTTCAGCTGCCTCTATAATTTTGTTCTTTTAAAGTATATTTTATTGATTAGGCTACTTACTGCAGTCGTCCCATTTTTAACTACGCTTTTTAAATCTTCAATTATCTAAGCCAAATTATTATATAAAGTCATGCTCTATGTGTTACAACTCTGTGTTCACAATCATTCTTGCATACTCTAAAACTAATTAAGAAAGAAAACTTCAGCACTCTTTGGAGAAACTCCACCATTCCAACTCAGGTAGAAGTGAGTGGTCATCTATTTAGGTATAAGTCTTGAGTGAGACCGTTAATTCTTGCAAAAGGATATTAACTCTTCCTTCTCATTTGACCTTTGCTTGATCTAAAGTAGGGGTTCAGTTACTTGACCTATGGGCTAAATTGAACCTGAAAATTGTTTTTACATTTTTAAATGACTTGAAAAATCTAAAGAAGAATATAGTATTTCGTGACACTGAAGTTACATGAAATTCAAACTAAGTCCATCAAGTTTTATTGGAACACAGTCATTCATTATCATATTGTCTAAAGTTGCTCTTCCACCACAACACCAGAATTCAGTAGCTACAACAAGACTGTATAGCTCACAAAGCCTAAAATATTTACTATCTGGCCCTTTCTAATAAAGTTTACCAATCCTGATCTATATTACTAAAAATGTTCGATCCAGTTCATTATACAGAATATACTGTTGGATCCTCTTTTGACCCAATTCTTATCAAATACCTAGTTTCAAGAAATAACAGCCATAGAAAATATTCTAAAAATATATAGTCTCACATCCCTCAAATTTTATAAATTTTCTAAATCAAGCCGTACTATATGGGGGAATTTCTTAAAAGACACTATAATGATTAGTTCACCTCATCATATGAGAAAAAAACAAGTATTCATAAATTGCTTGTATAGTTAAGAAGAAAAGTAAGGATAACAGCTTTATACTGGGTGGCAAGTCTGAATCTTAAGAATGTTATAATTTCTTAATATTACTGAATTGTTCCTTTAACAAAATAAAGGAGTTCAGCCCCAAACAAGATCCTATTCCTCTAAATGCACATTTGCTAATTAAGTGCTCACTGAGGGAAATGGTCCAGAAAGGAGGGAAATACTGATAAGAAAATTGAGTCTGAGTCACTGGTTTCTGATGAGAGTAGCATACCACATCTATCCTGTTCATATTATATCTTCATGTCCACTCTTCTAACATACTCTATACAGGAACTTTGACAGAGACCAGCATAGCCAAGTCATGATTCAAGAAGAGCCATTACTATCTCATCTGTTGCCAACAATACTAGTCTCTGTGAATGCCTGGAACAGGGATGGGAAGTTAGGAGAAACAGGAGCTAGTGCCTCTACTTCTTTCATTATCCATGATACCAATAAATAGACTCTCTTCCTTTTATAAATGCCTGGTATTGAGTCATCAATTTAACCAACCCATGTGGCTCATTTAAGAAAGAAAAAGATAGTTGTTTTCACTTTAACAAACAGCTCTGGCAAACTAAGAGAAGTCATCTACAACAAACACTATCAGAAAAGCACATATTTGGACTAGTTTGTGTTAGACCCTGACAGAATCATTTCAATAATTTTTATAACCACGGCTTGCAGTGAGAGATGTTACCAAAAGTAATACTAAATATTTTGTTTATTTTGAGGAGGATATTGAAGACACTGATTACCACATTGTACAATTTCCCCTTTATAAGAACTGAGGGGAGAAATTTCTTTCAACTTAGTACACCCCCTCGAAAAAAATCTGCTTATCTTAAAACAATTGAACTATTTTTTAAATGAATACTCTGAATTCCAAACTGATTGCATTTCCATAATACCTTGACTACTACTAGGAATTTCAAAGCCTAATTTATGCCTGTTATCTAACAAATATGCAAAACCATGCAGTATAATTTCTGTCCTCATCAAAGTCTTCATCTTTCTAAATTATCCTTACTTCCCTGTAGCCTTGATTTTTATATTTAGTTTTCTTTTAACACTATGGTACTATTTATACAAATTATTTCAAATCCTTTTTGGATTTAAGCAAGGTCTATATAATAGTCTTCTTTACTAATTCCACCCTCTGCCTATTCCCTGAATGATCATGTACGACAGCTTTCTCTTATTTTTGCTCTATACATTTCCCTGGACAATCTCATTTATTTCCATGATTTCAAATGCAAATGAAGTCCAAATCTATACCTTCAATCTCTACCTTCTTTTAAGACCCATTTTGAATAACAGGGTACTGCACTCCAGATTGAGTGTGTGTTTTTAATTAAAGTATAAACTAGGAGTGATATAAGCAAGTTGGCAAAAGGTCTCTCAGGCATATCACACCCCGCAAAATAATTTGGCATTCATCCATGGAAAAAAGTGCCTTTCAGGGAGTTTTGGTATCCAGGTAGGAGACCATGAAATCTGATGCAGTCTAAGACTGAGGAGAGGCAGGCTCATGTCCTGGTGGCTAACTTATTCATCATTGTCCTAGCTACCAACCTAGAAATGGCTCCAAATTCTTCAGAACTCAGTTACAGCCCCATTTGGTTTTGGGTCTGTCACCAGTACCATACACCAAGGGACCTAGGAGGAGTCATACCAGCCAGTGTTTTAGGTATGGAGACAGTGGTGCCAGCTGTGGACCCTGAAGTGGCCCATGAACCAGCTCTAGTCCCTCATGGTTATAGTCCAAAAGTCCCTGCAGGTACACCTGCCAAATTCGGTCAGACTGTAGGTTTTATGTGGGTCCTGAAACTGGGCTCCAGCCCATCCCTGCCACAATCACCAAAGAGTCCTGCTGGCACAGGGACCCAGCAGTAATGACTCCTGTCTGTGCCTCTGAAGATCCTGAAGAGTCTGAACTTGGTTTTAGTCCCCTCACAGCCAAAGTTTGTCAGCACTAGTACAAGTCCAGGGTCCCTGCGGGAGACACTCCTATCTGCCCCCGCCCCATGGATCTTGAAAGCTCCTATACTTGGCTCTAAGCCCCTCACATCCAAAGGCTGCTTGCAGACCTGCCAGCCCAAGGACTCAGAAGGAGAACAGGATCATATATTCAAATTGCTGAAAGAAAAAAAACAGCCAACCAAGAATACTATACCCAGCAAAACTGTCCTGAAATGAAGAGATAATGACCTTCTCAAACACACAAAAGGAAAATGAGTTCATCACTATGAGACCTGCTCTACAAGAAATACTAAAATGAGTTTTTCAAGTCGAAATCAAGGATACTAAGTAACAACATGAAAAGATAAAAATATAAAATTCAATGGTAAAAGTGAATATAAAGTCAAATTCAGAATACCACAATACTGTAATGGTACTGTGTAAAAATTTTAAAATATATTAAAATAATATTTACAATAATTTATTAATGGGTGCATGATATAAAAAGATATACAGTATGACATCAATGGCATAAAATGTGGGGGAGAGGAGAAGTAACAGTGTAGTCTTTGTATGCAATTGATGGTAAGTTATTATCAGCTTAAAACAATCTATTATATCTGTAAGATGTTCATGGTATCCACACATAAAACTCTATAGTAGATACACAAAAGAGAAAGAGTAACTATAAAATATAAATCACAAAGGAATACAGCAAGAGATAAAGAAACAAATGAACTGAAAAATAAAACCACTCAGAAAACAATTAATAAAATGGCAATAGTAAATCTTTACCTATTGATAACACTTATAGACTGAATTAAAAAGACACAGAAGAGCTTAATGGATTTTAAAAAACAAGATCCAACAATATGCTGCCTACAAGAAAGTTATTTTAGCTTTAAGGACACACATAGGCTAAAACTGAAAAAATAAGCAAAGATAGTCCATGCAAATAGTAACCAAAATAGAGAAGTGGTTATATTTATATAAGATATAACAAACTCTCAGTCAAAATCAGTCACAAGAGATAAAGATGATCATTATGTAATAATGATTAAAAGGTCAATGCATCAAATGGATATAATCATCATATACGTTTTCTTTTCAACATGGAACACCTAAATATTCAAAGCAAATGTTAACAGAACTGAAGGGAGAAATAGAAAGCAATATAATAATGGTAGAGGTTTTCAAAACTCCACTTTCAACATTAAAAAGATCATCCAGATAGAAATTAATAAGGAGGCAGCAAACTTGAATAACACTATAGACCAAATGTACCTAACACACGCAGGACACTCCATCTAACATCACTAGAATGTACATTCTTCTCAAGCCACACAGAATATTCTCCACGATCATATAAGGGCCACAAAACAAGCCTTAACAAATTTAAGAAAATTGAAATAAGACTTCCAGCCAAGATGGAGGCATGGGTAGATACATTTTGCTTCCTCAGAAACTAAAAGAAGGATAACAACAAATTTAAAAACAAAAATTTCTGACAGTTCTGTCAGAAAATCAAACTGTATGTAAGTCCAACAACCAAGGAGTTAAAGAAGAAACATTCATCCAGACTGGCAGGAGGGGCCAAGACAGGCAGCCTGGGCAGAAAGGATTTGTGGCAAGGCGGTGGCTAAAGGACCAGGGCAGGCAAGATGGTGGCTAATGGACAAGGCAGACCCACATTTTTCTGCAGATAAACCAGGAGGAATAACTGGGGAGTAAGAGAGACAATGCAACCCAGGGTTCCAGCACAGGATAAAGCCTCAAAATCTCTGACTGTAAAAACCTTATGGGGGTTACAGCAGCCGGAGAAACTCCCAGCCTCACAGGAGACTTCGTTGGAGAGACCCACCCAGGTCCTAAAACATACACAAATCCACCTACTCGGGAATCGGTACCAGAAGGGCCCAATTTGCTTGTGGGTAGTTGGGAAAGTGACTGAAAGCAGGGTGAGAGAGGAGCAAGCAGCACTGTTCCCTCTCAGACCCCTCCACCACGTACACCACCACAAAAAAGTGACATGGGTTGCTCCACCCTGGTGAATACCTAAGGCTCCGCCCCTTATATGTAACAGGTGTGCCAAGACAAAAAAAAATATGGCCCAAATGAAAGAAGAGATCAAAGCTCCAAAAACAGAACTAAGCTTCGAAGAGAGAGCCAACCTATCAGATGCAGAGTTCAAAACACTGTTAATCAGGGTGCTCACAGAAATGGTTGGGTATAGTTGCAAAGTAGTAAAGGCTATGCAAAGTGAAATAAAGCAAAATATACAGGGAACCTACAGTGAAGGGAAGGAAACCAACTCAGATCAACAATTCTGACAAGAAGGAAGAAATAAACATTCAACCAGAACATAATGAAGAAACAAGATCCTGAGAATTAAGTTGGAGGAATCATGCTACCTAATATCAAATTATACTATAAAGCCACAGTAATCTAAACAGTATGGTAATGTCATAAAAACAGACACATAGATCAATGGAACAAAACAGAGAGCCCAGAAATAAACCCACACCTTTATAGTCAATTAATATTTAACAGAGGAAACAAACATATAGAATGTGCTAAAGATAGTTTATTCAACAAACAATGTTGTGAAATTGGATGATTATGTGCATAAAAATGAAACTACACCACCTTCTTATACCACACACAAGAATAAATTCAAAATGGATTAAAGACTTAAATATTAGACATAAAACCATAAAAATCCCACAAGAAAACATAGGCAGTAAAATCTCAGACACTGACCATAGCAATATTTTATCTGACATGTTTCCCCAGGCAAGGGAAACAAAAGAAAAAAATAAACAACCGGGACTACAGCAAACTACATCCACAGCAAAGGCAACCATCCACAAATAAATGGATGAGAATTGGAGAACATAATTGCCAATACATCTGATAAGGGGTTAATATCCAAAATTTATATAACTCAACATCCCCCCCCAAAAAAAACCCCAAACAATTCAATTAAAAAATGGGCAAAAAACCTAAACAGACACTTCTCCAAAGAGGGCATACAGATGACCAACAGATATATAAGATACTCAATGTCACTAATCATCAGAGAAATGCAAATTAAAACCACAATGATCTATCACCTCACACCAGTCAGAATGACTATCACCAATAAAGCAACAAACAAATGCTGAGAGGATGTGGAAAAAGGGGAACCCTTTTGTACTGTTGGTGAGAATGTAGACTGGTGCAGCTACTGTGCAAAGCAGTATGGAGATACATCAAAAAATTAAAAACGGACCTGCCTTTTGACCCAAAAATCTCATGTCTGGGAATATATCCAAAGAAACCCAAAATACTAACTCAAAAGAACATAAGCATCCCTATGTTCACTGCAGCATTATTTACAACTGCCCAAATATGGAAGCAGCCCAACTGTCCATCAATAGATGACTGGATAAAATAATTATGGGACATTTACATAATAGAATACTACTGGGCTATTTAAAAAAGATTTTACCCTGTGCAACAGTGTGGATGGACCTGAAAAACATTATGCTAAGTGAAATAAACCTGTCAGAGAAAGTCAAATACCATAGGTTTCACTCATATGTGGAATCTTATGAACAAACTGAACTAACAAGCAAATTAGAGACTCATAAAGAGCAGGATGACAACTCAGGTTAGGGTGGAGGGATCAAGCAAAAGGACTCATGGACAACAGTGTGGTAATTGCAGGGGCAGGTATAAGGGGAATAAATGGTAATGGGAAAAAATCAGTAAAAAATAGACTAAAAATTAATTTAAAAAAAATCATGTTATACATCTCAAACTTAATATTATATGTCAATTATATCAATAAGGCTAAAGAAAATATAGTAAAAATATAAAATAAAATATAAAATGGTTACTGCTCTCATCCAATTATGCTAAAAATAAAACCATTTCAATTACTAAAATTAAGTTAAATTATAATGCTTTACATATGTGTTCAAAGTCCCTTGTCTGTTCCATTATATTCACTAATTACACTTAGTACAGGTGATTTTACACACATAATAAAATAAACCAACACAAATGTTGGTGTTTCTCCATCAGAATATAATACCCCACTAAATCAGCTTTCTGAAAAACATAAGTTTGATATAAAATACCTTTCACACTTCCAGCCAAGATAGAGGCGTAGGTGGACACACTGTGCCTCCTCGCACAACCAAAATTAAGGACAACAAAGATTTAGAAACAAGAAAACAACCACAACTGATAGAAAATTGAACTCTTTGGAAGTCCAACAACCATTAATCCAGACCGGTAAGAGGGGCAGAGTCATAGCTGGAAAAAGCAGAGGTTCATGGACCTGGGCGCACAGGGAGCAGCAGCTGGCAGATCTCAGATGTGCAGGCGGTAGATCCCAGGCACAGGGTGGCAACAGTGCAGACCCAGTGAGGCTGCACAGCGTGACTGGCTGACCAGGCAGTCCCACACTGGTGCACAGATAATCCAGGCGAAAAGGAAGTGGCGGAAGGAACTGGAATCCAAGCGAGAGCAAGCGCCATTGTTCCCTCCCAGACACTGCCCCCACATACAGTGTCACTACCCAGACACTGGGCTGCCCTGCCCCGGGGAACACCTAAGGCTCCGCCCCTCACTAACAGCCACGACCAGACCAAAAAAACAAAAAAACAAAAATGGCTCAAACAGGAGAACAAAGCCCCAGAGCCAATTCATCTAAATGACACAGAGATAGGAAACCTATCAGATGCACAGTTCAAAGCCCTACTGATCAGGATACTCACAGAATTGGTTGATTTTTCTCACAAATTAGATGAACAAATGAAAGCTACAATAAGTGAAATGAAGGAAAACGCACAGGGAACCAATAGTGATGGGAGGAAAACTGGGACTCAAATCAATGGAGTGGACCAGAAGAAACAAACATCCAATTGGAAAAGAATGAAGAAACAAGAATTAAAAAAAATGAGGAGAGGCTTAGGAACCTCCAGGACATCTTTAAACGTCCCAACATCCGAATTATAGGGGTACCAGAAGGGGAAGAAGAAGAGCAACCAGTGGAAAACTTACTTGAACAAATAATAAAGGAGAATTTCCCCAATCTGGCAAAAGAAATAGACTTCCAGGAAGTCCAGGAAGCTCAGAGAATCCCAAAGAAGGTGGACCCAAGGAGGAACACACCAAGGCACATCATAATTACATTAGCCAAGATTAAAATGAAGGAGAGAATTCTAGAAGCAGCAAGGGATAAGGGGACAGTCCCCTACAAAGGAGTTCCCATCAGACAGCTGATTTCTCAAAAGAGACCTTCCAGGCAAGAAGGGGCTGGAAAGAAGTATTCCAAGTCATGAAAGGCAAGTACATCCAAGATTGCTCTATCCAGGGAAGCTGTCATTTAGAATGGAAGGGCAAATAAAGTGCTTCTTAGATAAGGTCAAATTAAAGGAGTTCATCATCACCAAGCCCTTATTATATGAAATGTTAAAGAGACTTATCTAAGAAAAAGAAGATAAAAAATAGGACAGTAAAAAGACAGCAAACTCAAAGATATTAACAACCACACCTAAAACAAAAGCAAACTAAGCAAACAGTAGAACAGGAACAGAACCACAGAAATGGAGATCACATGGAGGGTTAGCAACAGGGGAGTGGGAGGAGGAGAGGAGGGGAAAGATACAGAGAATAAGTAGCATAGACGGTGGGTAGAAAATAGACAGGGGGAGGGCAAGGATAATATGGGAAAAGTAGAAGCTAAAGAACATGGACATGAACTAAAGGGGGGAATGTGGGTAGGAAGGCATGTGCTGGGTGGAAGGGGAGAAATGGGACAACTGTAATAGCATAATCAGTAAAATATATTTAAAAATAAAATAAAATACCTTTCACAAGTCAATACAGGTATCCCCTGCTTTTCATAAGTTCACATTACTCACTTCGTTTTTACAAAAGACCTACACTAATACCTGTTTTTCCTCACCAAAATAAATCCAAAGAGAATTTTTGTTTTACAAAAAAAAGCAAAAAGCAAAAGTAGCATTTATCACTTGATTTACAAAGAGCCATTATAAAGGCAGCCCACACCTAGCAGCAAAACTGGCACTGCCAAGCTCCTTCCCTAGGAATTACATTCAGCATTTCAGCAACAAGCCACCATAACCTTGAACTGTGTATGTGAGCATGTGTGCTTTATCTCAATTTATTCTTTTGTATTATGCATTCCTGCTTTTACTACATGTCAGTGTCATTGTAGGTTTTATGTGCTATTTGGTATGATTTAATAGATTACTTTTTAGGTCTGGAATGCTAAAAAATGTTTCCATATAAATTGATGGTAACTGCTTCTTTATGCCATTTCAGCTTATGAAAGGTTTCCTAAGAATGCTCTACTCTCAGGTAGTGGGGGAAACCTGTACACCAAAGTTTTCATAAGCTAAATCTACAGCTAACCATTCCCCCAGATGTTTGCCTATAACAATTCATTCATAATTGAAGCACCATTAATTAAAGCACCTGCTATAGTAATTGCTACTGATCTAAGGACATAGCTAAACAAATACAGGATTCGATAGAACTATATAACAAGTAAGTTGGCTTCCTATAACACCCCAACAGTCCAAAACACTGGCTTTACTTTAAAAGCAAATAAAACAAAACAACTCCCATATACAAAATTTCTGCATTTTTTAATTTACATTTTTACAAAGTATACTCTATTAATACCTATAGAATTGATAAGCTTAAATTAATATATGTACTGTACTTGTCTTTTTCAATTGTTTCTTGATAAATAGTAAATTGGTCCTGCATATAGTGTTCGTGTTTATGAAAAACATCACACGTTGGCTTCCAGCTGTGGAAAAAATATTATAATTAGCATCTCAGAAAGACAAACAAATGGTAAGAAATAATGAAAATAAATGTAACCACTTAAAAATAAACAACTCTTTCTCTTCCTGGAGAAATCAAGCTTCCATCAAGAAAAATATTCCCATCTCCCATCACCACCACTATCACCCTTCATGAAATCATACATATGCTCAAATAAATACCATTATCTGTTAATTTTTACATAAAACCTGTTTTGGAACCATGACTAGGAAAATAGCAACTGTAACACAGGAGCAACTGTAACACGGCTGGAGTGTGTATTGCTATGGCATTTCTAACATATACTCTGCAACACTGCAACATCATACTCCTAAGATTTTGGTTAAGAAATTCTTTGGGCCTGAGCCTGACTGGTGTGGCTCAGTAGCTTGAGCACTGTCCTGCAAACTGAAAGGTCACAGGTTTGTTACTCTGTCAGGGCACATGCCTGGGTTTCCGGCCAGGTCCATGGTTGGGGGCATGCGAGAGGCAACAGATGTTTCTCTCCCTCTCTTCCCCTCTCTCTAAAAATAAATACATAAAATCTTTTTTTAAAAAAGAAATTCTTTTGGAGTAAGCATTTGAAGTGGTAGGATAAGGGCTAAAGAGAATCTTTTTTCTCCTTTGAAACTTAAAAAGTCAGGTTGTGACAACCCCCTGAACTAAGAAAGAAACTAGGCCAAAATGAATTATAAAATCAGATGGTAAGAATAAAATATTCATCTTATACATTTTTTATTACATGACTTGAAAAATGTTACCAATGTGAAAAATCTAGAATTAGCTACATCATGGCAGTTTCCATTCTAAGTATTGTTCAAATATTTCCTCTACTTCCTTTTTCTAATCTTTTTTTTCTTTAAGACTCAAAAACTGTAACTATCCAGCCCTGGCTGGTGTAGCTCAGTGGATTGAGCGCGGGCCTGCAAACCAAAGGGTCGCCAGTTCGATTCCCAGTCAGGGCACATGCCTGGGTTGCAGGCCAGTTCCCGGGAGGGGATGCATGAGAGGCAACCACACATTGATATTTCTCTCCTGCTCTCCTTCCCTTCCCCTATAAAGATAAATAAATTTAAAAAAAAAACTATAACTGTCCACTTTGGAAACACAGAAAATCACCCATATTCTCAACAGTGAAAAATAAGTACTGCTATTTTTTAATAAATTGTTTCCTTTTGCCTTTTATATCATTTTGGGGTGTTTTTCTTTTTAATCTGCATGTAGTCATATTTACCCATTTCCTATGTTATTTCTATGTTTGGTGACATATCTAGAAAGGGTTTCTTCTCTTAAAGAGTATATAATCACCTATATTTTCTTCTAGTACTTTCATGAATTCATATTTCACATTTAAATTTATTTAAGATTTTATTTGTTTATTTTTAGAAAGAGAGAAGGAGAGAAAGGTCAATGTGTGGTTACCTCACATATCCCCTACTGGGGACCTGGCCTGCAACCCAGGTATGTGCTCTAGACTGGGAATCGAACCAGCAACCCTTTGGTTTGCAGGTGGGTGCTCAATTCATTGAGCCACACCAGCCACGGCTCACTTTTAAATTTCTAAAGCAACATGCTGACATCATGAACTACAAGTGTTCATGGTATTAAAATCAACAGATCCTACTAACTGTCCTCAGAACCCAGCAGAGATTAAACTGTATTATACAGTACATCTTGGACACAGCAGGTTTTAAGGAGAAACTATCATTCCAGCACCCATTGCAGCTAGTTGATGGTAGAACCTACTAAAATAAAAATCTAAGTCAAAAAGAAAAAGTTCAACAATATAGTTTTTTATTGACCCAATAGCCAAAAAATTTCAATATTGCTAATTCCTGTGTTGGCAAGGGTGTGAGAAAACAGAAACTCTCATAGGTTGTTGGTGGGAGTATAAGTTAGCATGATCTTTTTAGAGAGCAATTTGGCATTATCTGCCAAATGTTTAAATGTGCATATTCTTTGATCTAGCAATCTCACTTCTAGAAGTTCATTCTATAGCAATAGCTCTATAAATGTAGAAGGATACCTATACATGTTGCTTATAATAGGAAAAAACTGGAAACAACCTAAATGCCTATTAATAGGAGAATGGTCAAATAATTCAGGATACATCAATACTATAAAATACTATGGAGCTGCTAAAAATGAAATCTATACATAATCATTACATATACAATACCATTTACATTACAAATTGTTAAATTTAAAAACAAGTTGAACGACAAATATGGTATGATCCCATTTTTGTAAAAAAGGAAAGATATGTAGATAGATGTGTATATATGTAGTAATGATGTTGAATATTTATTAAAAAGGTCTGAAAGGATACTCACAACTGTTAAGAGTGATTACTCAAGGAAAAGGACAGGGTTGGGGTAGGGAATGCAGGCAGGGAAAATCTTTTTTACTCCGTATGTTTATATAGTTTTTGAATTTTTATATTAGATATGTGTTACTTTTATAAAATTTTAAAACTAGTATAAAAAGCAATGGGTTAAAAACAAAAAAGGCTTGTTAAAATTTTGAATAACAAAATATTTTAAAACAAATGATTCTAAAGTATAGTATCTAATACAATGACACTGATTCACATAAAATTAAATACAAAAAACTAACATTTTAAAAATATTTGTAATATACAATAAAGTTTCATTAACAAGTCTTTATTTCAAAATATGTATGTCTTATAATGGATTTAACTACTAGAATCCTGAGCCTGAAGCTATGTCAAAAGAACTCTCAACATATTAAATTTTTTTAATTTTGAAAAATGATTAATTTTAGGTGAGGTTTCACTAGACAAAAATAAGATCTTGAAAATTCAAAGATGTAAATTATTTCAAATTTATTTATGTAATAGAAATTTTACATACTGAACCTAATGGGATCTGAATTAGAGGGATCCTATAGCACTTCTATTTCTCTTCTGAACCTCTTGTGATCCCTTCTTACAAGGCAATTAAGACTTAATTCCTCATTGCACTAATATAAAATACTACTTTAAAACAGCAGTTTCTATAAACTCAGAAACATTGAATAAAAGGATATATTGACAATTTCCAAAATCGCTTTTCTTTCAGATACTCACTTACTACAGTTGTCTTTGATTTCCTTACTATGTTTACAGTAATAACCAATTTCCTCATCTGTTGTATTTATAGTTTCCTGTATCTTACAAATAGTTGCTTTATTTTGTTTAATATCATCAAAGCTTTCTGAAAAGAGAAAATATTTATTTTCTTAAGGTAGAAACCATAAATTAAAATAAACAGAATAGAATAGAAAAAGAAGTTCTGGCAACTTACCTAAAAGGAAGACAGCCAGAGAATGCAGAGGAAATAGGCTTGAGATGGGAAGGCCCTATATTGAAAAGCACAGAACCAGAGCCAGGCTTGTCCCTATACCCAGAAGCTAAGGATTTGTGTTTGTGATTGAAGAGAACTTAACGTCCTCTTTATTGTAAAAGGCTAGAGTAAGTGGTATCTAAGATCAGTGGTATCTTATGATGCCATGAGTTCATGTAAATATCTATCCATATATGAAACTAACATAGGAGTTTTGTTTTTGACAAATGTGAAATTTCTATTCATCAATTCAATGTCAATTAATTATTAAATGCACCTTCAACTAGCTTTTTACTAGTGACTAAAACAAGATAAAAATACAGTTTCATAAAAATATTAAAGTAAAATGTTAATACTCTGTATTCATTTTTGTTGCAGAAAAGATAACCAAATTCTACCTTTTCAGACTATTAAGAAATTAATGATTCTATTTTCTTTTGATAGTTTTTCCATATAATCTTGAAATACTATATTTATGTAATTTGTTTTGCCATTTCACTCCGATTTTCAGTATCATTATTCCCGAAAAATAGGGCATTAATTGCATCAATCCTGGCCCCTGACTGAATCAAGTATTTGAAATAACCTGTGTCATTTGAGAAAAATAACATATTTTCAACTGCACTTAGTTAAAAGGTCATTTCAGCTTATAGCAAAATTCTTCAACACAAATTAAATACTGAATTACAACTCCCCCCTTCCCGTTCCTTTTCCCATCAGATGTGAACACGGGTCTTGGCAGTCATAAAAGGAGGAAAAGTAATACTGAAGTTAGCCTCACAGCTCTATAGCATGTGGGCTGGTTTTGAACAAGGTAAAAAAAATAAATATATATATATATCCACACACACACAGAGAATATAAAATTTTATTATTGAAACATCTATACTTAGGATAAATAGCTAGTTATTAGGCCCTGGCTTGTGTGGCTCAGATGGTTGGAGCTTCATCCTGTGAACTGAAAGGTCACAGGTTTGATTCCCAGTCAGGGCACATACCTAGGTTGCAGGTTCAATCCTGGTTGGGGCGCCACTGGGAAGCAACCAGTCAATGCTCCCTTCTCACATCAATGTTTCTCTCCCTCTCTCTCTCCCTCCCTTCTCTTCTAAAATTAATAAGCATGTCCTTGGGCGAGGATAAAAAACATAGCTCATTATCAGCACTAAATAGAACTGGCACAAAAGTTACTTTTCCAACTACAAGTTACCCTAAGCAAGGTGGCTGCATATTACCTTACAAGCCATAAAAAATTAAAAACTGAAACATCTTTATCATGCAAAACTACTTACTATTAATTCGGTGAATCATATCTTCTTTAGTGCTTATATCTTGCTCATACTGAAAAACTAAAATAAAGAATTATTTTTTTACTTCAGCAAATGATAATACAAATAGTTACATATGTCTTTATTTTTATTTTATACCTACCAAATTCTAGCAAAAGTCTGTCCAAGCTGACAAATAGGCTGTCATTCATCTTGGATACTGTGTTTAAAAACAAAAATTGTAAGGACAGATTTTCCGAGCCCATATGCAAAACAGCACGTGTTCAGTAACAACTTTGTTAACGTAGCATGATTACAGAAAAACGTGGATGGAGCAACAACTGGGGAGAGGAGACCCATTCAGCTCAGTACTGAGCCTAGACCTAGTAGGCATTTTATTTTTTAAAGATTGTATTTATTTTTAGAGAGAGGGGAAGGGAAGCAGAAAGGGAGAAAAACGTTAATGTGTGGTTGCCTCTCACGCGCCCCCTACTGGGGACCCGGCCTGCAACCCAGACATGTGCCCTGACTAGGAATCGAACATGCGACCTTTCAGTTCACAGGCCAGTGCTCAATCCACTGAGCCACACCAGCCAGGTCGGCACTTTAATCAATTCCTGTTGAACGCCAGTGTATTACAAACTTCCGAAGGAGCCTTCAAATTGCTTATACAACCTAGTCACTGAATATTCTAGAGGCTACAGACACCCAAATTTCTCAAAAGGATAACGCCTTATAAAATAAATGTTCATAAAATGAGTATGTCCTTTCTTGGGGTGTGTCCTACTAGGAATAGCAAGATTCCGACAGGACCATTGCAATTTCACACTCAGAATTTGCCACCTAGAATCCAAAAAACGGAGGTGTTCACAGTACCGCCAAGCCGCTTTACAAAACGCGCCTGAGGCAGGCTTCGCGTGTCTGCTCCCCCCCAGAGCCCAGGAGCGCCGCTTCCCGCGCGTTCTGAGGCACCAACTTCGCTCGACGGCTAGCGCTCTCACGGCCTACTCACCCGGGTCCGCCCCGCACTGCGACCACGGCTTCGGGCGGCACTGTGGCGTCGTGGCCCCGCGCCTGGAAGCCCCTGGAACCCGACCTCCGATCCAGTGTTCGCCCAGACACCGCCCAGCAGCCCCGCCCCCGCTCCGGCCCCTCAAGGCTGCCCGTCCAGGATAACCACCGCACACAGCGCCCTTTCCCGCCTACCTCAAGGGCCCCTCTGGGACCCGAACGTCCGCTCCCTTCCTTCTCCCGGCCTCAGAATCCACTCCAAGTCAAATTCTAGGAGCACGAAGACGGACCCCAGAACCGAACAGCCGGTCTCGCCCAGGCCCGCGAAGCCGGTGGCGGAGCGGCAGATCGCGCTGAAGAGCGAGATCCCAGTCCCGCGAGACCAGCACTGCGCAGTTACTCCTGCTTCCGCGGCGAGCGAGCGTGAACCCCGCGGTTTGAAACGTGCTGGCATCAGGAGGATCCCTGAGTGGAGGTGGGGTGGGAACCCGTCAGGGACTCTCCAGTTTTTTGTCAGAAAGTGTTTTTTGAAAGTCTACTCATTCCTCTTTTAACGGTTTTTAAAACTTGGAGAACAGTAATGAAATTGATATTAACTTTAACATGACAGTAAAAAACACTCAAATGAATCATCGAAATTGAATTTTGCATTCCGCATTTTTCAAAAGTTCTTGAAAAGCAAGCATAAGTTTTCAAATACATTTTCATTTAACAAACAATTTGGGAGTCATTTGTTTTGAATAAAATGTACACATAGATTCTGTTCAAAATGCTGTCTTTAAGTATGAATGGAATTGGAGAGCATTATGCTAAGTGAAATAAGCCAAGCAGTGAGGGACAAATACCATATGATCTCACCCTTAACTGGAACATAATCAACAAAAGAAAAAAGCAAACAAAATACAACCAGAAACATTCAAATTAAGAACAATCTAACAATAACCAGAGAGGAGGGGAGAGGGGCCCGTGAGGAGAAGGGTTTTTAGGAACTACTTATAAAGGACACATGGACAAAACCAAGGAGGAGGGTGGAAGCAAGTGAGGGAGGTGGGGAGGGCTGGAGTGGTGAGGAGAAAATGCAGACAACTGTAATTGAACAACAATAAAGTAATTTTTAAAAAGATGTGAAAAATAGTGTCTTTAGATAATTTATAATCTTTATACTTAGCATCTCCAAAATGAAATAAAAAATGGAGAAAAAGTAATTTAAACAAATCAGTATCCCCAATTGCCTTAATTATTGGTGTATTTCCAGTCAAAATGTTTTTAATACTAAATGATCTAAATAATTGCCTCAGTTCACCACAGCCTAAGTTATTTCACAGATTATTAAAATGAAAGAGAAGCCTTCAGAAATTTTTTCTTGGTCAAGTGCCTCAGATCATATATGCATAGCCAATTTTATTATAATGTTATATAATGTCACTTATTAGTTAGCATTAGTGATAGTGAGCCATCAAGGCCTTAGTTTGATGATGTAATAAAATTAGCAGCTTTATTCATATATTTGTTTATAATATCTTTATTAACTACACTTTTAAGGAAGGCACAAGACAATAATATAAAGGCTAGAGTTATCATTTAGTCTTATTGGCATTACATTGCTCTGACTGTCCAGAAAATTTGATGGGTCAAAAGAATTGATCCATTTCAACCATAACAGTAGGTTTTCTTATGGAAATTGTGGGAACCTAGAAACACCCTCTTACTGAAACCTGGACATCAATTTATTTGCATTTAAATTCACATCTATTTATATCCTAATTACTCTCATTAAAATATACCTGAGTTCTACCAACTCCACTACCACCTATCCCATTCTAAGTTCCCTTCTGGAAAAGGTTTTCCATTTACTGCAGAGTTTTTAACAATAAATTTTATTCTCCCCTCTAAATTCCCTGATGGAATATAGTGCTCCACTTGAAAAACTATAGAACATTGACTCAGGTAAACACATTTCCTAACAAATAATTTTCTGAAGTACTCCCACAAAAATCTCTTCCTATTATTATTAGCACCTCCCCCCTCTTGCTCCATACATACAAGTCAAAATCTGAAGAAATTATTTATTCAAACCTGCTGCCTATTCTAGTTGCACTGTTTCTCTTTTCCTTTCTTTTTTATTATATTTTATTGATTATGCTATTACAGTTGTCCCATTTCTCCCTCATCATTCCCCTCCACCCTGCACACCCCCTCCCACACACATTCCCCCCCCTTTAGTTCATGACCATGTGTCATAAGTTCTTTAGCTTCTACATTTCCCACACTATTCTTGCCCTGCCCCCTGTCTATTTTCTACCCACCATCTATGCTACTTATTCTCTGTACCTTTTCCCCCTCTCTCCTCCTCCCACTCCCCTGTTGCTAACCCTCCATGTGATCTCCATATCTGTGTTTCTGTTCCTGTTCTATTGTTTGCTTAGTTTGCTTTTGTTTTAGGTGTGGTTGTTAATATCTTTGAGTTTGCTGTCTTTTTACTGTCCTATTTCTTATCTTCTTTTTCTTAGATAAGTCCCTTGAACATTTCATATAATAAGGGCTTGGTGATGATGAACTCCTTTAATGTGACCTTATCTAAGAAGCACTTTATTTGCCCTTCCATTCTAAATGACAGCTTCGCTGGATAGAGCAATCTTGGATGTACTTGCCTTTCATGACTTGGAATACTTCTTTGCAGCCCCTTCTTGCCTGTAAGTCTCTTTTAAGAAATCAGCTGTCTGATGGGAACTCCTTTGTAGGGGACTGTCCCCTTATCCCTTGCTGCTTCTAGAATTCTCTCCTTCATTTTAATCTTGGCTAATGTAATTATGATGTGCCTTGGTGTGTTCCTCCTTGGGTCCACCTTCTTTGGGATTCTCTGAGCTTCCTGGACTTCCTGGAAGTCTATTTCTTTTACCAGATTGGGGAAATTCTCCTCTATTATTTGTTCAAATAAGTTTTCCACTTGTTGTTCTTCTTCTTCCCCTTCTGGCACCCCTATAATTCGGATGTTGGGATGTTTAAAAACGTCCTGGAGGTTCCTAAGCCTCTCCTCATTTTTTTTAATTCTTGTTTCTTCATTTTTTTCCAATTAGACGTTTGTTTGTTCCTTCTGGTCCACTCCATTGATTTGACTCCTAGTTTTCCTCCCATCACTATTGGTTCACTGTGCGTTTTTCTTCATTTCACTTATTGTAGCCTTCATTTATTCATCTAATTTGCGACCAAAATCAACCAATTCTATGAGCATCCTGATCACCAGTGCTTTGAGCTGTACATCTGATAGGTTGGCTATCTCTTGATCACTTAGATGAATTAATTGGCTCTGGGGCTTTGATCTGTTCCCTGGTTTGAGCCTTTTTTTTTTTTTTTTTTTTTTTTTTTTTTTTTTTTTTTTTTTTTTTTTTTTTTTTTTTTTTTTTTTTTTTTTTTTTTTTTTTGGTCTGATCTCAGCTGTTACTTAGTGAGGGGCAGAGCCTTAGGTGTTCACCAGGGCGTGGCAGCCAGGTTGCTGGGTTGTGATGCTGTATGTGGGGGCAGGGTCTGGGTGTTTTTAGGTTTTATTTCCTGGTGCTGGGGCCCTGGGTTACGAGTTCTATCTTGTTCCCTATTTTCACTGGGATTATCTGCATGTGAATATGGGACTGCCTGGTCAGCCAGCCGCCTTGTGCCTGGGGTCCACTAGCCACCGCCTGTGCTCCTGGGGCCTCCTAGCTGCCACCTGCTGACCAGGTCCGCCAACCTCTGCTTCCTCCTGCCGCGACTCAACCCCTCTTACCAGTCTGGATGAATGGTTGTTGGACCTCCATACAGTTCACTTTTCTCTCAGTTCTGGTTGTTTTCTTGTTTCTAAATCTTTGTTGTCCTAAATTTTGGTTGTGTGAGGAGGCACAGTGTGTCCACCTATACCTCCATCTTGGCTGGACTGTTTCTCTTTTCTTTTACTGCTAAATTTATCCAACAGAAAGTATGTTCCACAATTCTTTTCACTCTTTCCCTCATTGACTTTTTCAACTCAACAGTTATTGCCATCATATTTAAGCGCTTTCTCAGATAATTGATAAAATATTTTTGCTCCAAATCTAATGGTCTTTTCTCAGTTTTATTCTCCCCTCTTTTTTGTTTCTCTTCTGTATTTGATCTCATTAAAATTATCCACAGCCCTGACTTCCAAGATACTACTGTCTTCTAGTTCTCCCACCTCACCTACCTGCCCCTCTGATTTTGGCTTATATGTGTTTTCCTCTCACTGTGACTACCCAAATATGGGCTCTTATCAAAGCTTTTTCTTTAATTCTACTCTTCATCCCCTTTTCTTTCAATTGTTCATCCATAACAGCTTCAGTTCTCATTTCTGTGCTTTAAGCAGTTTTAAACTCCCAATCTACGCTTCCAGTTTTATCCTTATATCTGAAAATTATCCAAATATTTACATTTACATATTTTGTCATCATTCTGCATCTAATGCTCTATTCCTTTATTTAATAACCTCCTAGTCATTCTACAATTCTCAAATTCACATACTTATTCTTCATAGCCTTTAACATGGTTATAATTCTATATTACTTATAGAATTATTATATAAAGATCTATCCCACCCACTGTGTTCCATGGGATTGGGCCCAACCTCCTCTGTCCCTTTTCTCCACAACACTTACAAACACCTTGGCAGTCACAACAAATAGGTCACAGCAGTAGTTTGTCATAATGGCTATAATCCCAAATCAATTCACAAGCAATTCCAAGGTAATAAATGCCTTTTCATTCTCAGAACAGTCCTTATAGAAAAAATAGTCACAGAAGAGGAAGTAAAGCAATGTGAATCTGCTAATGCAAATTCATTTACATGAATGGCAATAAGGTCAGCGGGAAAAACAACAGGCTTAAAGTATGCCAGGACATACACATGATTAAATGTACATTCTAATATTATTGCAAAACAAGAACCTTTTCTTTGTTTCCTCATTTGATTCCCGCATTGGGATTAGTGCTGCTTATTTCCCTGGCCAAATTAGGTGTATACATTCATCACCTCCTTGAATTACCAAGGCCATACTATGGGTAGTTGTTTGATAACTCTGCTGTCCTTTCTTGACAATAATCCTAATGCTAGTGGGTTTCCCTCTAAGTGTTTGTAAACCACAGTAGGCAAATGCAAAATACCCAGCCTTTTTTGTTCTTGTAGATCTTGTAGACACCATTTAATGTTAATCTAATCACCCATTGTTTCACTGTATACACACACACACACACACACACACCCCATCATAAAAAAAACTGTGATTGAGGGTCACATTTCAAAGGTTGTAATATGCAAGACTGAACAAAAGAATATGACATTGAATGGAGGTCCCATCTCCCCTATAATCCACAAGCAGCAGGGTTGCTAGAAAGGAAGAATAGACTATTAAAGCAGATTATATTACTAACAGGTAAAACTACCATGGCCAGGTGGACTCAAGTACTGTCCCAAGCTATAATACACTTCAGTAATTAACCAGTAGGGCCTATATCCTCATATGTCAGACTAGGGACTCCTGCTAAGACACCAATATCATAAAGACATGGAAACTGCAGAAAACGACCATTGCCTTTACTCTCACCATAGATCAATGTACTATGTTGCTGAGAACACCAAGGCCCCATCATACCTGGGAGAAGTGTCATTATCTACTGAAATTTGCAATGGAATTGCCCCCCAGGATGGCCAGATAGCTGCCAAACCAGCCATCCCCCTGCTAGTGAAACCCCTTCCTGACTACTTAGAGCACATTGGTGAAAAGGGGGCTTGTGTAAGATTGTAAGACCCAGTGAGGGGTGGAGTGTTGGAGTTCCTCAAAATGACATGACTTCCAGTTGACCCACAGCAGGACCCAGACAATCAGAGTCTCCTCACCACCTCCCCTGTCCTTGGACTATATGTTCTGCCTGCCATTTTGACAATGGGAGCCATCTTCAAGGCCTTGAAAGAGTAAGATGTTGTGGAAACCATTTGGGCTGAATATATGACTGAACCCAGTTAAGGCTTCTATATATGTAAACTTTTAAGATTTGGCGGGTAGGTATTGTGATCTATTCATCTTCGCTGCCCAAGACAAGCTGTGTAAGTTCCCTTGCTTATTGAATCTGCTCCCTACCAATCTGGAGTGGTCAGCCTCTTTATTTGGTCTCTTCCTGGTTCCACATATTGGACCAGTTTGCAAACAACACAATTCCATGGAAATGCCCACTGGACTTTTGGTAGTGGAGAAAAAGACACTTGACAAAACTGAATTAAAAAGAACAAATATCCCAATCAAGGGATATAATTGGGAAATTCTCATAAGAAATATAAATGAAAATAAAATATGCATGAATGCATAACCTTATTAATAATTAAAAATGCCTATTTAAAAAATGAGAAACTATATTTTCACCTATCAAGTTGGCAAAGATTTAAAAGAAGAATAATAAGCCCTGGCCAGTGTGGCTCAGTGGATTGAGTGCCAGCTTGCACCTAAAAAGTCGCTGGTTCTATTCCGTCAGGGCACATGCCTGGGTTGTGGGCCAGATCCCCAGTTGGGGGAGTACAAAAGGCAGCCGATCAATGTTTCTCTCACACATTGATGTTTCTCTCCCTGTCTTTCTCCCTTTTTTCCCCTCTCTGAAAATAAATAAATAAAATCTTTAAAAAAGAAAAGAATAATGGCCAAGACATGGGGATAATGGCACTCTTGTATAGTGCAGAAAGATGTAAAAATTGTTAAAAATTCTTTTGGATAAAAATTTGGAAATACGTATTATTTTTTAAATGTATATATATTTTACCCATTTATTTCACTTCCAAGAATTTGAAGGAAAAAAGTTGGGCAATGCATAGTTATTTATTGCTTTATTGTTCATAATGGTGAAAAATTAAAATCAGTTTAAACACACATCAATAAGGGACTTGTTAAATAAATTATGGTGGGTATGCTGTGGAATACAACACAGTCATTCAAAATGATAACATGTATTTATTAGCAGGAAAAATGTTCAAAAATGTTATCACAAAAAAAGGTTGTACAACAATATAGATATTGCTGTGGCCAGTGTGGCTCAATAGTTGGAGTGTCGTCCAGGAATCAAAGGGCTGCTGATTCCATTCCTGGTCCAGGCACTTACCTAGGTCGCAGGTTCAGTCCCCAGTCTGGATGCCTACTTGGGAAACAATCAATCAATATTTCTCTCTCTCTCTCTCTTCTTCTCTCTCTAAAAGCAATGGAAAAAATGTCCTCAGGTGAGGAGTGTGTGTGTGTGTGTGTGTGTGTGTGTGTGTGTGTGTATTATAGTTTGTCCAGAAAGTATCCACACACATGCTGTGAAAAATACAGACATTTATTGAAGAAGATACGTAGGACAATGACACCTTACTCCTCTTCAAAGTAGGCACCTTGGGACCTCAAACAGTTCTCCCAGCATCTCTTCCACTGTTGAAAACACTCCGCAAAATCATTTATTGGAGTCACCATCGGCTGCCCTGTCATTTTTTCCTGAATCTCATCAGTGGTCTGAAATCTCTTCCCTTTCAAAAGTGATTTTAGTTTTGAGAAAAGCCACTTTCAGGGTGCCAAATCTGGTTGTAAAGGGGCTGAGTCACCTGGATTGCCAATCTTTGTTGATTGCAGCCTGTACACGTTCAACATTCTCAGGTGTTCTGCTTGTTGTAGGCCTTCCAGAATGTGGATCACTTTCAACAGATTCTAGACCGTCTTTGAAGGATTTATGCCACACGTTTATTTGCGCTGGACTCATTGCATCATCCCCAAAAGTCTTCTGAATCATCCAAATAGTTTCCACAGAGGAATGTTCAAGCTTAACGCAAAATTTGATGCAGATTCATTGCTCCACTCATTCAGTCATTTTCAACGTGATGCCCACACAGTACACATGCTCACTCAATGGCATCGATCATCCCCACTGACTAATACGGTGAAGTTGTCATTGTTCATCATGTGCATTCCAGTCCACTCTCCTTGGCTGCCAGGTTACATTGATGTCACACAAATCATTCTTGTTTTATTAAAAATGACTGGACTTTTTCCAGTCAGGCCTCATATTCATCTATATACATATATATGAGTATATATATATGTATATAGATGAATATGAATATATATCCCCAAAATGGAGTTATGTATTGGAGGGTGGGCCCCTTGTAGTACAAGCTTCCCCACTAGGTGAGTGTTCAAGGAACCCATGTTTATCAGTGTACCAGCTGGTGTTGTTGGGAGAGGAGGCTGCACTTGGCTTCAGTGAATTGTTTTTTTTTTAAGACTCTTTCAACACATTTGCCCATTTCCTGATGGGTAATTTACCAGTGCACCTGCCCACACTGCACTGAGTGTTTAGCAGTTTTTGACCCAAAACAGCATAACCCCCATGCCCAACCTCACTCACCCAATCTCATCCCTGAATGACTTTTTCCCCCCCAGATAAAAGAAGTCCTCAAAGGGAAACATTTTGTCAATGTGGAGAAGGTGAAACAAAAAACAGCAGAAGCACTAAAAGGCATCAAAATCAACAAGTTCAAAAAGTGTTCTCAGCCATGGAAAAGATATCTCAATAGGTGATTGTATCAAATGGGGAGTACTTTGAGGGTGACTGAAATTTAAACATGTAAGACCAAATACACATTTTTTAAGAAATAAATTCCAGGGGTTTTTGGGTCCCCTCTTGTTTGTGTGTATAAATCTTTCACCTTTTACAGTATGGATAATATGACAGCATTTCTGTCAAAAAGAAAAAATGTGTATCTGTGTGCATAGAAAACAAAGGTTTATAATGACATGTACCAAGCAATAGTGATTAGCTCTGGAATAATGTCATCACAAAATAAAATACTGTCACCTACGACTCCATATAACCTTAGTATTTGGATATTTATTGCAATAAGTGTGTATTGCTTTTGTAAGGAAAACAAACCAAAACAAACCAAAACAAAAACGTACTTCCAGTAGAGAAAAAAGAGTAGCACTCCAGATGAGGAAAATATGTAAGAAAAGAATCTAAATATCAGTAAGTAAACCAGAGCAAAAAGAAGAATGGAGAGAAATGTGTGTGTCTACATATATGTATGTAATAAAAGCATACTGTTTACAACTGTATGACACACTCTAAATAGTATTCTTGAAACAGAAGGGACACACTCCAGGGAAAACTCTAGGTACTACACCATTTCAGAAAACTTTGGAATTGGGGTAACAGAGGTGAAGGAGAGTGGGGAAGTGAAAATACTCCAAAAGTGTGATCCTATTTGTATGGGGAGAAGAATGAGGAAAGTAGTGTCATGGTAGGAAAAATTGTGCCCCTTGACAGAGGAAATGTTAAGTATCTTGTTTATAAATAATAGTAGAGTTGTATGTAATAATTAAGAGAGCAGGGACAAGAAAGAAAACCATTGATAGGTTAATACTGCAGAACTTCCAAATTATTATTTCAACCCAGTGAAATAAAGAAATATACAAATAAACTATGAATTTCTTCTTATATCTGTGAGTTGTACTTTGATATGATACAGTGATATGTTTTCACTCTACACTGAAAACTTTTATCTTATCCCATGAGATAAATTGACTACTTTAGTCATTTATTTCAGTTAACATCCAAAGAGAAGTTTTAAAAGTAATGTCGAATGTGAAAATGAAGAAATTAATGGAATGTCTCTTTTGGGATCTTGCCAACCTTGACACTGGATAATGTTAAGGTGAAAAGTCCATAATTTATAAAAACAAAGCCTAAAGGATTATATTCCTTCCTGTAGATGGACCACTTATAATGTTCTATTCTTTCAATTTACTTCCAAGAAACATGTGAGACTAGTATATTTGTCATATAAGTCAGTGTGGGAGCCTGGGAAAAAGCTCCCCAAAGACATATTCACTTCCTAACTGCTAGAATCTGTGAATGTCATGTTATGTAACAAAATAGGTGATTAAGTTTAGTATCTCAACAGGAGGAGTTTATACTGGATTATACAGGTAGGCTCTAAATGCAATTATATGCATTTATATAATATAAGCAGAGGGAGTTTTAACAGAGGGAGTGAGAACAAGAGCAGGGGAAGAAAGGGGAGGGAGAGCACAGTTTAGGAGAGTGAAGGAGGCAGAGATTGCACAGACGGGCCACAAGTCAAGAAATGCCCGCAACTGCCAGAAGCTGGAAGAAGGAAACCGATTTCCCCCCAGAGCCTCTGGAAGGAGCACAGCAACTTGATTCAGACTTATGGCCTTCAGAACTGTGAGAGAATAAATTTCTGTTATTTTAAACCACTCAGTTTGTGGTAATTTGTTACAGCAGCCACAGGAAACTAATATAGTGAATATTTGGGGAATTTCAAGTAAACTATCTACTGATTCTTTAGAATAATTTATTGAAAAATTAGTGTTTCACAGAACAGGAAGGCCAACCTCAAAGTAACCTATGGCTTGGAAAATTCCCAAAGACCTAAGCAGAACACCAAAGACAAGATGGAAAGTAAGACACAATTTATGTAAAGGGTTGAATTAATAGGTCAAGTGGATGGTTTTCCACAAGAGGGGAACCAATACTTGCTGCAAATTTACTATGAGCCAGGCATTATGCAAGGAATAGTCATTCATAATCTCATTTAATCTACATAACTGCTCTCTATGATAAGCATGTCCAATAAGGAAACAGGGTACTAAAGGCACGTGGTTAGTGTAATTATTTAAACTCAAGTTACGTAGAGTCCTTGCTCTTTTCAGTATTTTATCTTCTTCTGTGAAGTTTAGTTGGAGAAGCATCACTGCCCTAAAACATTATTATAGTGACATTATTCACTTTTTCTTTGATAAACACTCCCATCCCCTATCTACTTTGAGGAGTGAGCACTTTCTCTTTGTCTAACTCACAGTTTTAACGAGGCTTAGTTTAGTGAGGAGATATTTGGCAATGATGAAAGGGAAGTGGAGGAAAGAGTCATAGAATAAAAACAAACAGAAAAGGAAAGGGAAAACATAAATACAAATTATTACAATACAGAGAGCTATCAATCATTGGGAAATAGAAACTTTCAGAGTCCATGAAAAGGACTGAGAAGAATAAAAAGGTAGACAAGGAGAGAGGAGATGAGAGAGGTAGAGAATTTAACTGAATAAAGGGTAAAAATTAAAATTAAAAAATAAATTCAGCCCAAATTTGAATAGCTATAATGACAAATTCTCTTATATTAATTTCACCAAAGCCTCAGAATGGCATAGAAAGTAGTAACTGTTAAAATACAAAACAGAATTCCATAGGTTGAAGAAGCTGAGAAAAATATCCACTGTTAAAGAAAACATACACACGTTTCTGTGTCCCCCCTTTTTTTCCCCCCTAAATCTACTCCCACTGTCTGCCTGTATAATTCCCTACCAGAGCTTTGCAGCTGGTCCCCACTGGGGCTTAAGCAGACTCCTCTCTGTGTTTCCATTTAAAAATCTTTATTTCAATAGGTGGGCCTAGAGCATCTGCACTTCCAAAATTACCACACAACTGATCCAAAATGATTGAAACAAAATTGGTTTCAAAAATTACCCTTAGGCTGAAAAGAAGATGAAGGCTAACATTTCAGACCTAAAGAAACATTTATCACAATTCTGTGGTCTATAATAGACTTCTGTAGTTGTAATAGAAATCTTGACAGCTTGTTAATTATAGAAATGCTAGTGAGCATCACCGTTATTCTTTTGAAAGATCTGACAAAAGAGTTTGGAGGTTTTTTTTGTTGTTGTCAGGTTTGTGTGTGTGTGTGTGTGTTTTGTTTTTCTTGTTGTTGTTTTTTTTAACCAAGCCTTACTTCACCTCAATTCCAATCTCTCCTCACCCAAGAGGCTGGATTCAGTTCCATTTTCCTGATAATATACAATGTGATGACTTAGAAAAAGGTCTTCAGTAAACCCAGACATCCATGTTCCCACCCCCTCAAAGAAGACAACTGAAGTCTCAGAGCCACATTTGAGATTCAAGAACTTTTTAGGGCTTGCAAGGGTACACCTCTTGACAAGACTCAGAGGAATTTAAATCTCTCTGAGACCCACAAACTAGAGTGCACCAAACTCTGAAAGTCATAGCAACGTGAAACAGAATAGGACTTTACACTCATTCATGAGTGATTCAGATCCTCTACCCTCAAACTCAAGTGGAATTACACCTTCTTCCTGGGTTAGGGAAAGCAAGGTATATATAATGGACATGGGTTCGAATCTGTATTTTAAACCTCTCAGCCACTAACTAGCTGTGTAATATGAGTAATCATTTAACCTCTTTGGTTTTCATATTTTATTCACTTATAAAATGGAGAGGGCCTGAGCAATAACCTTCAAGTATTGTTGTCTGTCTTAGCAAATACTCAAAAAACATGGATTACAACATAATAGAAATACTTTCCCAGAGATATTTTTAAATTTTTAAGTATTTGGTCACTATAAGTATCATTTGCAATAAATTTTGAGAAAAAAATTACAGTAGGTTCTTAGGAACAAATTTTATCGGAGTGGCCTAGACTTAAGGTGAATTTAAAAGGACGTTGACTCCTTTGAAAGTGCTTCAACTCTGGAATAAACAGAATTTTAGCAAGTGTTAGTAATATCTGTGACGTGCTGCTTATTTGGAATCCTTCGAAGCAGGGTCTTAAAGGTGGTGCTATTAACGTTTTGTTGTGGGGCTGACCTATCCATTGTAAGGTATTTAGCAGCATCTCTGGCCTCCACCTATTAGATATCAGTTTTGACAACCAAAAATGTCTTCAGACATTGTCACATGTTCCCTGGAAGGGGGGAATGACATTGCCCTCTGTTGAGATTTGCTACTTTGAAGGGTAACATGCGATGTAAATGTATTTTTTTATGATGCAGTTTTTAAAAAGTAAATTCTCCTAACCAAATGGTTCAACTCAGAGAATTTAAGGTATTTATTGGAGACTAGTGCCTCTATTTGATTTTACAATACCCAGAGGGGAATTATCATTTACTGCACATGTAACTAATATACAAATATGACACACATACAATTTAATGTGATAATGTTTGGCTCATCCTAGAGGACATAAACAAACTCACACTTTTTCACTTCATTGAATTTTAAGGTTTCTATATGTATTTTAGAAAGATACTTTGATCTTGGATTTGAAAATGGTCAAAAACAACCTGCTAGTGGAAAAAAAAAAGTCAAGCAGAGAACTATGAATTAATCATTCTTTCAGACATTCAACTAATGTTTCATTACTGATAATAAAGTGTAAACAAATGAAACATTGTTTACATTTTTAAGCATTAATCCTTCATAGAAGAATTCGATGATTGATAAATAGCCCTAAACAAACTATCTTGTGCTGTTGCTAGCACTGTGCAGATTTAGGCTTACCCCACAGAAGCAGAAAAGAGAGAAAAGTGAATTCAAGACCATAGTTTAAACAGGGAGTATGACTTGCAATATAGTCTTTGGTTTAAATACAAATTCCCATCCAAATGTCTAGGAGCAAACACAAACAAGAGGTCAAAACAGAGTTGCGTAGTCAACCTAACATTTACAAAAAACAATAGTGCTAGTTGTTACTTTCAAATGGCACATTTTCCCAATTTGAACTTATAAAAATTTTCTCCACTTAACACAAGCATCATTTTCAAAGTAGCTGGTGAACAAATTTGCAAATAACAACAAAAATATCCTAATCTTTAAAAATTACATGAATATTTTAATTGTAATACTTTTTGTCAGTTAGTTTTACAGTGCCAGTAAATCTACAAAACATGTCCCAATGGTGTTTCTTCTCAGAAATACACAATAAAGAGGCATCTCTGTTCTTTGTGACAACGTGCACACCAACAGGGATAGAATGCATGAAAGAGAGCAATCTACCTTGGGAGCTTATTAGGATAATTAGTACTTTAAAACTAGGATATTGAATTAATTCCATAATCTGAAGATCTGGATCATCAAATTACATAAACAAATACCTGTACCTATATTTATGCATATAATATCAGTTGAAAATCAGAATACTAAATTCATCAGTAAATGCTTGAGAGTGTGAAATTCTAATACCATAATTATAAAGACAGTAATTTTAATTTTTTAGACTTTTATTTTTTAGATTATTCTTACCCACTGGCAACATACATCCTTGAGTCGGGGAGGAATCAAGATTTCTTCCCTCCAGATCAAGATGAACATATAAAACAACCCAAAAGGCTGGGACCTCACTGTCTTCTAGTCTGTGACTGACTGTCACATGCAGCACGAATATCTTTATCAAGGAATTCAGATCCATGCAATTGCTACATTCTTAAAATCCCTGACTATGTGAAATGGTGTAGGAAAGAAAACAAAGGCATAATTTATGTCACAGCTGTTTGATTTAGGAAGAGTCAGATGAAAGACAAGACAAAACAAGACAAGAGATTGGAATCTGGAGGTAATGTATTGACCTCCAACAGTGCTCTCCACTGCAAATCCTTCCGCAGACTGTAACCAAGACTCCACCTGTCCCTCTACCCCAGAGAGGAAAATCAGAAAGGGCAAAATGAGGTGTGCAGAAAGTCCCAGGCTGAACACAGTAGATTTCTAGTATGAGCCTCACAACTTCCTGAGGGCATTTTGCCCTGCTGCCTCCATACTTAACAGCTAGACACAGAATCTGCCGGAAGGGGGAGGGGGAGCTTCTGTTTTTTTTTTCTCTCCACGTTTTCCCCACGAAATAAAACTCCGAGTCTGCAGAAAGCAGAATAAACGACTATGGATTTCCAATGAGAATTAGCTTTTGCCCAAGGCCTTCCAAATCTACTAGCTGCAAACCAACAAGAGAAAGTTTCAAAATTGCCCAAATAGGCCTGATGTCAAGGGCTGCCACTGCACTTGCTAGGTTTTCTGGTCAAGCGTAAAAGAAAAGAAAAAAAAAAAATGGCATGGGAGAGGGGGGTAGCAAGTATTACCGCAAATTTGGTAAAAATCTATCCTTTTTAAAATTAGGAAAAATCAACCCGAAGGTCCGGCTTTCGCCTGGCAAACGCGAGAGAAGTGCCCTTTAAACGCGGGGTTTGGGTCACTGCCTTCTCCACTACAAGGTTATTTCTAAAGAACTCGGGGGAGTTTCTCCCATTGCCAGGGATGGGGAGCTCACATATTTATTCCGTTTGTCCTTTCCCCGAGTGAAGCTGATGAACGAACACACAATTCTGATACGCCAGGGGCAGTTTATTTCCTTGCAGTTAACACAATTAAACCATGTTACCCTGCGAGGGTGAAGATGGGATTTCTTGACAGCAGACCCTGGCCTCTAGACACCGCGTCTGGCGGGGCTCGGACTCGGTGGCTGGAAGCCTGCGCCCTTTCCCAGGGACTCCAGCACAGCCAGTCCTCGCTATGCGCCCCAGTACTCCGAGAGCCCTAGACGCGCGTAAGCCAAAGCACCCTCTCATCTACTACTAGCATAACTAGTGACCAACGAATGGATAAATATTCCCATTTCCTGGATAGGGCAACTAGACTCAGAAAATTAAGACGACTTGCTCACAAATACTAAAGGTAAGAAGCCGGTTACCCCCGAATTCACAGCTTTCAGCCTGTGCAGCAAGAGTGCAGGAAGGCGCGGTCCCCTCCAGCCAGCTCTGGGCTCTTGTGGGGGCTTCTGCGTGCAGACTGGAAGCCTGAAGCGATTCTGCTGGGAAAGTGCGCAGGGGCAGACCTCCCGAGGAGGGATTTAAGAAACCTCAGCAAACTGGAGCAGGGGCCATGCTTTCCTCCCCTGGCCAGAAGTGCCAGAACGAAGCCCTCCCAAGGCCCCGCTTCACCCCGACCTAGCCCCCAAGGCTCGCGGAGAGTTCTACACTGCCGGTTGTGGCCCCTTGTGTGTGATGGTTCTCACTAAAAGTTGTCCTGCCTGCGGCTTTGGAAGTCACCCCAAGCTAGGGAAGTTTTGTGCTTTGTCAGTATCCTCATCTCCCTTTTTATTTTGCCTCTGCCCTGTCGCATTTCAAGAAAATGAGCTTTCAGAAAAGAAAGCCTCTCCATTGAGGTGGCTGGCAATCTCACAGAAATGATGTAAATGGCTTCAGGGCTTTTTCTTCCCCTCTGCTACTTTATTTTCGAGTGAACTGTGAAGATCTGTGAATATAATGTCAGGGTTTCCCGTCAGAATGAGCTTTGCCCTGCGCTCAGGCGTGGCGTGATCTGACCCGACACCTCCAACCATCTGTGCTATCTATCCGCCTTCTGATTTACCGGAGCTGTGCACGCAGCGTACAACTTGTGCCTGATACTAAAGAAAAGACAGCCCGGGCCCAGTCCAGTTTGAGGAGAACACTCCTATCTGATTCCTTCCTAGGGAGGGCCTCCCAAAGATTGTTTTCCCCTCCCAATTATTTTCTTCGAGTAAAACAACTCCCTGTCAAAGACCCAGGTGAGATCATGGTTTCTTTTGATTTAGGCCTCAGAAAATGGTATTATGTGAATGTCAATTGGGAATCGATAAAAGTTGCCAATTTAATCTGGTGGCCCAAAGGCAGAGCTGCCAAAAAGGCTCTTCTCTGCAGGAGGGGTCAGTGCTCAGTGGCTTAATAAGCACTTCCTGCCTGCTCCCCCCCCCCAAAAAAAACACAACCTTTGCTGTGGTCTCCCCTCCTTCCCTCTCTCTATTTTACTTCTCTCCTGAATTGCTTTTGGGCTAAAATGCCAAGATTAGAGTTTCTATCCTCAGTTTAAGAGTTCAATGTTCTATCTTCTAGCATTGGGTAGGGGAGAAAATTAGCCTGCAAGAAAAAGAACAAATCGATATCTTAAAAAAGGTCTTTGAAATAAGCTTTTAAATTGCTGTCCTGACCTACCAATGACTTCTCACTCTAGATGTGGCTGGGCTGCACATTTGTTCAAGTCCACTAAACTGGGGGTGGGGGCTGAAAAGTATAAACTTTGGGGGGGGGTGCGATGCCTCTTTTCTTGACAGTGTTTGACTTCATGGTCAGCACCTGTGTTACAAGGTGTGAGAGTGTCCTAGCTCGTACTTTCAGGCGGGAATAGAGTCCAAACTGACCTCTCCTACCGATCTCCGGTCCGTTCCTTCCTCTTCAGATTCGATTCCCACTGGGCTCTTTGGCAGCTGGAAAAGGAGGAAAGGCGTGTAGGGTTGGGTGCTGAGAAGAAATGAGGCGATCCACTTCCCCTCCCTCCCCATTGGTACGCTCCCCACACTGTTAGCCGTTTGGTTACAACTACACTTGACGAATTCTTGTAGGATTTCGACCTGGCCAGTCCTCTTTGTCCTCTGGAGACCTCTTGACCCAGGCAGAGCATCTCCCCGAAGTGGATTCCTGTAGCATCACTGTCTCTTTGGGGGCGGGGGAAGGGAGGGAGAACGGAGGAACAAGGCTGGCGGGGAGGGGGGTGATTTGAAATGATGCTGCTCTAGCCTCTCTTTTTCGCCCAGACTCTCGCAAGTCTTTTCCTCCTCCAGGTTCTGTAAAATACTGCCGAAAAGTCCACGGGAAACGGCGGGCGCTGTCGAGAGCGGGGAGGTGCTGAAATGGCCTAGACGCCCTGGTTGCAGTCTTGATTGGCAGAGCCGGCCAGTGACTGACAGGGGGTCTCCATGGCGCCCGCGCGGCCAATCCTCCCACCGCAGTAGAGATGCCGGCTCGCCCGCCTGCGTGCCCTAAGCCCGCGGAGCCGAACCTGAGCCGCGGAGCCGGAGCCGGCATCTCCTCCAATCCCTCTCGCTCGCTTGCTCCCCACGGTTGCACGGCCAGCGTCCCCCCAGCAGTGTCTCCGGCTGCCCTGAACTGGTTCACAGAGGAGAGCCTGGCGCATCCGGCTGGGCCCGTGGGCGTCTGCTGCTTGTCCTGTTCCCCGCTCAGCGCTCCTGCTGCCGCCAGCGCTGCCTCGATGTTCCAGCTGCCCATCTTGAATTTCAGCCCCCAGCAAGTGGCGGGGGTATGCGAGACTCTGGAGGAGAGCGGCGACGTGGAGCGTCTGGGTCGCTTCCTCTGGTCACTGCCCGTGGCCCCTGCGGCCTGCGAGGCCCTCAACAAAAATGAGTCGGTACTTCGAGCGCGAGCCATCGTGGCCTTTCACGGTGGCAACTACAGGGAGCTCTACCATATCCTGGAAAACCACAAGTTCACCAAGGAGTCCCACGCCAAGCTGCAGGCTCTGTGGCTTGAAGCGCATTACCAGGAAGCCGAGAAGCTGCGTGGACGGCCCCTGGGGCCGGTGGACAAGTACCGCGTGAGGAAGAAGTTCCCACTGCCGCGCACCATTTGGGACGGCGAACAGAAGACGCACTGCTTCAAGGAGCGCACGCGGCACCTGCTGCGGGAGTGGTACCTGCAGGACCCGTACCCCAACCCCAGCAAAAAACGTGAGCTTGCCCAGGCAACCGGACTGACCCCCACGCAGGTGGGCAACTGGTTCAAAAACCGCCGACAGAGGGACCGGGCAGCTGCTGCAAAGAACAGGTCAGTACCTAGAGTCTCCTCGCCTGGTGCTCGCCCGGACGGGGCGGGCGACAGCACCGTGGGCGCCCTTTCCTAGGGCCTTGGAGACTTGGATTTAGCAGAGGAGGGAGTGAGGTCTGTTTTCAGTTATGAGGCCCTGCGTTCTGGGATTCTGGGCAGGGGTTCCCTTCCCGGCTCCTGGTTCCTACCCTCTCATTCTGGGAGCCTGAGGGTCAATCCAGCAGCTGGTTCCAGTCACCAAATCAAGGCTGCATTGGAAGGGGGGAAGAAATAAAATTAAAATCCCAGAAACAATGAGAGACTTCAAAGCTCAAAGCTAATTCTTGTCATCCTTGGCCCAGGCTCTTATAATTAAGTGAAGCCTGGCTTATTAGCAATGTGGCAGTTTATTGTCGTGTTTAAAGCCCATATGCACCCTTCTCTGATGCTATGAAAACAGTTTTCAATGAACTTCTGTTTCTAAGAAGTGGGAAGTCGAGTTACCTTCCCACTCGTGGACGACCTAGTCTCAAAACAGAAAATTAGTCCGCTACGGCTTTTCCTTCCCAAGCGTGTGGATCTCAATTAGCCACTCGGGCGAAGAACCTAGCCTCTTCGCCCAGGCCCAAACGCTCCCTGCAGCCCCCAGGCAGCGCTCTTTGCCGTTAGTTTTGGGCCAACCAGACTTCAGAGGCACACACTCTAGGAAGGGGGCCTCCTGTCCCGAGCCTACTTTGTCCTTGTCCCCCACACCTCATTTATCCTGACGGTATTGTAAATCTCTCAAAGCTGGCCAACAACGGGGAATGACCCTGTGAGTCCAGCACCCCGAAGACTGGGCAGACTGGGGCCCCACAAAGGACTCTGAGGATGGGTGGGGCACTGCAGGGCTCCGCCAGGGGCGGCTAAGGACCCTGCCCCGCGCGGGTCCCCTCATCTTACTCGCTTTGACAGCCCGGGTCTGAGGGAGGGCCGCCAACCGCTGGGTTTGAGGGACGCGCAACAGGGAGCAGCGGAAACTATGCTGCGTGTGTTCCTTCCCTTCCCCGTAGGCTTCAGCAGCAAGTCCTGTCTCAGGGCTCAGGTCGGGCGCTAAGAGCCGAGGAAGAAGGCGCCACCGAGGTGCTGGGAGCCACCGCCAGCCCGGCCGCCAGCCTATCCAGCAAGGCAGCCACTTCAGCCATCTCCATCACGTCCAGCGACAGCGAGTGCGACATCTAAGCTGCCCACCCAGCAGGCTGAGAAACAGGATCCGTGTATAAAACGACACAAACAAAATGAAGGAGGGAGGGAAGAGAGACGCACCAGGAATTCCGATGATGAGGGACCGGAGAGTTCGGTTGCCATGTCCGCCCCGTGGTCCGCCCAGCTTCACTGGAGGCTCCGGCCACTGTCACAGCGGCCCACAGTGAGGCTCGACCCAGCGCCACGTTCTCCTTGCTTTGCTTTTTCCCAAGGATTTTGCTGTAAAGGTGCCTCCGGAACCCGAACTACACGCTGAGCGCCTGCCCTGAATCTCCCGTGGGTATCTCACATCAAAAGGACGCTGTTATATATGTATAACTTTTGCTTTGAAGTTTTTAAAACAAAACATATATATGCTGTTTACTTATTTAAGAGACTGCTATGGTAGGTTTCTCTGTATCTTGGGAACTTGCTGTTTCTAAAGGCGCAGGGTGGAGCCAAGGGGTTCTGTGTGAAGAAACCAAACAATAAAAATCTGGTGAGCAACCTTTCCTACTTAAGGGAGTACTCTCAGATTCCTACCCCCCAAAAAAAAATATATCCTTTTCTTCACCAGGAAGACAAGGACTCTTAGTACAAACGGTATCTTTTTTCCTTCTGTTGTATTTTATGGTAAGTTCACAACCACCTCCCACCTCAAATTGTGTGTCTGTATGTGTGTACGTGTGTGTGCGCGCGCGCGCACACACTATATTTAAACCTAGAAATTGGCGACAGGAGCATCCCCTATAAGGCAATTCCTCACATCCTCAGTAGAGGTAACTATGGCTTATCCACCTGGCATGCACATTTAAGTGTCAAAGGCTTTCAAGAACAATTTAGAAAGCCAACTTCTAGGACTTAATAGTAAGTCCTGTTTTATAAAAATGTGAGGCTTTTCTGACGCAATCTCTGCAATGAGCAAGGCTGTCCATCTCCTCTGAAGCCTCCTCCCATGCAAAAGCAGGAGGTCCCCATGATCATGCTGCCATGAGCATATGCTACATTTAGAACTGAACTCATTAAAATCAGACAAAAGAAGACAGGAGTGGTGGTAGTAACTAGACTAGCATCTTCTTGCTGCAGAAGTAGGTTTTAATCAAATGCATTATTTTCACCAAAAGGAATACACTGAAATGGGGGGGCAAGAATATAATCATGCCACATATTGAGATGAACTAGAAAGCTTTAGAGAAATGGCTAACCCTTAAAAAAATCTGATTTCTGTATTAAATATGAAACAAACCATCCAGAGCTTCATTGTCCTGTAATGGCTTCAATTAAGAATAGCAAATATTCTTAGTATTTAATTTGCTCTCCCAAAGTGTGTAGGCATATGCCAGCACGGAGTACACCAAAAACAAAAACAAAACAGTTCTTGCACTAAAAAAGTAAATGCCATCCAGAGAGTTTCTAAGCTTTTTTTTCCCAGTGAAAAAGATTGCATATTATAAAATTTGACATTGGTCTTTAAATAACTTGAGCTAAACTTCCCTCCTCAAGCTCCCCTCCCCATTGGGCACTTTTCAATTTGCCATTCTGTTCTTAGCAGGTGCTCTTTGGTTCTGAAGTCTGCTAACTTATTTGGATAGAAGTGCCAATGTGCAAACCAAACAAAAATAAGAGAAGTCATGGAAGACAAAAAAGCAGTCAAATGGCAAGATACATGGAGAAGCTGAGGACATAAATAAAGATTGAATTTTGGCTTCTAAATTCTTAAACAGATTTGGCCTCATTGGGGCTTTATAAATCATTGTCATTGTATGCAGCAGCCCTTATCCAGAGAAATGTGGACAATCAAAACTCTCTTGCCCAAGAGCTCTAGGTGGAAGGAGTAGGGAAGTCTCTGGGATCAAGCTGGTGTTCTTCCAAAAAGCAGGTAACTGTCTTACTCTGAGTCCTGAAACACTAAGAAAGTAGAGCTTCCTGGAGACTCAAATATTTTGTTTCCTAGAGTCCCCCGTAGTTCCTAGAATGCCGAGGGGCAGGGCCAGGTCTCTGAAGAGGCAAAGGAGGCACCTAAAATTTAAGGAGGCATTCACTCTTAAGTCAAGCAAGTGCAAGTCATCTGGGAGTGAGTGAGTGCTCCTTCAACTTTGCACTCAAGGTGCCTCCCTTGCAGCCCCCTAGTCCTGAATCTGCCAAGAGTGTTGCAATTCTGTTAAAAAATCAAGAGATTTCCAGTCTTGTTCCCTGGCCTCACCCCATCCTAATTATGGAGCTGTCCGGAAGCAGCATTTGAAGAAGATAGCTGGCAAATTTCATTTCTTAAGCTATTGCTTCCAGATCCAAGAGGGAGGAAAAAGGACTAATTAGTGGACTGATGTAAAGGAATTTGAGATTCTAAAATCCCACCCCACTCACCAATTCAAATAATGCCTAAAAGCAAAAGGAAATGTCCACTCTGCATTCTCAAAAAAGGCAGGGGGTGTGGTGGGGGATAAATACTGCTGAGAATGAAGCTTTCTCTTTACAAATAATTTCTAAATAACCATTAATTGTCCAGGAAAAAAAGTCAAATAGCGATGGAGGATTGTTCTTCCTACTTTGGTGAAAGCCTTCAAAGTATATCTTTCTTTAAAACACATCCAATTTACTTAAAGTAACATGCTGCCTAAGGGTCACATTATAAAGCAGCTATTCTGTTTCACCAATCTGAAGATTTATCTAATTTCACTTTAGACTCTTAAGAGTGGCCTATTATTTAAGAGATTTTTAAAAAATGTTTCTCTGAAACCCGGTGGCACCTAACTGCTTTTGTGAATAGTCCCATCAGTCTTTAATGATCAGATGTTGGAAGGAGGTCCAAACCTTCCCATGGACAAGTATTGTAAAAGTTTCATTTTCTAAGATTTGTTTCCGTATCAGTGTTATCCTACTCTAGAAATGTTCTTGTTTTTGTTTTTGTTTTTAATTCCAGGTAGCAGCCATGTGGAAGTTTTCTGAATTTGAAGAAATCTCCATATGATGGCTCTCCTTTGTTTCTTGAAATTATTTTCCTGTAACAATTTCCCAAAGAGCAGTTACTCCAGCAAAGTGGAAAGAAGTTGCATTTTTATATTTCAACAGATCTGACCAATGTGAGGATTTCACCCCCAGCCCTAGCTCAGGCTCCTTTACTGGTTATAAATATTTCAACCACCCGCCAGTTCCACCAAAGGCCGCAGCTCCTCTCTCCTCCGCTTAAGGACCCACTCAGCTTCCACCCGCCGCGCTCGCTCCCCAATCGCCGCCTTTTCTGTCACCAGTTTGTTTATAAAAATCTGGGAGGGAAGGGATGAGAGGCCGGGGATGGGGGAGGACTTGCTCTTTGTTTACATTAAACAAATGACAGTCAAAGAGCTCAAGCAAAATCTTCCTTGACCTCGTTCTCTCTAATTTTAACAAAAAGGAAAAAAAATATTGTATCTAAAGACAACGTGAATGGGGCTGGAGAAAAAGAGAAACAGCTTTTCGCTCTATTCAGCCGGGACACGGGTGCGCGGACGATTTCCGCTCCCATTGTGAGGCGGGGCCGGGGGGCGGCTGTGAGTGGGGGGTCTGCTGGGCGGCCGGCGGGGCTGTCAGGCGGCTCAGCGTAATCAGGGCTAATGACAGTGGCCGGGCGCTCGGCGGGACAATGCGCGGGGCCGCGGGGTTTTGTCGGCCTGAATGGCTAATAGGTTTGCCTGGGGGCTGCGCGGGGGGCGGTGTCGGGGGGAGGAGACGGCGAGGGGAGAAGGGGTCATTGTCCGCTCTTGGCCCGGGCGCCAGGGCGCGTCCCTCCGCCGCGCGCCTGGAGCGGCCCCTGGAGGCCTGCTGGCAGAAGGCGCTGGGGCGGCGCGCGCGCGGGTGTCCTGGAGGAGGCCTCCTTGAGCTGGGAGGTCGGGATCTTTTCCCCCCGGGATCAGAGCGTGGACCCCCGTACGCCGGAAGGCCGGCCTTTCCTCCGGGATCCGAATCGTGACTCTGTGAATGACAGTTTAACACACGCCACCTTTTCAGTCCAGCGCCCTGGGGGACCCCAGACGTGTAGGCCTCGAGCCACTCCCGTTAGACTGCCTGGCTCAAGTAGCTCCAGGAGAGAAACCTCTCAAAACTGGGAGTCTGGGGAGTAATTAAATAAAAAATCAAGGGCGAAGGGAGAATCAGACAAAGGAGCGCTCCGCAGGCAGCGGCGGCGCGCGCTCGCCCTGGAGCCTCTGGCGGCGCGGGGTTCGAGAGCCTCCGGCGCAAGGGAGCGGCACTGGGCCTGCGCGCGCAGGGCCTGCGCCGAGCGGGCGGGCTTGAGCGCCGGGGCTGGGCCGGGTGGGAGAACGGTTGTCCCCGCTGGCGCTCGGAGGTGCGGGGCGAGGCGTCGGACAGGAGAGCAGGTAGGCTCCGGAATCGGGGAGGTGGATTTGCGGGCTTGTAAGGACTCGAGAGGACTTGGTGCGGCTCAGCCGTCGGGGCGAGAAGCGGGGACGAGGCGCCCGGAGGACCGAATGCCCGCGACAGCGCAGTTAAACGCTGGGAAGTGCCGTCACTGACACCCCCTCGTTTGGGAACAGGAGGAACTTTGGAACTTGGCGGTTCCCGTTTCAGCTCTTTCGAAGCTCCTCAAGCTAGATCCTGTCTTGCAGCCCTAGTTGCTAGAATTTATATCCCCAAACTTCTTTACTGTGAGGGATCCCACTGGTGTTGGCCCCCTTTTCACTTCCTTGTGTGGAGACAAAGGAGTGTGAGAGCGATTTCAGGGCAGAACAAGCAGCTTCACGCCTCCGTGCCTCCGGTCAGGTTTCCGCTTGCCTTGCTGTTTCTCCTGCCCGGAACGAGGCTCCCTTCCTGGACTGCTCACCTGGCAATCCGTCGAGCCCACCCCACCTGGAAGGAGTCTTGCTTGATTTGCTAGACCCCAACGAGTCTTTCCCCGCTTCCTTTTTAATGCTTCTACCACGCCGTACTAAACGTCTGTTTTAAAGGTGGTAATACACTCATTTGTCTATACGTTTGGCTGCCCCCGCTAGAGCGTAAGCTCCGTAAGGACAAGGACCAAATCATATTCATCTTTATAGTCCCAGAGCATAGACTTAATTATTAGGTGCTCAAATATTTTTTTAAAGATTTAATTTATTTATTTTTAGAGAGAGGGGAAGGGAGGGAGAAAGAGGAAACATCAATGTGTGGTTGCCTTTCCCGCACCCCCTACTGGGGACCTGGCCCACAACCCAGACATGCTCCCTGACTGGGAATGGAACCGTGACTGTGGCAGGCCCACAGTCAATCCACGGAGCTACACCAGCCAGGGCAGTGCTCAAATACTTTTAAACTGAATGAATTAATGGATCTTCCTTGAAGTCTGTCTGTTCCGAGTTACTGGAGTAGTACTGCTAGCTGTAAGCTCATTTGAACCAGGAAGATGACTAATGTAGGATGAACACAACGTTCCCCTAAATCCTCCCAGCTCAGGTTACCCGCTTTTACCTACTTGTCAGGCTGTTTGGGATGATTCTTCCTTGGGGCGTATGATTTTTTTAAAATCATGTGGGTTTGGGTTCATAACAGGAAAGTTATCTTCTCACACACCATTTTCCTAAACAGTAAGGTAAGGGTTACCACTTGCATTTCAAAAATTCTAGTTATGTCCTCTGAACCCTATAAAATATAATTCCTAATATTTTGGTCTCTTATAGGATGATAGAGGTTTTCCGTTCCAAGACAACTCTTTTCTTTCTCCTCCCTGCTCCCCCACTTTAGTCTTGACCTACAAATTAAAAAGTAAAGACCAAAAAAATCTTAAACTCAGATAAGGTGTCCAATTTTAAGACAGTGGATTGGAAACCCACCCCCATGCTCAGACTTACCCAGTGGGGGAACCAGAGCGTTAGATTACAAAAGCCCCCATGAAAATCTACTTGTTACTAAACTCATTTTGATTTTAACAAATGAGCTGTGTGTAATTTTGAATTCTGACTATATATATGTTCTGACTCTCTCTCTCTCTCTCTCTCTCTCTCTCTATATATATATATATATATATATATATATATATATATACACACATGCGCCTCTTGGAGAGTCATTTTAACCTGGTGCTGTCAGTTTGCAACTTGAGAATATTGATTGTCTTTCTGACCGAAGAGATTACTTTTGGATTTTCTGGCACAAAATAAAATATCTAAGTTCCGGCTGTGCATTAAAAAAAATTTTTTTTTATTGTTGACACTATTGCAGATGTCTCCTATTTTCCCAGGTGATGCACTTTAATTTGATATATGAATATATGAACAGCCTGGTTGGTTGTAAACTAGTTTGTTATGTATTTCAAGTGTTTTCAGGTATGTAAAATTCCAATCAAAGAATTGTCCATTTAAAGCGTATTTTATTGCATTGGGTATACTCCTGACTTTCCATAAATTCATGATAAAGTACATACTAGACATCTGACCTACAAAATTATTTTTGGATTCATCAGTTTACAACCGACAAGCCAATAGGAAGAGGAAAACTACTGTAAGCCGCATGTAGCAATGGACTAGTACCTGAGAGGATGGGATCAAAATACCTGATCACTGTGAACATAGGCAACTTTCTCAACTCTTTGAACTTTAGGTTTTTGTTATTTTTTTTTCTTTTTTCTTCTTTTTAAGTTCAGGTGTGTCTCACAATTAGTGACATCTTGGCTTTGATAAATTAATCAAATATTTTAATTAAATGAAATACTATTAAAATGTAAAAATGGACAACCTAGAAATTGTCCAGACATTCAGGTTCCAACTCCAGGATCAGGATGTGACTACTTTAGCATATTTTAGCAGAGATAAATCAATGGTGATAGGTGAAGGTGAATTGGAACAAGGTGGTTCTTAAAGGAGTTCCCCAGCTAACAGCATCACTTGAGGACTTGTTAGAAGCGCAAAATTCTCAGGTCCTACCCCAGAAGTACTGAATTAGAATTCTTGGGGTGTAGGGCCCTGCAATCTGTGGGGTTTTTTAAAAGAATTTATTTATTCATTTTTAGAGAGGGGGAAGAGAAGGAGAAACAGAGGGAAAGAAACATCAATGTGCGGTTGCCTGTTGTGTCTGGCCCACAACCCAGGCATGTGCCCTGCCTGGGAAATGAACCTGTGACCCCCTAGGTTTGCAGCTTGTCGTCAATCCACTGAGCTACCCCAGGCAGGGCTGCAATCTGCCTTTTAACAAAATCTCTGGGCTGAGATGCGGGTATAAGGCAGAAAACTGTACTCAAACAATAATTAAAATTTTAAAAAATCTCCGGGCATGAATTTCAGATTCACTCCTGTAGTAGCTAGACAAAGGAGACACTTGTTCAGAGTGTGTTTTGCAGATCTGGGGGAGGGGCAGAGCCCTAATGTTTTACCCAGTGGCAAGGCTGCCATAAAGAGAGCCTTAGTTTCTACTTCTGAAAAATAGGGTTGATAATATCTAGGGGTATTGTGAGAGTTTGGGATAATGTATATAAAACACCCAGCATAGACTCTCATATACAACAGATGTTCAGTGCTGGAATTTCCCTTAAATATTAGAGCAAAGAAATAAGCTGTACAACTCATCTTAAGTTTTTTTTTAAGATTTTATTTATTTATTTTTAGACAGAGGGGAAGGGAGGGAGGAAGAGAGGAAGAGAAACATCAATATGTCGTTGCTTCTTGCACTCCTCACACTGGGGAACCTGGCCTGTAACCCAGGCATGTGCCCTGACTGGGAATTGAACCAGTGACCCTCTGCATCGCAGTCTGGCACTCGATCCACTGAGCCACAGCAGCCAGGGCTTAAGATTGTTTTTTAATAGATGTCACTTACATATTTGGCATATTTTTTAATTTAAATGCTAAATGCTGTCCTTAATACCAGAAGCAGCTCTGCTCACCACCCCCAGTGGTGAGAACCCAGTGTGTTGGTGTTCCAACAGTGGTAACGAATGGATGAGCTTGTGCTGGCACCATCGTTCTTTCCTAAAGCTTGTCACTCTGCCTGGGGCTGCTTCTCATCTCTGAGAATCTCTCAGAAGAGATCACAGCCCATCCTACAAGTCAAAATGTAAAATATGATCACTGAAAAGATAACATAACCCTTGGAGGAAATGAAAGATCCCATTTCTTTGAGGAGGAAGCAGTGATCCCACTTTATATTTACATTTTTATGGCTCCTTACAGCTAATAATAAAGCCCTTTCACCTGCACCATTTCATTTCCTCACAAGCACCCTACAAGGTTAAATGAGCAGGTATGGTGATTGTAGCCTTCCAGATCAGAAAACTAGCGGCTCACATCACTTGCTCAAAATCACAAGACCAGAGAACAATCCAGATTTTGTAGGGCTTGAAGTTTACACAGTTTGGAGGGGGAATACTCTTTAAAGTAAAGGATACAAGATTATGAGTACAAAATTGGGTACAAGAAAAGAAATCATAAGAGAGAGGGAGGAAGGCACAAGTCTGGTGCTTGGAAAAGACTAAAGATTAGATTGTAGGAAAATAAAAATAGAAGCCATGTTTTAAGAATTGCATTACAGGTACTTCAGTTTTGTAAGAAAATGAGTCTGAAATAGCTAGCAGCTTCATTTTCGAAAGATCTCTGAATCGTGTGCAGTTACTTAAGTGAGTTGATCAGGGGACTGTCATGAGACAAGTGGAAAGAAAAAACCCAGTAACATTATTTTCTGTAGCAACAAATGAGAAAAATCAGTGGAAAGTGAAGTGTATCAAATGGCTGATGTCAGTCAAAAGACGACATGGCACAGAATTTCAGTATTCCAACCAGGCCCTAGGGATGTGGCATATCAGTATGTAAAAAAGGGGTCTCAAATTTATGAGGAAGGGCAAATAGACTATAGCAGATACATGGATAAAAATAATGTGAGGCAACAAGCAACAATAATCATAGCTCAAAACATTATATTTCTGAGTGACCAGATAAAAGAGAAGGTATAGTGTGGAAGGTATAGTTGCCCATTGTTTGGTACAGTCTCATTTCCAAATCATGTATAGTCTTTATATTTTCTAAAGACAAGAATTCAAAATATTAAAACCTGATAAATCAATACAAATAATAACAAAATACCACAAATGATAACAAAATCATTTTATTAACTACCTGTCATGTACACCTCTAGAATACTTTTCTCTCTACTTTTTTTCTGTATGGTCTTTGATTATGTCTCTATGTGACAAATAATTTTATAGTACAATCTCAAATAAGTAATTCAGATTTCCTCCAGTATGGGTTGATGTCAAGTTTTTTATTATTCATAATTTAGAAGAGCTTCTTTCAGCTTTAAAGCTCAGTATTGGTAATGCCATATGTAAATTTTAGGTTTGTTATCAAATTTGGGAAAGTGTCTTTATAGTTGCTTTCATATATAGGCAGTAAGATCTCAGGACTTTTCAAGTTTCCTTGAACAGTGACCCACCCTAAACAGTCTTTGCATTGATAACACCCATTAATCAGTTTGTGATCGAGGGCTTTATATATTCTCGTTGTGACACAAAGATCAGCACAGTGGGCAGTAGGAATATTCCCACAAGACATCCTGCACTGAAGCAGGTAGCAATAACCTAAAAATACACAAAAGTGAGAGCAAACCGTAAAAATATATACGAGTAAGCCTAAACTAATTGTATCTCCAACTCAGTTTCCCTTTAGCTATTGGATTACAGAAATGACAGTGGTTACTCCAGGGCTACCCAGCACTGGGGGAAATGTGACACAGGGAAAATAGGAATGGAAAGAGACAGTGGTCTGTTGTAATTAAATTATCTTATTTCGCAGATTTGCCAAAAATGCAAGATCATGTGAACGTATTGCTAGGATCCCTCCCAGGGCCTGGAAAGATGCCTAGGCAAGTGAGTTATTTAGAACCTAAGTGTCATTTGCTTCAAGATAATTCTGCCTCTGCATAGGACCTGTTGAGCATTCAGTGAAATAGGTTTTCTGACTCAAAGTCCAGTACACTGTTCTAGTATCTGGGACATAAAGTATATTCCCAGAAAGTTTGGACAAGGTTATATTCAAAAGCTGTTTTTAAAAGTGATTCATTGATGCATGGAGGGAGAGTTTAAGATTGAAAATAGAGAGTTGGCTTTGGGGAGAACCGTGAGGTTCACTGGTTACCCTTTAGAACCTGTTACCTTTCCTTTTGGGAGCTCTTCACCTTGCCTCCTTATGGGTGCCACATCCCAAACTGTCAAAAATCCTTCAGTGCTCCTCTTCCTTTGTCAAAATTTATTCTCAGTTGTCACACCCACCCCCCATCTCCCCCCACCCCCAACACACACACAAATCAGATAAACCAATTCACATCACACAAATAGCTGCTAAAAGCTTAATGAATTACCTACAGATGGGGGCCTGGAATGGTACTTACTAACTGCTAGGAGATAAGCCTTTAATTCAATATCTCCAAATCACTAATGGTAGCAATTCAGACATCACTGGTAGGCTACTAGAAAATTACATTTGGTTGGAAGAGAGCCAGGAACCCTTCAAGTCATTTCATGGAGATAGATAACTGCATTTTTGGTCAGATATTGCTAATATTAAAAATAAGGTAAAATAAACTTTGTTGGGACCCCAGTTTTCCCTTCAAGTTGCAATTCCTTCTCTGTCATTCCCTTACCATCAAACTTCAGAAAGAGTAGCCTACTTTCCTTGCCTTCATTTCTTCACTATATACTCACTCCTTAACCTCCTGCAATCTGACTTTTACTTGTATCATTCCATCAAAACTGTTCCCTCAGCAGTTGTTCTGCTTGTTCATCAAACTACTCAACCTATTGATTTTCAACATTATTGAGCATCTCTTCTAAACAGGGCCAGAATTAGGTTTGAGGCAAGGTGTCTAATGTACAAAATTTAAAGTCGCAGTCTGTCTGTCTGTCTCTCTCTCTCTCTCTCTCTCTCTCTCTCTCTCTCTCTCTCTCTCTCAGAGTCCTGTAAGTTCATGGTTGACTTGTGAACTTTCAGTGTATCTCCTTAAATTTGGCACCGTAGATGTCTCACTCCCCTCATACTAGCCCCAGCCCCGTTCTGAAATGTAACTGAGCTTCCCACCCTATTCAAAGCATGCCTACAACTGGCTGCATCATGCTCATGATGCAGGTGTTAATGGACTCCATGCTTTTTGCCTGCCCTGCATCTTGTCCTGCCCTCTTCTGATAGCAGCATCCCTAGGGAACTGCTCCTCTGCAGATTAGTGTATTCCTGGTGGGGCCAACAAACACAGTACCTTCTGAACCAACTCACAGCAGGGTATAACCACCAGCCAAGGCCAGTCCTTTCCAGAGAGTTCTAAATTAGAAGCAGAGGGGCAACTCTTTGTTTTACTGTTGGAATGACACTGAAGCTAGCTCCAGCCTTGTCTTTTCTGGTTTTGGTTACAGGAGCTATTTACTATCCTCCCATGTTTTCTTTCTTTATTTAAGCTACTTTAAATTTTCTGTCAATTGCAGACACAAGTGCTGAGGTATAACCTAGAATGTTCTTCCTTTTCCCTCACCTCATCTCTACAGGTACATAGACCCAACTTTCATGGCTCAACTCAAAGGCCATTTTCCTCCCACGGCCTTCCTTGATCTGTAGAATTTAACTAAGGTCTCCCTTCTCTGAACTTCTCTGGCATTTTATACATCTCTATTGGTTATCCAGCTTCATGTCTTATATCTCCTAAAGTACTACATGCTCTTCAAGGGCAAGATACATAATCTTTGTAATCCTATAAGTGAACATTGGATTTTTTTGACACAGCAGAAAATCAATAGATTTTTGCTGAATGAATGAATTAGATATATGAATGACTATGACTAAGGTAATCTAGAATCTCTGTTTCATTTCAGGAAATTTTAATCAGAATAATTTGAAGTTCTAAAAAATATTTTTTTCCAAAAGAAAAATAAAAGGAATGGCCCACTGATTGTTAGAGGATGATGAGTTTTTTTAAAAAAAACATTTTTTAAAAGATTTTATTTATTTATTTGTAGACAGAAGGGAAAGGAAGGAGGAAGAGAAGGAGAAAAACATCAATGTGTGGTTGCCTCTTGCGTGCCCCCTACTGAGGACCTGGCCTGCAGCCCATGCATGTGCCCTGACTGGGAATCGAACCAGCAACTCTTTGGTTCGCAGGCCCACACTCAATCCACTGAGCTACACCAGCCAGGGTGGATGGTGAATTTTAAAGGGTGCCAGAATTTTTTTTTGTTGTTGTTTTCAGATCCAAGCATTTTATTTTACTTTTTAATATATTTTATTGACTATGCTATTATAGTCTCAATTTTTACCCCTTTGCCTCCCTCCACCCAGTAATCCCATTCCTTCCAGCAACTCCCCTTTAGTTCATGTCCATGGGTCATGCATGTAAGTTCTTTGGCTGCTCCATTTCCTATACTGTTCTTAATATCTCCTTGTCTATTCTGTACCTACCAATTTGTACTTCTTAGCCCCTGTACGTTTTCCCCCAGTCTCCCCTTTCCCTCTGTCAACTGATAACCCTCCAAATGATCTCCATATTTACAATTCTGTTTCCGTTCTGCTTGCTTGCTTTCTCTGTTTTTTAGATTCAATTGTCAATAGTTGTGAATTTATTACCATTTTAATGGTCATAGTTTTAATCTTCTTTTTCTTAAATAACTCCCTTTAACATTTCATATAATGGCATGGTGATGATGAACTCCTTTAGCTTTACCTTTGTCTTGGAAGCACTTTATCTGCCCTTCCATTCTAAATAATAGCTTGGCTGGATAGAATAACATAGGTTGTAGGTCCTTGCTTTTCATCACTTTAAGTACTTCTTGCCAGTCCCTTCTAGCCTGCAGAGTTTCTTTCAAGAAATCAACTGACAGTCTTATGGAAACTCCTTTATAGGTAACTCTCTGCCTTTCTCTTGCTGCTTATATGATTCTCTATCTTTAACCTTTGGTATTTTAATTATGATGTGTCTTGTTGTGGTCCTCTTTGGGTCCATCTTGTTTAGCACTCTCTGTGCTTCCTAGACTTAGATGTCTGTTTCCTTCACCAAATTAGGGAAGTTTTCTTTCATTTTTTTTGGCAATAAGTTTTCAATTTCTTGCTCTTTTTCTTCTCTTTCTGACACCCCTATGATTTAAATGTTGGTACATTTGAAGTTGTCCCAGAGGTTCCTTAGCCTACCCTTGTTTTCTTGGATTCTTTTTTCTTCTCGCTGTTCTGATTGAATTTTTTTTTCTTCCTTATGTTCCAAATCATTGATTTGATTCTGGACTTCATCCCCTTCACTGTTGGTTCCCTGTAACTTTTTCTTTATTTCACTTAGTGTAACCTTCATTTCTACCTGTTTTTTTTTTTTATGCTGTTGAAGTACCCAGTGAGTTCCTTGAACATCCTTATAACCAGTGTTTTGAATGCTGTATCTTATAGATTGCTTATCTCCATTTTATTTAGTTCTTTTTCTGGAGTTTTGATCTCTTCTTTCATTTGGGCCATATTTCTTTGTCTCTTCATTTTGGCAGCCTCCCTGTATTTGTTTCTATTTACTAGGTAGAGCTGCTTTGACTCCCTTTCTTAGTAGTGTGGCCTATTGTAGAAAAGTATACCTGTAAGTTGGATGGGGCGGAGCCTTAGGTAGTCATGGGGCAGGACAACTGGTAAGAATCAGATAGATGGAATCTCAGATATGGTGTCTGCTCTGTAGCCCTGTGTAGGGGAGGGCTCAGAAAGGGGATAATGCTGCTGCCCGGCCTCGGAAGTTTTGTTTGGGAGGAAGCTGTCCCTTGGCACTCACCCTGATTCCAGACACTTCAATTTCTCTCCATATGCCATTGGTGCCCTTCCAGCTGCTGTCCAGATGCTGAAGCCCAGAGGGAATAAGTCTGCTTACGTCCTAAGTCCGTTGTGGGCCCTTTAAGATGAGACTACTGAGAATCCCTCAGTTTCTTCCACCGCCCCAACCCACACTGGTTTTTACAGCCACAAATTATGGGGGCTTATCTTCGTGGCACTGGAACCGTGGGCTGAGTGATCTGGTGTGGGTTTGGGATCCCTTATTCCCAAGGTATCCCTCCCTATTTTTACTCACCACATGTGGATATGGGACCACCCTTCCATGTTTCCTCATCTCTGTGACTCCATGCCTCTCCATGCATCTCCACATCTCTTGTCCCTCCTACACATCTGTGGCTTCTTTAATTCCTTGTTTGTCAGACTTCCATACAACTCGATTTTTTGATTCTGGATGACCTTTGTTTTGTAGTCTAGTTGTAATTTTTGGCTAAGGTTTTGCTAGGAGGTAAGCTATGTTTACCTATGCATCCATCTTGACTGGAAGTCCCAGAGGTTTTTTTAAAGGTAGGAAAAATGAGACCCTGTATACTCTGGAGTGATATACAAGGAATTTGTATAAATGGTGGTTTCAAGTTTGGTGGAGCAACTGAGCATTTGGGAGATAATGGTGAAAGGAAGATTTTTCACTGTATACTTTGCATATTTTGATTTTATAACCAGGTTAAGCCTGTTCAAAAGTTGAATTAAAACTAAATGAATAAAATAATAAGTAAATACAGTGGTTTTGTTGTAGAGATCATTCACCTACAAGATAAAAAAGAAAAACCTACTCTCCTAATGCAATCTACATGCAGTGATAGTACCATGCTCTGGTTTAAAGTGTGATAACCTCAATAATTTATATAGAAATGAAGATTATGCATTCTGCAAAATTCTGTCAGATGTCTCAACAATTGGAGCAAACAGCCCTGATGGCAATAATGATGTTAATGTTGAAGCTAAGTGCAAAGGGTTCAAATAAAATTATTTCATATAGGAAAATAAAGAGTAACAGACAACTCAGAATTCATCTACAAATTAGGGGGGTTTCCAATTTTTAAAAAAGCATAGTTTTTTTCTTAGAAGTTATTGAAATTTACTTAAAAAAAAAAATCCTGACCTGAGGACATTTTTTTCTTGCCTTTTTTAGAGGAAGGGGGAAGGGGGAGAAAGAAAGAAGGAGGGGGAGAGAGAGAATCAATGTGAGAGAAACATCGAATTGCTGCCTTCTTGTACATGCCCTTACTGGGGATCAAACTGCAACTTGGGTATGTGCCCTGACTGGGAATCGAACCTGTGACCTTTCAGTCTATGGGACAATTCTCCTAACAACTAAACCACATCAGCCAGGGCTTGAAATTTGTGTTTTAATATTGGTAAATTTTGTTGGAAGTAAATTATAGCTCTGTAAAGCTGATTTTAAAAAATGTAAAATGTTAGATTGAAAGAGACCTTAGAGATTTTGTCTAGTCATCCCCAATCTTTTCACCCAAGGACACCTTTTATTTTGTTTTCAATTACAGACTCCTATATCTAGAAAGAAAGATTTTATGACCTAAATGAAATCATATAAACCACTGTAATGAATAACACTAATTAGCAACAGAATTAAGTAGGTTTACAGACCAAAAAAGTCTTAACCTCATTCTGCTAGTTTAAAAGTTGGAAGTCAAGTCTTTTAACACATAATCTACTTAGACACTAATTTATAATGAACTAAAATAATACTCCTATTACCTAAAGGAAGCAGCCTGGTATTTGATTGAGGATATCTTACCTAGTAAATTTATAATAACTTATCTAAATCAGAAATCCCATTCTTTTAGTTAAGAAATACTTTCACCGTCAACATACCAATGGTGTACCTAATTGGTCAGAAATCCATTCACTGATTTAATTATCCTACAATCACCCATTCATTCATTCAATATGTTTTGAGCACATAACAAGTGCAAGGCATTTTTAGCTTTCTACCCACAGTAAAAATCTCTTCACCTTTTAACAGTTTAAGTAATTATTAGTAAACAACTGTCCAATAGATATTAAAAAGAAACATAACCATGTTAAATGAGTTCAGATTTCTAAACTCTGATGAATTACATTCTCAGACCAGAAGGAACTTGCTGAGATGGTCTCTGAGTCACAACCAAGAATTTTAGAATGAATGGACAAGGGGAGGGATGCCAGAATGCTGGAATGGGAAAATAATCTCCCTAGTTCAGACACAGAAAAAAGGGGCAGATTTTTAAAACCTTAGATTAAGCTATAGTTCTATGACTGCAAGGAAGGCCACAGTGCTGTGCCACAAGTCACTACCTAAGTCAACATTTTTATTCTAGACTTGGATAACAGTTAAAATGAAAAAAAAAAAAGTTGTGTTTTGAAATGAACAGAATTATAACTCAAAAGGATAATTAATATGATGGATGATAGAAACAAAATTCAAAATACTCTAACTAGTCTGAAATACTGGGCCAAAACCAGCAAGATAAACTTTAATAGGTCTTCTCCAAATTTCCAGGCTTTAACAACCTGTAAATACAAAGTAAGGTTACAGGTCACACTTCCACTAAATACAAAAATTACAATGGACCCTGCTGGCTTGACTGAAGGAAACTATCTAGAAGTTTCCCAGACTGTGCTATAAGTGTGCTTATGTTTTTCTGCTATTACCATCTTGTCATGATATTAAACTCCTACTGCGTGAGACTGCCACACCACCAAGCATAGCTATCTCTGCCTATGATCTGTTCTTTCTTTTTTACCTTCATCCATGTGGAGTAAACTCCATTAAAGTCTCTGAAGTATAGCTAATGTGAAGCTACAACTTCTGAATACAAATTTTACTTAAGGGTTAGAGGATAATAGAATGGAAGTACAAAGCAGGAAATACAACTGCTACTAGAAGTGACCAGAGCCCACAGACTAAGCACTTGCCCAGTCCTTTGTAGGACTCCTGGCCTGGCTCTACTTCCCAGGACCATCCATTCACTGAAAGTGCTTTGATATCTTTAACCCTAAGAGTTAAGCTGTACTTTCCCCAAGGTCCAGAGAGAGAAATAACAAATTCACCTTACCCTACCTCTCAGTCTGATCATCACAGTTAAAGTAGCTGGAAAGTATAGTCCTCCATAGCATTCGACTGTGCTACCTAGTGAGATGTGAGCTGGACAGAAACTGAGCCAGGAGGTGTCAGGGTCAGCAGTACAGTGAATAAAAGAGTAATCTCCAGTGTTGGGATCCATGAGTCCCAGCCAGATAAGACAGTGGCAAAGGTCACTAGGAGACACCAATAGGCAAAGGAAAAAAATCCATAGTTCAGAGGGAAACATGGGGCACAATTAAAGCACAAGGAAAGGTTCATTAACTATTTCTCAGGACCATTTGTGTTTGGGGATTGGCCCTCCAAGGCCAAAGTCAGAGAAAGAAACAGTATAGGAGTACTTCATATGCAAAAGGCTGTCCACCAAGATAGCAGTGCAGGACCCCAGTGCAAAGCCAATGAAATGAATCAAGGCTTCTTAGAGAAGTGGCTGATTCCAGGACTGGGGCAGGGTAAACCTAGATAATCTTGTGGTACCAGAAAACAAGGAAGTTCTCAAAAGAGGATGAGGCAAGTCAAATGAATGCAGAAGCCAAATCTGAAGGAGCTTGCATGGCCAAATTTGGAACAGTTTGAGCGATTAAATAACTAATGACAGTATTGGATTGTAATCCATAAAATAAATTAAATATCCATGAGTCCATACTAGTATAAACAACTGAATGAATGAATGAGGAAGAAAAGGTAGCTCTTCCTTATAGAAGAATTTAATAAGTGTAGAGAATAAGAAATACAAAGTCACTATTAGAGAAATGATGCAGTAATAATTGTTGCAGACAAAATTCACCTATGGATGCAAAAATCAGTGGGCTATAGTTTAAGGGCAAAATAAGGATATTAGCCTACTCTCAAACTACCCAAAGATAGTTATCAATTGCAAAAGAAAAAGTAGTATCTTTACAGTGAAGAAACCTGACATGACAAACTTACCCAAGTGATCAAGATTAACACTACCAATAATAAGACATAACAACATCAGGTACCTCTGTTATGATGTCCTGAGAAGGACACAAGATGACTTGTATAGTATTCCTGCCAAAAATGCATAATCCCATTCTGAGAATATATTAGACAAACCCATTCTACAAACTAATTAGTATTCTTCAAAAGTGTCAAGTTTATAAAAGACAAGAAAAGACTAAAGAATGTTGCAGATCTTCAGAGACTAAAGAAACACACAACTAAATGCAATGTGCCATCCTAGATCGGATCCTGTAACAGGAGAAAAAAAGGACATTGGAGAAACACTGGTGAACTTTCAATAGGTTCATAATTTAGATAATAGTAATGTATAGATGTTAATTTCTGGATTTTCCATTGTACACTGGTTATGTAAATAATTGACATTAGGAGAACCTGGGTGAAACATACATATATATATATAAAATCTGTATTACTTTTGCAGATTTTCTATATCTAAAATTATTACAAAATAAAAAGTGAAAAATGTATCATCACCTCTTCTGGAGTCAATATATTCTTTGTGTTAGGGAAACTCAGCATGTTCGTGCTTCCAGGTAGGCGTGTCCAATAGACATGTGCATATTCATTTGTTAAATCAAACTGCCCAAAACAAGAAAAGTAATTTTGCTTAATTTTAATTCACCTAAATGAAAAACATTAAATTGATTTCCTCTTTCCCTTCTCTTCCCCTCATAAAAAAAAAAAAAGAGGGACATCAAAGAACATCCTGTGTTAGGGTTACCAGATTGCTTTAGCTGAGTCACCATGAATCACCATAGGCATATTGTTTTTAATGTGTACCTGCTTGTTAATGTGGCATTCCCTAATCAATATTTTTCAGAACCCTCTAAAAGGTACTGTTTCTTACTTTTGAGCCTCTGCCACAAGACATAACACGTTGTTGCCTGTGAATGACTTCTTAAACTTGAATGAATGCAATTGTCTTCTGCCTAGATTCTTTGCTCTTCTCGCTCTAAAAATTGCAATAAGTGGCTACCCACAAAAACCATGGAACTTTCTCCAGCTGTAACACCTTGCATGATTGCCTGTCCATACATCCTTCTTTTATACCTAGGACCTTTTGATCAGGACTGGTGACCTTACTCCCTCTACTCCCTTAAGCTCTAAAACTTCTACCCACTCCAGGATGAGATCTGAAGAGCTCTAGCTCAGCACTAAGGGAACTGTCATTAAACTAGCCTGTTTTCCATCTCATACCTCAGATTTCGTATATAGAGTTCAACTGTGCTTCTAAAACAAAACTGTTGCCTTTTTCCTGGTTCTAGTACCTTACAGACCTATCTTGATAATTTGCCCGCACTCCCAGTTTCTGTACTTGACTTTGATCTTTACCTCACTCATTCCAGTGTCTATTGTCATCCCCCATCTTCACCCACATCACTTGAATACTGTCCCTAAACCCCAGTCCTGGAGCTGGAGCCCTCTTACTGGTTACCAGTTCTGATGCTGAGAACCTAGAAGCCATGCTCTGCTCACCTGAACTTCTTCCCACTGCCTATCAAGGTGTTCTCTTCAGTCTTGCCTTGTGAGTGTATCATCCCACCGCAGACCAGGGTCCCAGCCCTAGCCCTACATCCTTCTCTTCTTCACATTATATCATGTGTTAAGGAGAACAATATATTTCAGATGTATCACTTTTTATTATTTCTCAAAATTATGTTCAAGGGAAGTGTTCTCCCTCTACACAAGGGCATTTAACAAATCACAGAACAGTACTGCCCAAAAGAGCATCAAAATGTGTACGACAGTACTCCAAATGAAGAATAATTCAAATAAGTCTAACAGCTTCAAAATTCAGCCTCACATAGGTAACTGTCTTCAGTTTTCTGCTGACCAAACACTGTAAAATTATACACAATTTACAAATGTCTTCTAGACTACTGCTATTCAAGGGTGATCTCTACAGCTTACTAGAAATATAGAATCCCAGGCCCCACCTCAATCCTAGTGAATTGGAAACTACTTTCTCAAAACCTCCAGATTTGAAAATTACTTTTCTAGAACTGTTAGAATTCTTAACTATTTGTGTTTTCCTCAACAGCTTTGAAAAACATGTAACTACTTTCATCTTTGCACTATTCCAATTTGAAGTATCATCCCTCTCCCACAGTGTGGATCTGCTAGAGCTACTAATCAGTGGCCCCACATCACCACCAGGGTGGGGGGGGGCAGGCCTGCGAGGTAGGCTGAGCTCCCTGGAAACAGCGACTGGTCTGAGTGTCCAGTTTGGCAAATAATTAAACCCAGAATGATCAATATTTATGAAATTTTCCAAATTGGAGGCCAGGGAATAGTTTTCTCTCTTCTTTTGAGCTGAAGCTGTGGGGCAATGACACCTACTTTGTCAGAAACAATATTTCTGCCTTAATGAAACATGCCACATACAGGGTAATAATATGGGCATAATAATTTGTAATTTTAATTTGGACATTTCACCTAAAACACCATATGGTGTGCTTGAGTATGATACTGTTTTGTTACGAAATTACATGCTTATTATTTTTTAATAAAAAAGGGGTGTTATTTGTGCTAGGCCCTGTATAGTGATAATGGACAGATAAGAATCATGAAAGCATTGCTTGAGATCCTGAATGCCCAAGGTCTGATGTTCCTCAGACTTGCCAGTTATATGAACAGATAAACATCTTTTTCATTTAAACTAGTTTGAACTGGGCTTCTTATCTTACATTTGCACCTAGGCTTCTTACTAATATACAGTTGATATATTGGAAGATTGCTACAATAGTTCCTCTTCTTTTTTTAGTCTAATCAGTTTATTTTTCTTAACATTTTTACTGACAAACATTTGGGGGTTTTGGAAGGCTACTACCAAATCTCCAAACTCCTGGCTGTTTTTCCTGATAGTCTGTTTATTCTACCTCCCTTGGGAACCCCCCCTGAAGCTCCTAAGAACTTTCTAGAGAGCCACTTTTTCTTATCAAAGCTGATATGTATGTTTTTTTTTCTCCTTGATTGGTGATGTTTCTGAATATTTATCAAGTCTTACATGTGAATATGTAGTGGAAAGAACAATAGGCTGTCCTATTTATGAGTGGATTTAGAGAACACTTAATGGAAGCTCCCTGCATTAATCTACAAGAAGAGCCACTGGACACATTGTAATAATGATGAAGGAACTGAATGGTTGCAGCGCTTTGCTTTTGAAAATGTTGAGAGCATCACAGCCATTTTAAAAGGCTGCTTCAGCTCAGATTATTTGGTAAAGCTGAAGCAAAGGAGTAGAAACATTTGCTTCAGAGAACCAATTCTAACTAGTTACACAGCAAATGGGAACCATTACATTTATCCACTTAGCCTTAGAATTTAGAGAGAATAATTGGGTATATAGTGAAGCAGAAAAAGATAACCTAAAATCATTTTTTAAAGTCTTAAAGGGATGTGGCCATTATAACATGGTGAAACTCTTTTTCACTTGGTCTAATAACCACTTCTCCATAACACTGGAGTTAAGCTAATGTTAGAGAAAAGACCCCTTCAGAAACACTTCCAAACCATCATGAGAATTTCAGACAGTCCTGCTGCATTCAACATAATGGATTTATGTAAACTAATTAGCATTATTCTATTTCATTGTCATAGAATCTTCCTTAATTACATTTCACAGTTGTGTCTTGTTACAAAAAAAAATTTTTTTTTAAACAAACCATGCTAGTCTAGGTCAGGCCAATGATCCATCTACTCCAGTGGTTTTCTATTTTTCTAACTTTTTAAAAAAAATTTTAAAGAGATTTAGTTAATTTATTTATTTTTAGAGAGAGGGGAAGGGAAGTTGAAAGAGAGGGAGAGAAACATCAATGTGTGGTTGCCTCTCATATGGCCCCCACTGGGGACCTGGCCCACAACCCAGGCATGTGCCCTAGATTGAAGATTGATCCAGTAACCCTTTGGTTTGCAGACCTGTGCTCAATCCACTGAGCTACACCAGGCAGGTCTTTTTTTGTAACTCTTTAACCTGTTTAGGTGGAGAAAATACCAGGAAGTTCTCCTACTCTACATGTTCCCCCATATTAGGAAAAAAAAATAACTTGATAATAATGAAGTATCAACCACACATAAATTCACAAGAAAAAATAGCAGCAATTCTATAAATGTTTTCATAAATACACCAATAGGGGCAATTTAAAACCACAACCAATTCAAGATAACACTGGTGATGTACTGTGATAATAAAACATCTTTCAGAAAAACTGGAAGAATTCTAACTGTGTGTGCTTTGCAGCATCTTAACCAACCTTCTCACTAGGCTATAGTGTCTTATATATTGGGTTTGTTTGTTTTTCTTCTGTAAGATGGCTCTATCTAGTAGGCCTTAGTTGTCTTTAACTTCATTTAAAACAATTTTGTTAGATTGTGACAGTTGTCATGTCAGCATGCATTTAAAAAAACATATCAAAATTGGTCAAGTTTTGTTTAGCCATTTTAATATTGAAGATGGAAGGAAATATACAACACCTTTGGCATATTATGCTTGATTATTCAAGAAAGATAAAAACATAACTGAAATACAAAAAAAATTGTGCAGTGTATGGAGAAGGTTCAGTGACTGATCAAACATGTAGAAGGTGTTTTGCAAAGTTTCATGCTGGAGATTTCTCACTGGATGATGCTCTATGGTCAGGTAGACCAGTTGAAGGTGATAGCAATCAAATTGAGACATTAATTGAGAATAATCAACAATCAATGGTATACCATGGGGAGAGAGCTGACATATTCAAAATATCCAAATCAATAACAAAGTTATTGGTGATAATGAAAAATGTGTCTTTTATTTTATGGAAAAAGCTAAATGGGCCTTTTGGCCACCTCAATACATGTGTTATCCAGTACAGTGGCCGTGGACACATGTAGCTATTTAGTACTTGAAATATACAAATTTTGCCTGAGCTGTGCTGTAAGTTTACAATATACAACTGCATTTTTGAGAACTTAGTAGTAAAGAAAGAATTAAAATATCTCATTAATAACTGTTCATGTTAAGTACACATTGAAATGATAATGTTTTGGATATATTGTGTTAAAATGAAAAATACTAAAATTACTTTTACCTGTTTCTCATTACTTTTTTAAATGTGATGCCTAGGAAGATGTAAATTACATATTTGGTTTACATCAGTGATTTTCAACATTTTTCATCTCATGGTACACATAAACTAATTACTAAAATTCTGCAGCACACCAAAAAATACACTGTCAATCTGACAAAAAAATAGGTATAATTTTGATTCATTCACATTGGATGGCTATTGTTGTGTTGGCTGTTGTTGTTTTTTTTATCTGACAATCTAAGGGAACAGGTCAGTGCCCCTGACTAAGTAGTCAGGTGGTGCATGTTTTAAAATTTCTCACAGCACACCAGTGTGTGCTATAGCATACTGGTTGAAAATCTCCAGTTTACATCATATTTCTATGGGACAGTACTGTTTTATACTAAGGTTAGGGATTGGGAGCAGAGTCTGGAATCACTTTGAAACCAAGTTGTATGATGTTAAGCAGATTACTCATTTTGGGGGGCTTCAGCTTCATCATCTGTAAAATGGAGTTAATAACACAAGTCTTATGTTATTGTAAAGATTAAAAGAGTGTTTATATGTGCATAGAACAATGCCTAGTTGTAGGGTAAACGGAGGCAATCTGGCTTCCTCACTCAGGTGCCTGAGTAACTAAGGGAAGCAGTTTACCATAACCTTGAGAATGGACCTAATAAGCAGTATTCTCATATTCTTGAGACTGGGTCTGATAAACTATTCCCATAGCCTTGAGTGGGCTCGCATGAGTAGTATGAAGCTCTGTTGCATAGTATCTGTTGGCACCCTGCTGGCTTTGTCTGTTCTCGTATTATTAAGGGGCTAGGGGCTCCCTGCTGGGTACCGTGCTGGGGGACAGGTGACATGCAGAGACATGCAAGGGGACACACATGCTGCAAGCATGGGCTTGCCTACCCATGAATAAAGGCATGTCAAGCATCCCTACAGCTCCATGAATATTCTTCTGTCTGCCCGAATCTAGAGTGAACTTGTCCAGCCTTCAATGGTAGCAACACATGAGTACACACTAGCAGTCAACATGTTTTCATCTCTATCTGTATCTCTATTTACAGCTCTCTATTATATACTAATTTTTGTTTATGGACTCCAAATTTTAGTATCACTTAATTTTAGTGATTCAGTGGGTATATTAGTCTTCTCAGACTGCCATAACAAAGTACCACAGACCACATGGCTTAAACAACAGTAATTTATTTTCTCACAGTTCTGGAGAATGGCAGTCCAAAATCAAGGTGCTATCAGGGTTGGTTTGGTTTCTGGTGTGGACTCTCTTCAGGTTGCAGACAGTGCCATCTGGATGTGTCCTCACATAGTAGTCTGTTGTTTCTTTCTCTTCTTAAAAAGACACCAGTCCTATGGGGTTGGGCTCCCACCCTTATGACCTCATTGAACCTTAATTACTTCCTTAAAGTCCCTATCTCCAATTGTAGCCACAATGGGGGTTAGGGTTTCAACATGAAACTGGGGGTGGGAACACAAGTCAGTTAATAACAGCAGGTTATGTATAAATAGTCCCTTAGTCATGTATCAAACTGAAAGCCAATGGACTCATAATTTTGAATCCATTCACACTCCACCAAGAGGAGCAGGTGGCTACCAATCAGCAAAAAAATACTAATTTTAATCAATAGATCTGACCATGACCCAAGGTATTTGGTTCCCCCTGACATCAACCTCAAAATACTTCTGTGCATCTCTAAAGCAGCCCAAGTTTTTGAATTTGGTATGAATTGAGTAACCCTGAATTTAATACAACTCTTAGTCTATATCATTTCTTGGAGTACTGACTTTAATTACTGCCTATTGGAAAAAGCTGTATTTCTTACTTGTTTTAAAATTGCTTTATTAAATACTGATGTGTGCCCCATTTTCGAATTTTGGAATTTGACAGAAATATTCTTTTTTTCCCTTAAACACAGGGCCTCTTGTTTGAGTATATTTTTTCTCAGACTGTATTCCCACACCCAACAGCTGCACTATTAATCTGTGTTCATGCAGTAATTCTCTTAATCATCTTATAATCTTCAGTCTTTTGTAATTCTTTATTTCAGCTTCACCATCCCAGATTCAAACAGATAGGAATTTGAACATAGAATAACATTTTGTTTTATTTCTAATTTTGAGTATGAGGAAATGCTACTATTTTTCACCTCTGTATTCATAATTTATGTATCTTGCCATGTATAATGCATACTTTTTGCCCAAATTTTTGAGGGAAGAATAAGGATGCACATTATACATGGGTAGAACCTGAAATACTTTGCATTTGTTCTTATGTTTTGTAATTATTCATTACATAAAATTTCTTGTGCCATAATATGTTCAAAAATAATGCTAAAATTCCTTTATAATACAAAAAACAAGTATCTAAATATAAATAAATAAATAATTGGATTAAACATTTAAAACAAGTTTTTTTCCATGAAAGTCTGGGCCAAAAACGTGGGTATGCATTATACACAGAAAAATATTTCTTTTTACTTTTCTCTGCTTGGTTTTTTGGCTGAGATATCATATTAGGTCATAACCTTCAGGAAATAATTCAGATGCATTCCTAAATCCTATTCCTATGTTAGAAATCATAGTTTTATATTCCTTAGTCATAAGCATTATTCCCAAATTTCAAGTTTTATCTTGCTTGACCCATCTGCCCACATGCTCATTATATGTTCTTGCAGTTTATCAACATTAGTGCAGAGTTACACTATCTAATGAGACTAAACGCCATGTATAAACTTCAAATTTTTCTATGTACCTCCTTTTCTAAATTATTTTAAAATGTTAAATTAATTTGAACACATTTCATTTCCATTTCTCTATTCAACGAAATGACAGTAAGTTTAATTGGATAAATACTCACTAAATAACAATATGCAAAGCATTAAATAGGAATAAAGGTTAATAGACCATGGTCTCTTCTTTCCCTTCCAGTCTAGAGAAGGCAGCCATGTAAACGATTAGTTTTAACAAACAGAGTAACATGCTACCTATCACATTCATGTGTTGGATTGAATATTTGTGTCTCACAAAATCCATATGTTGAAGTCCTAAGCCTCAGTGTGATGCTGTTTGGAGGTATGATGATATTTGGGGCCTTTGGGGGGTACTTAGGTCTTCATAATGGAGCCCCTCAGGAATGGGGTTAGTGCCCTATGAGAAGAGACATGAGAAAGTTGATCTCTCTCTGGGCCAAATGGAGATACAGTGAGAAGGTAGCCATCTGTAGGCCAGGAAACAAGCTCTTACCAGATACTGGATTTCCAGTACCTCGATCTTAGACTGCCCAGCCTTCACAACTGGGAGAAATAAACATTTGTGGCTTAATCCATCAAGTCTACAGTATTTTTGTCATAGCACCCTGTGCTGACATTGAAATTTTTGAAAGGAAGAAATATGGCTTCTAACCAGGTAGACTGAGTAAACTTCTACAAAGTGAGAGTGAGACATTTGAGCTGAGGCTGGAAGAGCAGCCTGAGCACCAAGTCCACACAGAGTTGGGGAGAACCGAAGTGTCTCAGAGAGTGGTACCGGAACCCTGACCACACCATGCCTAGAAACCGCCCTAGCCATGGACTCCTGTCTGGTGAGATTATGAATGTTATCGTTTCAACCAGTTTGAGGTGGTTTTTCTATTAATTGCACTCTAATTGGTATAACCTCTTTAAATCTCTCAACCTATATTTGTAATTGTCAGCTAGGCATCTCCAAATAGATGTTCCAATAACACTTTGTGTTAGTAAGGCGTTGTCTAACAAGTAGATGCCAAAACAGGATTAGGGAAATACTGATGAGGGAAAACAGAGGAAGCTGGTGAACTTGGGAAAGCCATCTGACTAGTTCACATATTTATGAAGAAGGAAGGTAGGTAGAGTGGAAGAGCCTTTGGTTGCAAGGCAGCTCTAAGAAATTATGGCAAAGCTGATGGACAGTCCTCAAGCCAATACTGCTGATTAAAGGAGTGATATTCTAAATCTACCTTGAGGGGTGGGGCTGGTCAGTATTCTTCCCCAGTCACTGGCCAGGAATAGCCCATGGAGGTTTGACCTGAGTCTAATTGACCTAGTAGATTTCAAAGTGCAGAAGCATCTGGAGCTCTTGGTCTCACTACCCCTACTCAGCTCAGCAGCTTCTTTGAGGTGCATTTTCCTGACCTCCACCACCTCAACTTCTCTACACCCAGACTGAATTCATCTCACCCTACTCCCAAACCACCTCCTCCTCCTGTATTTCCTACCTTCCTAGTCATTCAAAACAGAAATTATGTAATCATCCTTGAGCTTTTCCCTCGTCTTCATCCCTCTCAGCCAATAATACCTCCAATTTTAATGATTCAACCTCAAAGCACCTTTGCAACAACCTTGCCATCACTTGCCTAACTCATGGTTTCATCTCTTGCCTGTGTTGTTGCATAGCCTAAGCAGAACTCAATTCTGACTCCCAATCCAGCATTCTTTTTACTGCATCAAACTACTTTGACAAGTTTATACTTGGGAAGACCATCTAATTCATTCCTGTTTAGCCTTTGACCCACCCTAATGTATCTGAGGGATTCTGAAGTGCCACTCTCCACCCCAGATGGGAATTTACTGATAATTTTTAAAAGTCATTGTAGAGGGTTAAGGGAGCCATCCTCTGTTCAGGGTACACCATTATCATCAGTCCGTGCAAGGTCATCTCTGGTTTTGGGGTGTCCTACCTTTTGGCATCTCTGCGCCACACTGGAAGAAGAAGAGTTGTCTTGGGTCACACATTAAATACATTGCGACAAGTAATCACAAAAAAAAATCTCAATGTTTTAAGTAAATTTACAATTTTGTGTTGGGCCACATTCACAGCCATCCTGAGCTGCATGTGGCCCGCGGGCCTCAGGTTGGACAGCCCTGAATAAGACCATTTATTCCCATTCCTCACTCCCATTCCCCTCCCTGCCAACACGTAACAATTCTAATGTGTTTGACGTGTATCTTTATAGTTACAAGTGGTGGAATTTTCTTTAGAAAGTTGAAGCTTTAATCAGTAATTATTAATAAAGCATAAAAGCAGTTAATTTTTTCTATATGTGGTATGAGGGATAATATGTATATGCAACTTTCAAAATCAATTATTAAAGCAAAATATATTTTGAAAGTATTTCCAAATGAGAACAAATTATAAGAGGACAAGAGTGGATCTTAAGTGCCACAAACCTGGTGTTCCTTTGTGGAATCCCTTGGCTCTGAAGATGAGTGTCCATCACTGAGAAGCAGCAGAATGGCCTCCAGGGATTTGACAGTTGCTTATCATCTCATCACCCCCTTATCACAGACCACAGCTGGAATTGGGGGGACCTTCTCACTCCTTTGTCATTATATCTTCATAAAGCTCATTGCATGCAGGTTCAGGTCTCCAGCTTTGATTCTCAACCATTTGACTTCAGCTACCTCCTGGTCCCTCCCCTCTGAAAGAATGCCCCAGACATTGCAGCTTTTGGTTTGAAACTCTCCTCCAAGAGAGTCTGGATACGACATTGTCATCTACCTTCACAAAGTGGGCAAGGTGGTGTCCTCTGGCACCATCCGTCTCTTTAGCATCTTCTCAGTCATCATGATCAACCTCAGGACCTCCAGATAGAAAGAGCTTGAAATAAAAACTCGCAGTATATTAACTTCTCCATATCCCTGTGCTGGATCTTGCATATACTTTAAAAAAAATTTTTAATTAATAGACTTTATTTCTTAGAGCCATTGTAGTTTATACTAACTGGAAAATCTCAGAAGTAAACAAATTTGTAAATTTTAAATTGCACACCATACCGAGTATTGTGATGAAATAGTGAGCCATCCTGCTCTGTCCTGCCCAGGACGTGAATCATCCCTTTGTCCAGCAGATCAACACTGTATCTACCTGTGAGTTACTTAGTCGACATCTTAGTTGTCAGTTATCAGAGAGAGGGCGAGACCACATTCACGGAACTTTTATTATAGTATATTGTTCTATTGTATTATTATTGTTGTTAACCTTTTACTTGCCTAATTTATAAATTAAATATTATCATAAGAATGTGTAGGAAAAAACCATAGTACATATAGGGTTCGGTACTATGCAAAGCTTCAGGTACTACTAGGGGTTTGGAACACCTCCCTCCCTCCCTCCATCCCTCCCTCCCTCTCTCCCTCCCTCCCATAGGGTGTACTACTGTGCATGCTACAATATGGATGAATCTTGAAAACATTATACTAAGTAAAATGAACCAGACACAAGATACAAATATTATATTATTTCATTTATATGAAGCATCTAGAATAATCAAGTTCATGGCTACAGAAGGTCTAATAGTGGTTACCAGAGGTTGAGGGGAGGGATCTGGGGAGTTATTGTTTGATTGACACAGGATTTCAGTTTGGGGTACAGAACAAATTCTTGAGGTGGTGAGTGGTGATGGTTGCATGACAATGTGAGCAATGCCACTGAATTGCACATCAAAATAGTTTAAATGGTAACCGTTATGTTACACATATTTTACCATAATATTAAAAATTCTATGCCTGCAAATTCTAGAGACTGTGTGGTATAGTAGGAAGAGGCAGAGTTTAGAGATTTAGAGGTCATTGGGAATTCCAGTTCTGACATTTGTAGACTGTGTGACCTGGGGAAAGTCATTTAGCTTCTCCAAGTAAAGTTTCTCATCTCTAAAATGGGACAATAATCCCTACCTTGCATGGTTGTTCTCAGATTTAGGGATAACATATGTAAAGCATCTAGCATCATATCTGATATTGAGTGGGTGATCATTTAATGACACTTTTATGAGCTGAAAAAATACACATTTCAATTCAGAAGGTTGACATATGCAAAAACAAATTTACTTTTTAAAATTTGAAGTTATATACATAAGTTATTTAGATTACTTTTACCAATGACTATTTGCTAAAGAGTAACTATTTAATATCAAAATACCTTATTCCAAATTTTAGCTTCACCATCATCTCTTATTTCTAATTGGGCCATAAATAATAGCAGTAAAACGCTGCCTCCCTGTGGGTCTGAATCTCTGAGCTCCAAGAGCTAAAGGATTATGCTAATATTCTTCATCTCCCCTTGGGTTTCAGCTTCCTAATATTTTCATTAAACATTTAATTACTTTGCCATTAAGTGACTCTCTGTTCCATGCTCAATTCAAAGGTAAACAGGTGGAAAGATTTAATGTAACTCACAGTAAAATATCTAGGGTTGGAATTAATCCCTAAATTACCTGTACATAGACAAATTTAGGAAGACACGCTAAGGAGAGAGCAATTGCTTGTGTGCTGTTTTGTAAGGGAACAAGAAGGCTGAAGGCAGCAAAACTGTTCTGCTCACAGGAGGCCCCCAGTGAATTAAGGTTAAAAGGATTTGCCCTTGCAGGACCCCAGGTCTCTAACTGAGACCTTCCATTCCTGTAATCCAGAAAGATTGGGACCAGACGCTGCTAGATTATTGTCCAAGCCCACAGGTGACTCATGAGGAAAAAACAATTAGTGTCCCCAAAAACCCTTCAGACAGAAAAGAGACATTTAATGAAACCTGATGCAGGCTCAGCCAGGGCAAGGCACTTAGTGAGTATTCAGCCATTACAAAGGTGAGGAAAGCCTCTGTATTTCCCTTTTCTGTTTTAATATCACTAAGTGTCTGAGTTTTTTTTTCCCCCCAGAGGACATTAATTTGCTATTTTAAAGAATACATGGGTGATTAAACCCATATTTAAGAAAGATGGTTTCCTTTGTAACTCCACAATCTTTAAAGTAAGATTAATAAAAATAGAACACAGCATATAAAGAACTCAAACTTTATTCAGTTTGTTCTTCTAACACACAACCCTTGTGTAAAGAATCTAGACTCTTACAGTTCCATGAAGCTGCGAGGGCAATCCAAGCAGGGGAGACTGATATGAAAGGAAGGTTCTGGAAATTAGGCTCCAAACTCCCAGTAGTTTCCAACCTCAGCTGCACAGTGGAATCACCTGAGGAATTTTCTTTTTAAATACCAATGCCTGGAACCCACCTGTGAAGACTGGCATGTGATCAGTACAGGAACCACCTGAACACTGGGATTTTCAAAAATTCCCCAGGTGATTCTAAAGTGCAACCAAGGAAAAGAACTACTTTCCTAAATAAAAGCCAAACAGGAAGATGGGAGACAGTTATCTCTTCCATTCTGGAGCAGCTCATAACTTTCAGGTTCCAGTGCAAAATGAACATATGGGTCCCTTTTTTCAAAAATTATTAAGATTGCAAGAAGACAACAGATCAACAGATGATTAAACCAAGCATGGTGTCCTTCTAAGAGCAGAGCCCTGTGTGGCTGCACCAGGCACTCACCCGTGAAAGCAGCTGGATTCCATTCTTTACTAAACCAAATTATTTTACTTGATTTTTTAGGGAAAAGTCTCTTTGGAATGGCAAAAAAAAAAAAAAATCATCTTTCCTCAATGCGATGTTTATTGTGTCTCTAACATTCCACAAATAACTAATCCCTGCACAATATTATTTAAACAACTTGATTTGCCTCGAAATTTCCCTCACTTTGTCAAGACTTAAAAAAAAGGGTGAACATCAGAACCAACGTGTTGAGACATTTAAAGTTTGCACTTCCTATCCTAATTCACATTAGAAAAAACATCTTACCTATGAAATACTAACTTTGAATGAAGGCTGGTTTTGTATAGAAAGAAAAACAAAACAAATCTGAGTCTGGAATAGTTGGCCTCTTTTAGAGACTCAGCAATTCTTACCTCCCTGCCCAACACATCTAGTGATTATCACTACAAATTTTATTATCCAACATCCAGTTAACACTCAAACTTCCAAGCCTTCATTTACTTATTGTTCTTTTCTATCTACCAATTGTGAGTTTTAAATATTATTATAATTTCAGGAAAAACCTAGTAATCAAAATAGTGTATAACTCCCTAACTGCAAATTTTGTCAAATCATCCAGTCCTTTTAGGTAGAGGCTGGCTTCCCTTTCTCTCTTCCACTGCAACAGTCTGAGTGTATACAATGTTAGGAGAGCCCCCTCGTGGCCAAAGTGAAATTCTAACATTGGCAAATTTAGATTGAGCATAATACAAGATTCCCAGAACTGAACAATTCTATGCCCTACATCTCCTCACGCCACTGCTTGTACTCTTATTGTTACTACTATTGGAACTACTAGGAAAGGTATGGGATTAGATTGCAGAAGCAGCTGTGGAAACACAGGGCCTGGTTTGGGGTGGGAGATGGGGGTGGAAATCCAGTTAGATCTCAGGATGTCACTTCTACCCAGCACTTCTAACCCTCTTGGTCTTTCCGTTTTCATTTTGCAATGCTCCACTGTCTGAGATCCATTTGAGTTAGAAAGCATACTCTTTTAAAAATGTAAGTATCACCCTGCCCAGTGTAGCTCAGTGGGTTGGGCATTGTCCTGCAAACTGAAAAGTCACAGGTTTGATCCCTGGTCAGGGCAGATGCCTGGGTTGCAGGCCAGGTCCCCAGTTGGGGGCATGTGAGAAGCAACTGATCAATGTTTCTCTCACACATTGATTTGTTTCTCTCCTCCTTTTCTCCCTACCTTCCCCTCCTCTAAAACTAAATATGTAAAACCTAAAAAATAAAACCTCAAATATCTCTGGATTCCACAGAGTCTAATAATAGATCAGTGGTTCTCCAAGTGTGTCAGGGGACTTGTTAGAAATGAGAATTCTGGGGTCCATCCCAGACCTACTAAATCAGAAACTCTGGGGGTGAGGGCCCAGTAATCTGTGTGTTTAAAAGCCTATAAGGAGGTTCTGATGCATGCCAAAACTTGAAAAATACTGATTTACACTATTGGCTTTTTTCTTATTTGTGATTTTTATTTACTTTAAAAAATTTAATGTACATATTTAAGGTATGTAACATGATGTTTTGATACATACATATACACATAGTAAAATGATTACTGTAGTCAAGTTAATTAACATATTCATTTCATATAGTTACCATTGTGTGTGTGTGCGTGTGTGTGTAGTGAGAGCATCTGAAATCTACTTTCTTAGCAAGTTTCCATTTGCAATACAATTTATTATTAACTATAGTCAGTCATCATGTTGTACATTAGACCTCTGGATTTATTTGTCATACATAGCTGCAACTTTGTACACTGTGACAAAAATCTCATTTCCCCACCTTCCCACCACAGGTTCATCTGTGTTGTCCCAAGTGGCTGAATATCCTTATTTTTTTAAATATATTTTATTGATTGTTATTACAGTTGTCCCACTTCCCTCCCTTCATTCCCCTCCACCCTGCACACCCCCTCCCACACACATTCCCCCCTTTAGTTCATGTCCATGTGTCATAAGTTCTTCAGCTTCTACATTTCCCACACTATTCTTGCCCTCCCCCTGTCTATTTTCTACC